>LPNX010158113.1:5723-80723 GCA_001517045.1 Pseudotsuga menziesii | reverse complement strand
AAGTGGTGGAGGTCGAAGTGGGGGACTCAGTTTCTCCGATTCATAGATGTGTTGACTGAAGTTGTCTCTATTGTAATCTCTATTTTATATTAATAGAAATATCTTTTCCTATCCAATAATGTGTATTTGAATGAATATTTGATCCATGGATGATTTCAAATGCTTATATGTTATTGATTATATATGCTAGAGTAGGTCTAACACGATTATATATAGCATGCTTGTCTTGTTTATTGAATGTTGAGGAAGCAATTTATCAATTCAAGCTAGAGTTGGAAAGCTCAATGGGTATCTACATCAACCGTCCAAAATAAGGTACAAATCAAGATCCTTTAGTGTTAGATATTTGGTTTCTCTTGCATATAGGAAAGGATTGATTTCTGGAGTCAAGCTATCTATTGTGGTACCCCAAGCCATAGGAATTTCTCTCCATAACTGAATTGGTGACTCCGCTGGGGTATTCCTAGTAATTGTCCCTTAGGGGTTTTTATCGGCATTCAATGTTCTGGAATTGCTCTGATTTCTCTGTTTATGAGTCAGGTCTTGGGGCATGTTATCCTAGTAGTGTCTGATTGGTGTGAATTTTTTCTTAGCTTATCTGCTTGCCTTCATTTTTATACATTTTTCTTCCTGTATGCAATTTTTTAACTCACAGTCGCGTATACACAAGGTTTTGACTGCTATATCCATGTACATATGCGGGTTTTTTGCATACAGTCGCATATGCCCTGAGTTATTCCTTTTAGAGGAAGATTGATTGTTGCTGGGTAAATTTTGATGATTGTTGAGTCTCCTGTGATATTGCTAGAGTCTGTATACACCTCTGTTTCTGACTAGAGACACTTTTTTTAGGGTAAATTTTTGTTTAAAGAATGTTCTTTTCATTGAATTTTTTATTTTTTGTTTTGGGATTAGTGCATTAGAGTTATTTTACCTTAGTAATTTGTGTGAGTTCTATTTGATTGTGCTTACAGAGTCTAGGGGTGGTAGAATCATTCTTTTGCTTTGATATCTCATTTTTATTCAAAAAATCCAAAAATATTTTCTTCTTTGCATAATTATGCATTGCACTTTTCACTTTGCATGGTACTTGCACTAGATTTGCTTAGAGAAGTATTAGTCATGTTTTCATATAGGAATGATTGCATTTGTCATTTGAAGAAAAATTTGTGTTTCACGTAGTAGCATGCCTATTTTTCATTCGACACAATGCATTTGCATTGATTGTTAGGTGTGCATTTTACTTCATGTTGCATCATAACACCATTGGTTGCATGGTCATCTACCTTTTTTGAGTAATAAAGCCAAATAAAATCAACGCTTAATTAAAATGGATTACACTATTTTATTTGATAGGGTACACCAACAAGATTAGGTTTTAGGGTCTTGGAATAGTTCATTGTGAGTAAATTCTCCAAGACCACTAAACAACAACTTGTATGTGTCTATCCAGGTGAGAGTGTGAAATTCCTTGATATAATTAGTGTTTCTCAGGATCCTCCTCTTACAAGGGAGTTAAGCACGAGGCAGTGTGAGTGGTTATTGATTAACATGACCCCTAGTCATAACTGAGTAGCACCAAAGATATTTCCAGGATTGTATTTGTATATGGGGGCTCTTTCGAGAGTTTCGGGCTTTGCTACCATTCCCATACGGTCAATCCCACCCGTGACTATCTGCCTGAGCATTGATTATATTGAGGTGACCTTAGTTGCCTTACCTAGGTTATCAAGGGGGTACTTTGCAAGGGTTATTCTACAGGTGTCTCAGCCAGGTTGGGGTCGGAAAACAAATTCGCTATATGTGTTGAAGTTGAGGGCCACAATAATTGGTTACGAAGCTCCACTTGTTGTGTATGGGAGTCTCAAGCCTCTCCTAGGTGAGACATACCTGCTTCATTTGGGAGCTCACATATCCTACCCTTGTTTGCTTGTGATTGGATTTAGATTATATTGGTGAATGCTCTATGCACGCTATCTTGCTTAGGGCTTGCATAATTAGAGTCTTTTTCATTTTTTGAGTCATTGTGGATTCAGGTGTGGCACCCCGTCGTTCTCATCATTTAGCGGTACTTCCGCCTTCTACATCTCCTCCTCCTTTGGGAGAGAGGAATAGACAGTCCAGGTGGACTACTTCTCACATTGATTCACACACGATGGGAGATCATGAATATGAAATTATTGAGTTGTCTACTCCACCTTAGGAGGTTGGGGAAGAAGATACTACTCATGTGTATGATCCTTCACCTGATATACCTACACACTCTAGGTTCTCTCCTTCACATGATATACCTACACACTCCGGGTATGATCCCTCATTCACAGGTCACCGGTATTGGCTTTCGGGAAACAAGACTCATCATGAACCTGCAAGCACTAGTTATGTTAGTCATGGCATGTATGGCATATTTGCACATGATCTGGTGTTCCATGATGAGTCGAAATTTGATCCTAGCATTATTCCTGGGGGCATTCCCATTCCTTTCCATGCGAAGAGATTTGGGAGCACGAGACACATTGCACCCTCCATCCCGATGGTGGAGGCTACATATCACATTCTTCCTAGACCTGGTGTTAGTAGTCCTATTTAGATGCCAGAACCAAGATGAGTGACAGTAGGGAATACCACTTACATAGTTTCACATGTCCCTTGGTCCTCTATTCCTAGTTCTTCGAATGTTATTCCTCCCCATCATTCACATCGTCCTTCAGGCCGGAATGTTGCTAAAATTCATGTGTGTACTACTGCTACTCACTTAGTTGTGTCTCAGAGTCATGTACCTCCTGTTGTCTTGAGAGGGCATATTCCTACTTCTGAAGGTCATATTCCTACTTCCAGAATGTCTATTCCTACCTATGGAGTTTCTCATGGGACATCTCATGGGACTTCTTATGGACCATATTATGGACTGCAGTATGCACAGAGTTATTCACCTTATGGGTATGGGTATCAATAACTCACTTACTCCCCAAATTATGGCTTTGTAGCCCCAAATAGTCAAGGTACACAAAATTATGGTGCTTCCATGCCACCCTACATGGGTCAAATGAGAGGAGGATACTATGGCCATGGCCAGGGTGGTTAGGGTAATCAGTCCTATGTGAACCAAAATTATCAGGGGGCGTCTTATAGACCTATTCAACCTATTCTCCCTTTCCTTGCAATGTTAAATTTTCCTGACTTGTCAAGACTAACGAATGATCCGGTATCTTATGACCTAGCTTAGCTAGTTGTTCCTATGAAGCTTCCCTCGGACATTCCCAAATTTGAGGGAAAACCAGGAGAAGATCCTAGTGAACATGTTACTACATTTCACCTTTGGTAGTCTTCTAATTCCTTACATGAAGATTCGATCCATTTAAGGCTATTTTAACACAGGCTTATAGATCCTGTAGCGAAATGGTACATGGAGTTACCTAGGGGGGCATTCACTTTGTTCGATGACCTAGCTATGACTTTTGTCAACCATTTCTATCTACCAGTGCATTATGACGTTGGTACGAAACTCTTGTCGACATTTTGGCAAGACAAAGCCACGCATATATCAGACCATATCCAAGAGTGGCATAGATGGAAGAGATTGATTAAAGCCTTCATACCGCCCAAGTTTCTACTCGAGTGGTTCCTTAAGTCATTACTACCTTATATAGCGAAGGATGTTTCTACATCCGAAGTTCAGAATGAGGAACAAGCCAGTTTTAGGGTGCATGATATGGATTTGATTTATGCTCAATCCAATTTGTTATATGAGATCATTCCTAATGCTCCATGTTCTATATTTGACCCTAAGATCAAACCTGGACCACATGCCGATGGCATTGTTGGGTGTATGAGTACCAAACCTGCGGATTCAATTTTGAAACAGGTCAGTCAATTATCTATCAACCAATATACCTTAGGACAAGCCATGGCTTTGTCTCAACCCACCCAAATGGAGAGTGTGCTTTCGGTGCAATCGTCAGACCAAAAGGGTAACCAACAACCCGGAAGGAATAAGAAGAAGGGTAAAAACAATCATAAGGGTGGGAATAGGAATGGAAATGCCAATTCTAATGATAAGAACACCCGAAATGCTAGGGGGGACAAGTAGCCTAAACGTAATGTTAAGTTTCCTTGCAAGTTGTGTAAGGAGTACCACCTCACTCACTTGTTCCCTCGGATAGAAGAAGCCTCGAGGTTCATAGCACAGGGCCCAGCTGTGCTAACTAACCTTTTACCTCATAATCAAAATATGAACTTGAGGACCCATGATCAGTCTGGCAGGGATCAAGATCCGTCAAAATCTTGTAGTGGTCATGGTTGCATCAACATGGTGCGTGATGCTAAGGTTGTGACTCATATGAAGAACTATGGTTCATCACAACCAGACCTTGGAAAGGAACCTGATCCACCCAGGAGTCCTTTGCATATTGAAAAACCTATGTATAAACCTAAAGTTGCACCTTGCATTCCTAAGGGAGTCCTTAAGCGTTCAGGGCACAATCCTAATGCCTGAGCCACCCATAACTATTCTGTTGTCTAGGATTTGGGCCACACTCCTTGTGCAATGTCTGCACTCGAAGTACTTCAGAGTTGTCCTTTGCAAAGGAAGGATTTGCTTTCTGCTCTTGGTGTTAACGATGATAATTCTTCCTCTGTCATCAAATTTGAAACCATGGGACTATAGCCTCACTTGCCTTACTATGTGTCTCTCTTGATTCATGTAGAATGTCTTAACAAGACCATCAAATGCACTGTGATTGACGAAATCGTTGCTGCTTCCGTGATGTCTTTGGCGTGTTGGAAGGGTTTGGGTTCCCCCGAGTTGTCTAAATCTGCTACCATGTTGACTGTGTTTGATGGTATATCATTTCGGCTACACAACATTCTTCCTTCTCTTAAGGTCCGTTTGGGAGGGAAGACCGTCGCGATCGAGGTTGAGGTGGTTGATGCGCCCCTTGACTACAATCTATTACTAGATAGGAATTGGATGTACAGTATGCAAGCCATAGCTTCTTCTCTATTTTGAGTTGTATGCTTTCCATTTAATGGGAAGATAGTTACGATTGATCAAATGTCTTTTAAGAATATGTGTGTTACCGCATCTTCGGGAGCTTCGGTCTTGATTTTCGCACAGTATCAGCTGACAACTGGGAGTGTGGGTGTTGGCATGTACCCATCCCTTATGGGATCATTCAGTTGTCCTACACTTATTCTTATGATCGGGTCTACTTCCGGTGAGGATTCATCATCATTGCGCTCGGTGTATTTTCGCACCACTCATATGGAAGATCCTTGGATTCTTCCTACACTGAGTCCTTCGAATGAGCCCATCGGGATGGATGTTCCATTTCCTGCAACTATGATAGCATATCAAGCTAATATTGAATGTGTTGCAGAGCCTAGTCCTTCCTCTTCGCGGACAGAGGAGGAGGACCCATATGTACTACCTGCATGGGAAGTTGAGTCTTCTCACACCCATGACTACCTTGATAGTGTTTTTCCATCAGATGAAGTTATTATTGAGGCTATATCTGGATTTGAGTCACCTTGGGAAGAGTTTCATCATAGATCTTACTTCCTTCTCGAGCTTGACCGTTTGGAGTGTGAAGAATTTAGGGAGATTCTTAGTGAGAGAATTCATAGTCCCGTGGTTCCATTACGCTCTCCTAGACTGATGGCTGATGGAAACATGGAGAATATATCTCCTACCATTCCTATCAATATCTCTCACGATCCTGGCAAGATTGAGAATGTCTATATTGGGGCAGAATGTTCCCATGCTGAGATTCAAGAGTATACCAAGCCGTTCAAAGAATTTCATGATGTATTTGCTTGGTCATATGAGGAAATACTAGGTATCGACCCTCGCATTGTTGAGCATGAAATTAAACCTTATCCCAATGCTAAACATGTTCGACAATGCTTGCATGCGGTGAATCCTAGGAAAGCACCCACGATTAAGGCTGAGATAGAAAAACACTTGAATGCCGATTTTATCTATCCCGTTGTTGACAAGCAACAACCTTCTCAAATTTTTTTTCTTTGTTGTGTAATATTGATTAGTACTCTTCTATATTATATAAGAGTGCCTTCATAATCTTCGATTCTGAAGGTACTCTCAATAAAGGAAAAATCAGAGGTCAAAATGGTAGTTTATGAAACACTTTGAATCAAACTAAGTCTTTCATTTCTTCTGTTATATTCATTCTCATTATTCCATGATCATATATTATTAATATAAATGAATTGATACTTTACATTATTTGGTAAGAAAAATTAGCTTAAGAGATTCAAAGCCTTTGTATTATTAAAACTTTTATTTAAATAGTTAGCTTTAAATAATTCACATAGTGTTATTTATCAAACAAAGTGATCAAACACATATGTAAGGTTGGATAATCTCTATTATGGTAAAACCTTTATATGATTACTAAACATTTTTTATCATCACAAACTTCTATAGCCTATGTCTCATATAATGTGTGAATAAATAAGGTTTTCCTTATATATTCTTATAATAAAAGGATCTTGCCTCTTTCAAATTTTGAATAAAAATATTTTATCCAGGCTTCTAATGATAAATCGAAATTTATTTTAATTCAAAAGATTGGCTTGATATGATGTTTTCTAATTGATATTTATATGGCTTATGAATGATAATCAACAAGCTGATTTTCAAAGTTAATACTTTTGATGAATTTATGTTGGAAAGATTTACTTGTCGATTATTATTGATGATATTATTTTTAAAGCCATATTCATTTGCAAATATACGGTTTCCTATTGTTTAAATTAATGTTACACTTAATCTCCACGTATTAGACTTATCATAGCAAAGGTTAAGTAGCTGGAAGAGGATGATTATGACACGAACCTAGACATCTTTACACTTGTTATTTTTACATCACGAATTGACAGGAAATTCAATGCAAAATCATTATCCATTAAATTGTGAGTTCGGTTGATTTTGGGGTCATCATTCTAACACATTGGGATTAAAATATGGAATCTCATAAATTAGACACATGTAATGTAGTGTGTTAACTTTATCATTTTGAAATGATTCTCATAAATCTTTACATATAGGGTTATCATTTTCAAATCTTGGTTTTTATGATTTTAACCTTGAATTTACTTCGTTGAGGAAACAAATCAAGAAATCAAATAATGGTTGCCGAGAAACATTGCACAATGATTGGTTAGCTTGGTGGTCTCGATTTTTGAAGAAAAAGAATTGCAGAACTTGTTTCCATTACATTGAAACTATGGTTACTAAAATTGGATTTAGGGTTTTAGTTCTCATCTTAGGTGAACTGAATTATGATGTGATATTTTACAGTATGCCATTCACATGGATTCCAATACCATCTATTTTCATGCATCCCTTCATCCCAAACCCTAATCAAAACCTTTGCAGAGAGGAAATGGCACCCTTGAATCGATTTGATATTTCAGGCCCTGAGTTGGTTGAGTCAAACCTAGAAGCAACTGCATTATTTGATCATATAGGTTGGGGTTTGTTTTTTAAGGATTTTATTGCTCACCATGTAGGAATAAATAGATAATTCGCTTAGTCATTGAAGAATGATGCAGCCCAAGTTGGGGATTTTCAGCTAGTTTTGAATGAAGATATAATTGCTGAAGCTACTAAACTTCCTCAAGTTGGTGAGCATTGGTTCAAAGGTCAGAAGGTCAATAAGAAGAAGTGTGAAATGTTCCTCTTACCATTACTAGAGGGTTTGGATCTTGGAAGAGGTGTTTCTGTTAAATTTTTGAAACTGCAATGGAGGGCTTGTTTTGAGATTTTAATTAGGTATGTTACCTGTGATGGCCACTACTCTCATATACACTACTATCATTTATGATTTTTGATGGCATTAAAAGGTAGCAAAATCAATTTACCTTTCTTTCTGCTCCAGAGTCTTAAGAAAATGGCTCATAATGTACAGAACATGGTTGGAGATATTGAACAAAATCTTTTTCATCATGGTCTCCTTAAAACCTTATTTCAGTACCAGTTAAATTGTATTGGCAGGTATTGGGATGAATTTCTCAATGTAAACAGTTTTGGATCAACCCAATATTGGCCCACTCTACATCCAAAAACTCAAAGAAAACGTAAACATTTTCCTCAAACTAAGGCCAATTCGAAGTCAAAAGATGTTGAAACATCTAAATTAAGAATGCCGGCAGAGGATAGTCTAAAGCATATAGTAGAAACCCTTCCTGTAAAATTTGAAACTCCTATGGTCTCGGCTCTATATGAAGATCCTCATACCATGTATTTGGATGCAAGGGAAAAATCAAAATTGTTAAAAGGAAAGATGAAATTTGGTGGTTAATCGAGCTTACCAGAACTCCCCATCACAGGAATTGGTTTACGCAAGATTAAAAGAAGCATGAAATCTTCCACTTTAAAAGAACCAGTTCATACCCAAGATTTGTCATTTATCGATATTTTAAGTGAGAAAGAAGATTATAGATCAGTAGAAGTGTCATCACGGGAGTATGAAGAAAAAATGGATAATCCTGTTGTATCTTTGAACAATGATTATAGTGAGAATCAATTGTTGATTCTACCAAATAACAAAGAAATCAAGTTAGGGTGTGCCTTGAATAATAATTCTTCATCTGAGCATACGCTAGGGGATACCATGAAAGCCATAAAATTGAAACAACAAATTAAACAATTAAAGGGAAAACTAGAAAAAGTTGAGTCGAATTATATTGTGTTGAAGGATGCGGTGCAAAACTTAAGGAATGAATTATTAACTTGGATAAAACGATGGCAGGGTTTAAAGGAGAAAAGGGATAGGTTGAAAACTCTAAAAAAATCTTGGGTTACTACTAATAGGAAGCTTTTGAAAGAAGAAGAACAGTGTAAAATGGAAAATATAAAATTAAGAGCTAAACTATCTAAGGCTCGTCGAGTCATCAAACTCAGAAATGCACCTTAAATTTGTTATTGCTGATGAACAGGTAATTGGTATGCCCACAGAATCATAGATTCTGTAGGCATTGCATATCATTTAATTTAAATTGTTATTTCAGTTTTTAGTATTTATGATAAAACTTATGCATGGTTTATAGATTTTGCAAGTGGCATATGGATCCTCAGTTTTGGTGGTGTTCTTTTTTTTNTTTAAATTGTTATTTCAGTTTTTAGTATTTATGATAAAACTTATGCATGGTTTATAGATTTTGCAAGTGGCATATGGATCCTCAGTTTTGGTGGTGTTCTTTTTTTTTTTGCCAACAAATGATGAAGTTCTTTTCAAGCTAGAATGATCTAGATGCCAGATGTCAAACCATAGTTGCTACATGGATAAGTCGACATTCATAGATAAGGAAGCAGTTATCAATTTGACAGTTCAAATCCCAGGTGCACTAATGAAGAAGATGATAGTTAATGTCTCAGATTCTAGTTGTTCGATGATGTATAGTTTGTTTTTAATTTTAGTGACATAGAAATATGAGAGGTAGTTATTGGCCCTTCTTATAAAACTATGAAAGATTGATGTAGGAAGGGTGGATGGAGTATCAAAGAAACAGACTTATTTGAAATAACATTTCAGTTCTAGTTTAATCTCTTTGCTGGAGTTTTGTCTTCGGAGAAGGATGGTGACTAAAATTCTTAAACTTGTATCATTGTCTGGTACTATTTTTGAACACTTTATATAAATTTCATTATATCACTTTATCGTTATGTCTTGGTGCAATTATGCTTTGTTATGATTGTATTCATTATCTAAGTTAGTACTCTGTTTACTCGATATTAATATTTAAATGAGAATATTACTGATTTGATTTATCAATACTTATATTGAGAATTGTAATTTTTGTAATATTAATATTTCATGTTTATTTTGATTTCATTTGTGTTTTTACAATGTTTTCATAATAAATATTACCTTTTATTTAAATATTTGGTATTGATTATTAGTTATTAATTAATAGAACAATACAGAGAAATTAAAAAATAGTTATATTTTTAATTTTCTGTTGTGTGCATATTTAGTAGAGTGATCTAATGTTGATGATTTAAATATTTTCATTTAAATCATTATTGTCTATCTCTTTGTTTACTTGAATTATTAATGGATAATTAATTTAGTTACAAATTGCTCTCAACTCAAGTAGTATAACTAGTTAATTTTAGTCTTAGTATAGTTTATTTTAAACTTTAAGTTTATATTTAACAGTTGTTAAATAGGATTAGATTAATTCTGTAAAAATTATAATAGTCTTTGAATTAAGATATTTGAAGCAAAATCCTCAAAAAAATGAAGACTTTCATTAAGAAATCATTTTAGGATAACTTACGTCTTAGAAAACTAATTTTAGGGTTTATTTAGATAGTAATAAGATTAGAATAAATTTTTACTAAATTTTAAATTCTCCTTAAGAGAAAAAATCAGTTGGTAGCAGGACCAAAACCTGCAAGGTTTTGCATCTTAAACACACCGGGAGCTGCTCTAAGCAACTTGTGTAGGCTTAATCTCCTTAGTTGACCTAAGTCAGGAAATCAGGCCAACAAATGGTGCTAGAAGGAGGGCCTGTTAATAATTAATGGAAGGTAGAACTAATGATAAAAATTCAACCATTCAACAAACTCCATTACAATCTGAAGTCAGCAAATCACCGTTCATAGAAATTATTAGGAGAATCCTTGAGCGTGATCATATCACATCCCCATTTACTCCTGAACAGAGTACTCAAACTTTATAAGAATCACGTCATATTCTTACAAGAGCATATGCTAATCAACATGGTGTAACCCCAATAGATTATGGTCTACCCAGACAATAAAGACATACTCCACAATTGAATATAGTTACTCAAGATTTAGTAGAAGCTGATAGCACTCAAAGTTATCAAGTTAGAAGTCATTAGAGAGAAACTACTAGAATAAATACTGCTAGAAGATTGACTTCAGTAGGTGGTTTTGATCAACCACCCTCTCCTCCAGAATCACCACCTGATAGTCCAAGGTCATCTAATTCAGGGAGTTCTTCATATTCTAAAGGAAGTCCTATGGCTGGAAACATACCTGTAGGAGGAGGAGGTAATCCTCCACCTAATCCACAACTTCCTTGGTTGAGAACAACAGTTGTAGCTGTGCCTGGTATACAACATCCTCTGCCCAAACATTCAGATAAACTTCTTCCGAAGTTTAGCCCAGATAACAAAGAACCTGCAAAGGTGCATGTAGATAAATTCATGTTAGCTGTTCAAACCATGAATGTTTAGCATGAAGATGTGGTTTGTCAGTTGTTCCCTTTAACTTTTGAGGGAATAGCCTCTACTTGGTACTTTTCGTTAGTTCAAGGATCAATCACAAATTGGGCTGAATTCAATAAAGCTTTCTTAGATAAATTTGGGGAGGATAAAACACCTGCTCGTTTCGCCCTTGAGTTATCTCAGATTAAAATGGAACCTAAAGAAATAATTAAAGATTTTAATCAGAGGTTTCTTACATTAAAAAATAAAATTTCGGTTGCTTCTCAACCACCCGAGGATATAATTATAGAAAACTATACTTCAGCTTTACCAAAATATCCTGAGATGTTTGTTAAGAGAGCTAGTAAAACAACTTTGGTAGAAACTTTTAAGGAAGCCATTAAAGTTGAGAAGGATTCTATGTCCTATGAACCAGATAGAAGTGGGAAATATGATACTTTCCCTTGTAGGAAGATCAAAAAACATAATTCCAAAAAAGATAAGGAATTTGATGTAGAACAGCTGTAGAATGCTATTCAGGCATTAACTAATGAAGTTGTAGGATTAAAAAAACTAATTCTGAAGCTTCCTTATCTAGAGGATATTTCAGAAATCAGTTTATACAGAATCCTAATACTAATAATAAAAAAAGTACACCGCCTGATATAGCAGTAAATGAAGAAATTTTTAATACTATTCAAGCTGTCTTATCCTTATCTGAAATTCCCTCAAATCAAGAAATGGCTGAAAATGAAGAAGAAGAGGAATCAGAAAATGATGAAGAATTGGAAGAACCTCAACAAGTTAACAGTCATTTTTGGGACAATCTTGTAAAAGATTATGAAGATAAAAGTCCTCCTTCAGGACAACATGCCTATAATACTCATAGTAGAACATTCACAAACACTCCTAGAGCTTCATCAAGTTCTACCCTGAGTAATGATAACAATAATTCACAACCTAATAAACAGACTCAATCTAGCAAACAGATTCAATCTACAAGGATTGCTCAGCCTATTCAAAATGCTCCAAAGTTGGATTTACAATATGACATAATTGAAGAATTAAAGAAGACACGTGCAAACATCAGTATGTATGATCTTCTTCAAATTTACCCAATGCCTAATAGTCATATTATAAATCTTGCCATGAGTTCAATAATTCCTAATGCTAAACAAAGTGTTGCTGCTAACAATTCTAATAATGATTTAACATCAACTGATAAAGCCTCACTAATAGGGAAGAATTTAAATTCAACAACTCCTCCATTCCTACTTACCTTTGAGATTTTTAATAGGAATGTTCATAATTGCATGGTTGATTCTAGAGCTTCTTCCAATGTAATGCCTTTGTCTGTCTGCAAAAGGATGAATGGAAAGTTTGTTCCATCAAATCCACAAATAACTCAATTGGATAGGACAAATGTGAGGTTATAGGAGAGATGAAAGATGTTTTAGTCAGGATTGCTTGTAACCCTTCAGTTTTTCAAATTATAAACATTGTGGTTGCAGACATTCCTGATGCGTATGGGTTGTTTTTGAGTAGAGATTGGTCTCAATAGTTGAATGGATTATTTGCTACAGACTGGTCAACTTTATGGTTACCTAAGAATGGAAAGTCAAATCAAATTAAGATAAACAGAGAAAGATATATGAAACATACTGTGATAGAATTACATGATCCTAGTGAACCGATTTTATTTTCAGACTCCATTATGGGGAATTACATGTATGAACTAGGATTTGGTAATTTTAAATCTGAAAATTTTATCTTTTCTAAAAATAAATAGCAATAAAAAATTCTTAATGTGACAACTATTTCTCATGACTCTTCATTTAAGGAAATTATAAATGATGTAGATAATCATAATATTGTAAATATTATAGAAAGTAAAGTAGTTGTTAATAGTTCAACTTGGACTTTATATTTCGATGGGGCGAAGTCTAAAGAAGGAGCAGGAGCTAGTTGCCTGCTAATAGACCCTCAAGGAAATAAAACATGTATAGCTTGTAGGCTATAATTTAATTGTACAAACAATACTGTGGAATATGAAGCTTTAATACAGGGTTCGAAAAAAATGATTGATTTGGATATAAAAGTGTTAATTGCATATGGTGATTCTGAAATCATCGTCAGACAAGTCCGTAATTCTATTCACTGCCTTTCTGAACATTTGCAGAATTATCAATGAGAGGTATGGAATATCATTTCACATTTCGATGCATTTAACATAATTTCAGTTCCAAGAGTTCAAAACCAAGAGGTAGATTTATTAGCGAATGTAGCATCAAAATTAATCCCATCAAAAAAATTTACACGAGATTTCTTTTTAGTTGAATTGAATTTTAGGCCTTCTATACCAGATAATATCTTTAACTGGTGTGTGTTTGATAATGATGTGCAGGTGCTGAATTTTCTAACAATTGATGATACCTTTAAAGATTCAGCCATTGATGAAGTTACACATGACGAAAATCTGCAGGATTTTTAGATAATAAATGATTTTTGTTCAGTTGAAAAAGATTTTGAGAAGGTAAAACCAATTCCTAATTCAATTTTGAGATTAGAAAAGTTCTTTGATCTTTAAGATAAATTTAGATCTGTTCCTAACTGTAAAAACAATAGCTCTCAAATGAAATATGAAATCATAAATTTAGGAACAGAACTAAATCCTCAAACTGTAAATCTAGGAATAGATTGCACTCCCGCAGAAAAACAACATTCATAAAATTGTTTAAAGAATTCAAGGATGTCTTTGCATGGACATATGACGATTTGAAAACCTTCAATCCATAAGTCATGCAACACATAATTCCAATTAAACAAGAGTCAAAACCTTTTCAACAAAAAATAAGGAAATATCATCCGTCATTAGAACCAACAATTAAGAAGGAACTAAATAAACTGTTAGCTACTAGGATTATTTTTCCTATTTGGCATACTCAATGGGTAGCCAACCTAGTTCCAGTTAGCAAGAAAAACAGTGATATTATATTATGTGTTGATTTTAGAAATCTTAATAAGTCTTCAGAAAAGGATAATTACCCAGTTCCTCCCATGGAACAAATTCTTCAAAAAGTTTATGGGTCTGAGATACTGTCACTTCTTGATGGTTTCTCAAGATACCACCAAATATTTCTTTCCCCAGATGATCAATTGAAAACAACTTTTAGAACTCCATGGGGAACATATGCTTACAGAAAGATGCCCTTTGGGTTAATCAAAGTTGGGGCAATTTTTCAAAGGGCAATGGATATTGCTTTTAGAGGCTTAATTAATCATTCAGTAGTTGTCTATTTATATGATGTTATTGTATATTATAAATGTCAACATGATCATATTAATCATCTTAGAAAGGTATTTGAACGATGTAGAAAAATCAGAGTATCCTTAAATCCTAAGAAAATAATATTTGCTATTTCAGAAGGTATTTTATTAGGTTGTGTGGTTTCAAAACATGGGATCATGATTGATCCTGAACGAACCCAAGCTATTTCAAAAATAAATTACCCTTCTAGCAAGAAAGCAATGCAATCATTTCTTGGTAAAATAAATTTTGTCAGAAGATTCATCCCCAGTTTTTCTGAAATCATCTGTCCTTTACAAAAAATGATTAAGAAGGATGCTATTTTTAATTGGGGACAAACTAAAAAAGAATCATTTCAGAAAAATTTTAGAAGCTATTTCAAAAGCTCCTAGTCTTTTGAGCCCAGATTTTAACAAAGATTTCATATTGTATACTTTCGCTTCTGATATATCATATGCAACAGTTTTAACTCAACTAAATCAGCAAAATAATGAAGTACCAATTTCTTTTATGAGTTCAAAATTTAAAGGTGTTGAACTTAATTACCATGAAGTTGATAAGCAAGATTTTGATGTTTTCAAAGCTGTCAAACACTTTCATCCATATTTATTCAAATCTAGAACGAAAGTGATAGTTCCTTATCCTTCAGTCAGAAATTTGCTAGTGCAAAAATATTTAGGTGAAAAAAGGGCACCATGGATGACAGCTCTTTAAGAGTATGACTTGGAAATTAAACCTTCAATGGTAGTCAAGGGTCAATGATTATGTAAACTTGCTGCTGTAGCAGCTCATCTACCTAATAATAATTACGAAGCTATCATTGATGAAGTTTTAATTACGAGGGAAATTTACTTCTATCCTCCACCACAAGATTCTTGGTATATAGATATAAGAACACGTTTGGAAATAGGAACTGCTCCTAATTACTTGGTGTTAGCACTCAAGATGTACCCAGGTTGTAAAAGGTATACCCTAAGGTAATAGCAAAACCACTTTAGGAAGAAACTGGTATTTTCTTCCAGAGAGGGATCTCTCAATAAAGATTTAACAAGACCAGATTTAACTAGATCAGGTATGAAATAATATTCAGAGATTTATGTATTTGGCTGAAACATTCATATAACCATTAGGCATAGAGTCACATACAATCTAAATATACCACAAAGACATACAAATGATATTCATCAAAGGCAAGGTAATCATATCATCACAGTCATTCAAATTGATTCAGGTGGGACAGAAGAAATGAAGAAACAACCCATTAATACAGAGCATCAACATGGATGAGTTCTATATCAACTTTAGCAGAAAAAATCATATAATATCTGAAAAGATGATCAGAGCATAAACACATGAATTCCAATCATCTAACACTATTTCTCAGATACAAGGAAGAAACAAAATGGATTGTTACACAAAGCGAAATACAAATCACATAAAGGAAAAGGAACAGATTGTAATATCAACAACACATGAATCTCTAACAAACTCTCATGCATTAATTTTGCGATTCCAAAAACAGATATGTTCTCCAGCAAATATTTTCCAACCCCCATCTCATAAAAAGATACAAATTTATAGATAAAACAATAAGTCTTCTCCCCAGCAGATCAATAACAGAATGATCGGCGTAAATTAGATTTTGTAACTGAATTCCTACACCACTAGGAAGTTGTTACAACTCCATTCCTAACAGATCACAAAGTACAAATCAACTGGATAACAAAATTTCACCCGATAGTTCCACGTCTTTGCCCCATCAGCTCCATGTCTTTGCCCCATCACCTATTAAGTACCTGACACCTGTTCCTAGGGGGGAAGAATATACTTTGTTTTCCCAAACCGCTCTACAGCCTTCCACTGCTCCGAACTTGGGGTGTCACACTCCATCATCTCCTGAATTGCTACCTCGAGCTCCCTAAATGCTTCATAAGATTTCTTGGGCGATCTGGCTCTGATGATTGCAAACTTCTGCAGGATTTCGAAGTCTTCTGTCAACATGTCCACAATGGTTTGTCCTGTCAGGATCTTCTCCAAGTTATTAAATTTTGAGTGGTCCATGCGAGCCCAGACAAGCAGGTGATTATAATGTTCCAGTGGGAGCATCCGACCTTTTTCGTCCTAGAAGGACGGCAATCCACCTTCGAACAGCTCTTTAAACTCTTGTTTGAACTTATTGACCTGCAAAATCAATTCTTCTGACTTGTCTTGGATAGTCTTCATTAAATGGTGTTTGTGGATGATCTTCTTCACCCACAGCACTATTAAGATTCTATCCTTTATTCCCATGTCATGCAACTTCTGGTATGTCAGTGAATTCAGAAAATTTAATGTGTTTTGAGCTGTAGTGAGCGGTCTTTTTGCCATGTGTTCATTTACCAGTTTCAGTTTTTGTTGAGCCGAATCTGTCAGTATACTCAAATCATCAATAAAATTCAGGTAGTGCCAGAACTTGGTAATCTCTATAGTCAAGGTATCCCAAATGATATGTTTCGTCCCCTGAAGAGGGCCTTTCCCAATGCATTTTTCTTTTAGCTCATCGAGCTTTTTCTGTAATTGATTCCTATCCTGCAAGATCTGTTTTTTGCTTTCACTTACTCTAGCCAATTCAGCTTTCATCTTCTCATTCTCTACTTTCAAATATTTGATTGCTTCTTCCTTCAAACTCACCTGGGACATTGGTACTAACAAATCATCAGTAGATAAATCATCTAAAGGCCTCTGGATATTTACAATATACAAGTCCTCGCCGGTGGGAGTTTGGCTCATCAACTCTTCCATAATCTCTTTCTCTTCATTCTGATCTTTTTTCATCAAGGACATTTGGGATAACAATTCCTCCCTTTCGGTTTCCCACTTCTCTTTTTCCTTCTGTAGCTCTCTGTCTCTTCCTTTGTATTCCATCATCTCCTGATGGACTTTATCCTTTTATTCTTGGAGGGCTAGCAACTCAGATGACTGAACATGTTCAATACCTGGGATCTTCAGTTTCTTCTTCAGGACCTGGAGTGCATTATCCTTTTCGTCTAACAATCTCTTGACTGCCTGTGTACTATCTGAACTAGCAATGTCTGTCTGCAGCTTCTTAATCTGAATAGCATTTGCTTTATTTTCTACTTTCTCATGTTTCAACTGGATTTCCAATTTGTCTATCAAGATTTGTAATTTATTGATCTTCATCATGGCTTGAAGTAAGTCTGAGTAGATGATATCGCTTGTCTATTTGTGGAGTTGAATTTTGTCCGTAGTGCTGATTTTGTCTAACCGGATCTCTATTTCAGACATTTTCCTGTCACTTACCATAGCCATTCTAAAAGTATTCCTCTCAGCATCTCTAGCAGAGACCAGAGAGGTTTTCGAACTGTACAAACTTCTAACCTTCGGGAGCAAATTTCTCGTTTCCTCCATAGACTGTTTCCTCTTATCCATGTAACTAGCTTTTAGGTCTTCCTTCGACTTAAACACGTGGCATAATTCCGGACTGTCTACATCATCCTCCGCATTTTTAAAAGAGACTTGACTTATCTGCACCACTTTCAAGGGAACCAGGGCACTTCTTTTGGAACCATCAGGAACCTCCTTATCTACAATTTCACCAATTTGAAGCAACTTGGCATTTTTACGGGGCCCTTCTTCATCCACATCCATATTCTCAGCTTCAGACAAACTCCTCTTGACTACCATACCACCACCTTCTGTTATTTGGATCGTTGTGATAGGTGTGGCATGTGTCTCTTCATCAGAATCTGACCTGTTAGTATACTGCAGCAAATTGGCCATTTCAGCTAGCCCCTCAATAGCCTGATGCTCAAATGGTTTATTCTTGTTTTCCTTCTTTCTCAATGAGATCACCTGGTGGGGGTCGTAGTTCACTTTTACATCTTTTATGAAATCCATATTCTCCATCAACCTTTCTATAAATGCCAGGGCACCTTTACCTTTAAAAATGAAAGGGCCGACTTTAAATGGAAATTTAATATTCAAAGATTTTTTGAAAGCACCAAAGTGCTCTTCTTCAGACAACAATCTCTGCCTCATGAACTCCAGTGCGAAAATCCTTGGGGTCAAGAAGGATGGTAGCCTATAAGGCTGACCAGTAAAGCCATATATTCTTAACACTGTGTAACTTCTGTACAGGAACTAGTCCCCCACCTGATCTTTGGGTGACGACTGCATTAGACATCTCATTTCGTCCAGGACACGGGGCAGGTCCTCATCAAATAACATCCTGTATATTTCGAACATGATCGAATTGGCAAATTCGACCATGTTGATTTGCTTGGGAAAATCAGAAGAACATAGAGCACTTAAGAAATTTAATTCAGTAACATTAGAACATAATAACATGTTAAGCAAGTATGTTTGAAACCTAAAGAACTTGACCTTGGAAAATTCAGTCAATTGGAGGTGGATCACTTCGGCAAGGTACTCATCTAAATTAAGCACGGGGACTGACTGGGACTCGGGACTTAAAGAATTTATTTTTAACAAGAAGCCAAGGATAACATCACCTATATGACAATCGTCATCTAGACCTAACACTTGACAGACCAAAGACATTACCAGTTGCACCTCAGTTCTAAAAATGTGCAAGGGGTAAGGTGAGGAAAAGCCTTCAAGGGACTGACCTTCCTTTAGGATACTTGACAGGAATCGAGAGCGACTTTCACTTTCACAATTTTTGAAAAACTCGGCAAGGAAAAATTCATTTACAGACTCACGATTTACAGGGTAGCTTTTGGGCAGACTAAGATTTTCTCTGACGACCGAAGCATCACTTTTACACAGTATTTTCGACGCGGACCGACTTACAATGATCCTCTGAGAGGGAGAATATTTCACCGCGCACCATTTGGCAAATTCAGGGAAGTGTAGGGTTTGCTCAAGGGCGAAATGGTACAAAAAATACTTGCATACATTCAGAACGTCATTTCCCTGTGAAAAATAAGACCACAGTTTCTCTTTGTTGCCGGACACGCTCCCTGTGGACAGGAAGGGGTCGCAGACGCCCCTATGTCTGTCTAGTAAAAATTCCTCTCTGTCATCCGCGACCCGACTAGACACACTAACCTCGCTCCTTTGGTCCATTTCTTAATTTATAATAGTAATTAGACGAAGGAGTTACAGGATTAAAGTCCTACCTGGTTTACTGTGGAGACGTGTGTTCGGAACGTGCCTGGTACTGACAAATGGAAGCTCCCAAATCGCCAGGTCCTTTTCGCTGGGTCCCGAGAAAATAAAATAATCATTGGAGAGGTCAACCCTGCCTTTATAGGACCACCCAATTTGCCACGTGGACAACATTTATTTCTGCAACCACCACTTATCTCTAACTGCTGTGCACTTCTATTTTTCAGTTTCATCCACGACCGTAGATCTGGTTTCTTTTAAATTTCTGGCCTTTGGATCGTGTGCCACGTATCCCATTCCGCTCAGCGCCTTGGTATTAACCAACGTGCAACTTCGTGCCCCGAAAATGCTCACAACCGTTACTGTGCCGTACCTTCCATTTTTCACCGTTGGATCAAACGCCACGTCCCACATTCCGCTGGGCTTTCTGGCTTTAACCCTCATGCAGCTTTAATCTTCAGAATCATCCACATCCCTCGCTCTAAAATATCTTTATTGGTGAGCCGTTGGATCACTTGCCGCCTATCAAATTCCGCTGGGCTCCTTCCCTTTTCCAACGCGCAAGTTTGGGCTCTGGAATCTTTTTCAGTCATTGATGTGATCGCCTGGCATTCATCAGCCGTCAAATCTGTCGACGTCTACCCAATTCCGCTGGGAGTCTGGGACTTATCTCCCATGCAATTTCACTCCCCAGAACATATAATAACCGTCGATCTATCCCGCTTTGATTTCCGTCCGTCAGATCTGTCATCGGATAACAAATTCCGCTGGGCCTTTTGGGCTTATCCGCCGTGCAAGTTTCGTTTCCGGAATCAATCTCATCCCTTGATATGATCCGACCTCGCCTCTCCACCGTCAGATTGAGAGAAGGATACACGATTCCGCCAGACTCCATTTTCTTAACCAACTCGTGCCTTCACAAGGCGGATTTGATGTGAATCGTGGATTTGCCCAAGACAACTTTATAACCTTTGATCTGTGCAGCTGGTTAAAATCCGGAACCTGTCTTATCTTCCTTGCATGTTGCGAAGGGCGGGGGGAATACCAACCATTAATTTTCTTCCTTCCTTCATCGCGGCCTGGGATCTTTGGCAACTTGATTTATATTTTGACTATCATTCCACCTTTGCACTATATCCTTTAACCAAAGTATTTAAACAACATTACCTTTTTCTTTCTCCACCATGGTTCATTATCCCTTTGATAAATAATGGTGTTAACAGCTGGCTCCATCTGGGGATGATATCCTCCCTGTGAGGTATCAAAGAACTCATAGACCAGGGTGCCTGTTTTTTTATTTTTGCATACTAACTCCCAAAAACCCATCTTTTTTTTTTGTAGACATATCATTTTTAGATATTTTTAGAAAATGAATGGCAAGCCTCCTGGATCTTAGGGCTTTCACTGCGAGATTCAAATACATTCATCCTACCATTGCTATTTATTTGTAAAGAGAAACAAATATATATAATTCTATGATACAAACTTTACCTTCCCCCTCAGGACAGGTAATGCTTCAAATATCTTCCATTTACAGGGTTACTCTCCAGAAGAACCCCGTTTGTATATTCCAGCAAAAATGCATTCTGTCCTCTGTACCCAGCAACAACATAAGGTCCGACCCACATAGGGTCAAACTTCCCATGCTTGTCTTCGTTAGGAGCGTCCCACTTCAAAACCAGGTCATCAATCTGAAACTGCTCTTCCTTGATCCTTCTGTCAAAAGTATTCTTCATCTTCTCTTGATGAGACTGCACTTTGTAATAAGCTTTACTTCTTTGTTCTTCAAGCTCGATGATCTGATTTATCCTTCGCTGTATGTGATTTGGTTCTTCTTGTTGATCCTAGAAATACCTCATAACTGGTACTCCTAATGATGGTGGAAAAATCACTTCGGCCCCATATACCAGCTGGAATGGAGACATGATGATCGCTCTTTTAGTGCTAATCCAGTCAGCCCACAGAGCATATTTTAGTTTGGTGTGCCAGGACCTCTTATTGTCTTCCAACAGCTTTTTGATAATCCTCACCAGGCTTTTATTTGAAGATTCAGCTAGTCCATTTCCTTGAGGATAATAGGCAGTCGAGTGATTGAGGCTTATATGATACTTATGACAAAAATTTGTCATTTTCCTAGATTTGAAAGCAGCTGTGTTGTCTGTTACTATCCTTTTTGGACACCCGAACCGAGCCAATATATTTTCTTCAAGAAACTCCATGATCACATTCTCAGTGGCCCTCCTGGTAGGAATTGCTTCTATCCATTTAGTAAAATAGTCTGTAGCTGTCAAGATCCACCTGTGTTGACCTGATGAGTTGGGGTTTATTTCACCAATAAAATCTAAACCCCATTGCTGGAAAGGAGCCTCAACTGTTATTGGATTCAGAAAGAGAGGCAGTACCTTTCTTTTATCGTCGAAAATCTAGCATTGATGACATTTGTTGGTTTCTTTATATACATCAGAGAATAACGTAGGCCAGTAATAACCAGCTCTCAGGATCTTGTTTGCTGTCACCTTCCAAGAATGATTTCCTCCACAGTCTCCTTTGTGAAATTCATTGGTAATTTGCTGGGCTTCATCCTCCAATAGACAATTTAGTAGAACTCCTCCAGGATCCTTCCAATAAAGATACTTATTTATGATACAGAATTTAGCAGATTTCAACTTTACAGACCTTGCTCTTGATTTACTTAATCCTTCTGGTGCTTGCAAATTTCGGAGGACATATACAATACCAAAGTACCATGGAGAGGGTAGAAAGTCAGGCATCACTTCGATCTCTGAGTCCAACTGATCAGACTGGTGAGTCAAAAAATTGATCTGTAAAGATTCACAATTTGAGTTTGTCATCATCTTTGCTAACCCTTGTCCTTTAACCAGCTTCATAGGTTTTATTTCTATATCATATTCCAATAATGTAGCTATCCATCTCGCCCTCCTGCCTTCGGGGTCTGGCTGAGTCAAAATTGCTTTTACTGCAGCGGTTGGAACATGTGCGATTACATGGGAATGCAAAAGATATATTATGAAATCCTTCAATTCTTTAATCAGAGCATAGGCCTGCTTTTCCATGATATCATATTTCAACTCCCCATCCCGTAGCATTTTACTGAAAAAGGCTATGGGTTGTTCCAAATTTTCCTCATTTTTCTGTAACAATACTGCTGCTATAGTATGTTCTGAAGCATATGAGAATATTGCAAAATCTCTGGTGAAATCTGGACTTATCAAAACAGGAGCTTCTGAAATTGCTTTCTTGATTTCCTGAAATGATTCCTTAGCTTATGTATTCCATTTTATTTCATGACCTTTCTTCAACATATTTGTAATATTCATCAGAATCTCTGCGAAGCTTGGTACAAATCTCCTCAAGAAATTCACCTGTCCCAGAAATGATTGTATCTCCTTTTTGCTTCTGGGCTCTCCTACCTTCAAAATTGCACTCACTCTTTCAGGATCAATCTTTATGCCATCTTTGGATATTATATGGCCTAGCAAATTTCCTTCCTCTAGTGAAAAATTAGACTTCTTAGGGTTCAAAGATATGCCATACTTCCTACACTTCACGAAGACCTTCTCTAGATGATGCAGATGCTCTCTGTTAGACTTTGAGTATACTGTGATATCATCCATATAAATTACCATGAAACTTCCAATTTCTCCTGCAAAGGCGATGTCCATAGCTCGCTGGAAAGTGGCGCCTGCATTCATCAGACCGAAAGGCATATTCGCATACATGAAAGTGCCCCATGGTGTAGTAAAGGCAGTTTTCTCCTGATCTTCTAGAAGCACTTTGATTTGATTATACCCAGAGAAACCATCCAGCATCAAAATCCTTTCAGCTCCCACCACCTGCTGTAGTATGTGATCCATCTTGGGTAGAGGATAGTTGTCTTTCATGGAGACCCTATTTAAATTGTGGAAATCTATGCACAGTCTTATCTCTCCATTCTTCTTTCTGAGAGGGACCAAATTCGCAACCCATTTAGAAAATATGAGTGTTACAATGATCTTAGCATCAAATGGCTTCTTTATTTCCTTCTCAATGACAGGGAGCAGCTTAGGATTGATCCTCCTGGGTTTTTGCTTAAAAGGCTTTTCTCCAGGCTTTATAGGAATAGTATGCTGTATGATAGATGTATCATCTTCTTTGAGATATTCATAACTCCAAGCAAACACATCTGTATAATTTTTCATCAACTTTACATACTCCTCTTTCTCCTTTTCCGGCAGCTTCTTGGATAATTTTATGATTTTAGGATTTTCCTCAGTGCCAATATTTTTGTCTTCAACGGCATCACCAATAGGTTTCACTTTAGGGTTCTTGGCAACATCATTTTGATAAAAAAACCTTTCTAAAGGGATCAGGCCTCTTGGTATGAAATTATTCTTCAGCTGGATGATATCCTTACCTCCCAAGGTCTTCCTTAACTTCTCAGTATCTTCTTCTGATTCAATTTCTTTGTCATCTCTAGGGGTCCTATCATTATCATTTTCACTGTCAAAATGGGTATTCACAAACTCCCCTGACAACTCTAGGAATCTTCGGATCTGCATATCATCTTCGAACACCTGCCAGTATTTGTAATTGTCGGGGATAGAAGGTCTGTTCAAAATCTCCATCTGGTATTCCTTTTGGCTAGTCATTGGGGTCTCAAATTTTCCAGCAGACACTGCTAAGGAATCAACCACCAAATTTTCAACCCTGCGAACCACTTGAATTGTATGCTCCATGAAGAAATTGCCAAGCATATCCCATACTTCATTTCTGTAAGCCCTCATCTGAGGATGCTTGGTTTGATAACTCTCATTTTCCTGGTTTACCACCAACTCAGAATCTCCCAAGATCCTGACCCTTTGAGCCCCCAGATCTTTCAAAGCATGCAACCCCAATAACAGGGCCTCATACTCTGCCACATTATTTGTGCATTCAAAAAGCAATTTATATGACAAAGCTTTGAAATCATGGATATTAGGAGAAATGATATAGACACCGGCTCCAGCACCAACCTTTGCAACAGATCCATCAAAGTACATGATCCATTGGCCTTCTTTTTTCTGCTTTGCTTCCAAAGCTTCCTGTTCCAAAATTCCTTTTTCATCATTTTCCTGAGACTTCCCCTGCAATGTCCTTTATACCTCATGTGGGACAGTCTCATTAAAGAAAATGGAAGACCCCAAATCCGTATCAACAGCATATATGTGATGGACTTCAGGTTTATCTTGACTGCTCACCACATAGGGAGTTCTTTTCTCACTGTATAACCTTCTACTCCCATCTGGAAAAGGAATCGTTGCATAAGACATGTCCATCTGTAAACTACCTTTCAGCTTGGAGGTCCAAGATCTTGACAGCAATACCCCAAATTTAGGTGGGATATCTGCTACCACCACGTCCATGACTATAGTTTTAGATGGCAATTTATTCAGGGTCACCACCATGTCTTTAATTAAACCAAGGCATTTTACTCTCCTAGAATCAAATGAGTATAAATCCTTATATGGTCTAGTCACTTCTAATCCTAGACTTTCCACGAATCCTTTAGGCATTAGATTGTGTGATGCCCCGAAATCCAACATAGCATTATGGACCACTTTGTCATGCACATTTAGACTTAAATAGAAAGGAGGAACTTCCTCATCTTCTAAATTTTCAACTTTGGGTCCAAATGAAATAGCAGGATTATCATCATTCAATTCTAAAATGTCTGACTGCCATTCTCCTTGGTTCTTGATCATTTTGGTGATGGTATCTCTGTATTCGGTGTTTCTCAATAGCTCATTAAATGGAACAAAGATCTTTAGTTTTGAAAGCTCATTTTGTAAGTTAAAACCAGCACCAATATTTTCCACATCAATCGGAGTTGCCTTCTTTATTATTTTATCTCTTTGTACCTCATTTTCAACCTCTTTACTCACAGAGGGTTCTTTTTGTAGTCCTTTCCCCTTTTCTCCATCCAAAGAACTAGAGGAAGGCTGATTTGGATTTTCCTTCCCTTTATTTATGGGGACATCCCTATTCCTCAATCTCATTTTCCTTTGCACATCATCCATTGCATGCAAGTACCCTCTCTGATATAGCTCATTTTCAAATTCTTCATTTGGACCTTCCTGCGCAAACATATTATGTTCTTCTTCAGTGAGATATATTTTTGAATCATGTTCCCCAAACAGATGAATCTCATTTTCAGGTGGGTCTTCTTCATCCCCAACATAATTTTCAGGGAAAGGCGGACGAATAGGCTGTTCTTCTTGGTTTCTTGGATTTCTCTGCCTGTTCTGGGGAGGAACAGGGGGATTGGGTCTCCTGAAATTTGGATTCCTGATTTGGGGATCCCCCTGCTCCCTGTTGAAAGGCCTAGTATCCATGGTTAACCTATCCATCAACTTTTCCATGGTCTTCAACATTGTCTCAAATTTAACATCAGTGGAAGAAGATGAAGTGGAAGGCCCATTGTCTTCTTTTCTCCTCCTGTCCATGTCTCTATGTTTTATCTTCCCACTAGCCATCATGTTAGCTTCCACTTCTAGGGCATCAGTAAACATGGCAGCAAGAGTTGCTGATATCCTTTCCCGTAATTAAAATGCAAAATCATTATCAAAAGCTCTAGCATAATGCAATTGAGCAGCTACAGGAGAAGGTTTTATATCTTCAGGAATAGAGTTGTAAGCCCTCATGAATCTGCTCAAAAATTCATGAACAGACTCAAAACCCCCCTTCTTAAGACCATTGTACTGAGATAACAGCTGCAGAGGGTTCTTTTTATTGTCCCACCTGTCCAGAAAGGAATTCTGAAAGGCCTGAAAATTTGCTATAGATCCATTAGGAAAGTCTTTAAACCACTTCTTTGCTTCCCCAGACAAACTTTGGGCAAATAACCGCAGTTTGAAATCAGGATAGTCAACTTCTTCCAAGTCAATGAAATCTTCAAACTTGGCAACATGTTGTTTTGTGGTTATATCACCTTCCCCATCAAATAAAGAAATCCTCTAAGAATAATTTTGGGGGAGATCATGTAATATAGCCGGCAAACGCAAGGGAGCAAATCTAGCGGCCATTGGTCTGGGTGGGTTCACAGGAACTGCAGTACTTTGAGGATGCTCAGAGGTTGTTGTTTCAACTTTAGAGGTTTGTTGCACGTCCTTCCAGAGGGAATATAACAGATAGGACTCTAACCTACTAGGATTGGACTCAGTATTTTTGAGGTCGGATTCAGACCTAGCTCTCAGCCTACAAGGAATGAACTCAGTATTTTTTAGGTCGGGTTCGGATCTAGTTTTCAATAGGGTCTGCACAGTATTGATTTCCCAAGATGGATTAATATGAGAATCAGGTGAAGATGATGGGCCGAACAAAGGAAAATCAAACTTCTCTTTATTTTTTCTCTTAAACAACTTTTCTGGATCCTCAAAACTCTTCAGAATTTCGGTATCAGAGTTACCTCGTGTATGTATTCTTGAAGCCAGAATGTCGTTTTTGAATTCTAAAACAATTTCACAATGAAGTCGCCAGGGCAAATATACAACCTTCTTTTCTTCTTGAAATTCCTGTTTTCCCACAGAAATCTCTCTCAGTCTTTGTCGTTCTCCCGGGGCAGATAAGTACCTTCGTCCCCGGCAGCGGCACCAGTTTGTTAGCACTCAGGATGTACCCAGGTTGTAAAAGGTATACCCCAAGGTAACAGCAAAACCACTTTAGGAAGAAACCGGTATTTTCTTCTAGAGAGGGATCTCAAAATAAAGATTTAACAAGACCAGATTTAACTAGAGCAGGTATGAAATAATATTCAGAGATTTATGTATTTGGCTGAAACATTCATATAACCATTGGGCATGGAGTCACATACAATCTAAATATACCACAAATACATACACATCATATTCATTAAAGGCAAGGTAATCATATCATCACAGTCATTCAAATTGATTCAGGTGGGACAGAAGAAATGAAGAAACAACCCATTAATACAGAGCATCAACATGGATGAGTTCTATATCAACTTTAGCAGAAAAAATCATATAATATCTGAAAATATGATTAGAGCATAAACACATGAATTCCAATCATCTAACACTATTTCTCAGATACGAGGAAGAAACAAAATGGAGTGTTACACAAAGGGAAATACAAATCACATAAAGGAAAAGGCACAGACTATAATATCAACAACACATGAATCTCTGACAAACTCTCATGCATTCATTTTGTGATTCCAAAAACAGATATGTTCTCCAGCAAATATTTTCCAACTGATGGGTTCCAACCCCCATCTCATAAAAAGATACAAATTTATAGATAAAACAATAAGTCTTCTCCCCAGTAGATCAATAACAGAATGATCGACGTAAATTAGAGTTTGTAACTGAATTCCTACACCACTAGGAAGTTGTTACAACTCCATTCCTAACAGATCACAAATTACAAATCAACTGGATAACAAAATTTCGCCCGATAGTTCCACTTCTTTGCCCCAACGGCTCCACGTCTTTGCCTCATCAGCTCCATGTCTTTGCCCCATCAGCTCCATGTCTTTGCCCCATCATCTATTCAGTACCTGACACCTGTTCCTAGGGGGGAAGAATATACTTTGTTTTCCCAAACCGCTCTACAGCCTTCCACTGCTCCGAACTTGGGGTGTCACACTCCATCATCTCCCGAATTGCTACCTCGAGCTCCCTAAATGCTTCATAAGATTTCTTGGGCGATCTGGCTTTGATGATTGCGAACTTCTGTAGGATTTTGAAGTCTTCCGTCAACATGTCCACAATGGTTTGTCCTATCAGGCTCTTCTCCAAGTTATTAAATTTTGAGTGGTCCATGCGAGCCCGGACAAGCAGGTGATTATAATGTTTCGGCGGGAGCATCCGACCTTTTTTGTCCCAGAAGGACGGCAATCTATCTTCGAACAGCTCTTTAAACTCTTGTTTGAACTTATTGACCTGCACAAGAAATTCTTCTCACTTGTCTTGGAAAGTCTTCATTAAATGGTGTTTGTGGATGATCTTCTTCGCCCATAGCACTATTGAGATTATGTCCTTTATGCCCATGTCGTGCAACTTCTGGTATGTCAGTGAATTCAGAAAATTTAATGTGTTCTGAGCTGTAGTGAGGGGTCTTTTTGCCATGTGTTCATTTACCAGTTTCAATTTTTGTTGAGCCGAATCTGTCAGTATACTCAAATCATCAATAAAATCCAGGTAGTGCCAGAACTTGGTAATCTCTATAGTCAGGGTATCCTAAATGATATGTTTCACCACCTGAAGAGGGCCTTTCCCAATGCATTTTTCTTTTAGCTCATCGAGCTTTTTTTGTAATTGATTCCTGTCCTGCAAGATCTATTTTTTTCTTTCACTTACTCTAGCCAATTCATCTTTCATCTTCTCATTCTCTGATTTCAAATCTTTGATTGATTCTTCCTTCAAACTCACCTGGGACATTGGTACTAACAAATCATCAGTAGAGAAATCATCTAAAGGCCTCTAGATATTTACAATAGATAAGTCCTCGCCGGTGGGATTTTGGCTTATCAACTCTTCCATAATCTCTTTCTCTTCATTCTAATCTTTTTTCATCAAGGAGATTTGGGATAACAGTTCCTCCCTTTCAGTTTCCCACTTCTCTTTTTCCTCCTGTAGCTCTCCTGCTCTTCCTTTGTATTCCATCATCTCCTAATGGACTTTATCCTTTTCTTCTTGGAGGGCTAGCAACTCAGATGATTGAACATGTTCAGTACTTGGGATCTTCAGTTTCTTCTTCAGGACCTGGAGTGCATTATCCTTTTCGTCTAACAATCTCTTGACAGCCTGTGTACTTTCTGAACTAGCAATGTCTGTCTGCAGCTTCTTAATCTGAACAACATTTTCTTTATTTTCTACTTTCTCATGTTTCAACTGGATTTCCAATTTGTCTATCAAGATTTTCAATTTATTGATCTTCATCATGGCTTGAAGTAAGTCTGAGTAGATGATATCGCTTGTCTGTTTGTGGAGTTGAATTTTGTCCGAAGTGCTGATTTTGTCTAACCGGATCTCTATTTCAGACATTTTCCTGTCACTTACCATAGCCATTCTAAAAGTATTCCTCTCAGCATCTCTAGCAGAGACCAGAGAGGTTTTCGAACTGTACAAACTTCTAACCTTCGGGAGCAAATTTCTCGTTTCCTCCATAGACTGTTTCCTCTTATCCATGTAACTGGATTTTAGGTCTTCCTTTGACTTAAACACGTGGCATAATTCCAGACTGTCTACATCATCCTCCGCATTTTTAAAAGAGACTTGACTTATCTGCACCGCTTTCAGGGGAACTAGGGCACTTCTTTTGGAACCATCAGGAACCTCCTTATCTACAATTTCACCAATTTAAAGTAGCTTGGCCTTTTTATGGGGCCCTTCTTCATCCACATCCATATTCTCAGCTTCAGACAAACTCTTCTTGACTACCATACCAGCACCTTCTGTTATTTGGATCGCTGTGATAGGTGTAGCATGTGTCTCTTCATCAGAATCTGACATGTCAGTATACTACAGCAAATTGGCCATTTCAGCTAGCCCCTCAATAGCCTGATGCTCAAATGGTTTATTCTTGTTTGCCTACTTTCTCAATGAGATCACCTGGTGGGGGTCGTATTTCACTTTTACATATTTTATGAAATCCATATTCTCCATCAACCTTTCTATAAATGCCAGGGCACCTTTACCTTTAAAAATGAAAGGGATGACTTTAAATGGAAATTTAATATTCAAAGATTTTTTGAAAGCACCAAAGTGCTCTTCTTCAGACAACAATCTCTGCCTCATGAACTCCAGTGCGAAAATCCTTGGGGTCAAGAAGGATGGTAGCCTATAAGGTTGACCAGTAAAGCCATATATTATTAACACTGTGTAACTTCTGTATAGGAACCAGTCCCCCACCCGATCTTTGGGTGACGACTGCATTAGACATCTCATTTCGTCCAGGACACGGGGCAGGTCCTCATCAAATAACATCCTGTATATTTTGGACTTGATCGAATTGGAAAATTCGACCATGTTGATTTGCTTGGGCAAATCAGAAGAACATAGAGCACTTAAGAACTTTAATTCAGTAACATTAGAACAGAATAACATGTTAAGCAAGTATGTTTGAAACCTAAAGAACTAGACCTTGGGAAATTCAGTCAACTGGAGGTGGATCGCTTCGGCAAGGTACTCATCTAAATTAAGCATGGGGACTGACTGGGACTCGGGACTTAAATAATTTATTTTCAACAAGAAACCAAGGATAACATCACCTATATGACAATCGTCATCTAGACCTAACACTTGATAGACCAAAGACATTACCAGTTGCACCTCAGTTCTAAAAATGTGCAAGGGGTAAGGTGAGGAAAAGCCTTCAAGGGACTGACCTTCCTTCAGGATACTTGACAGGAATCGAGAGCGACTTTCACTTTCGCAATTTTTGAAAAACTCAGCAAGGAAAAATTCATTTACAGACTCACGATTTATAGGGTAGCTTTCGGGCAGACTAAGATTTTCTCTGACGACCGAAGCATCAATTTTACACAGTATTTTCGACGCGGACCGACTTACAATGATCCTCTGAGAGGGAGAATAGTTCACCGCGCACCATTCGGCAAATTTAGGGAAGTGTAGGGTTTGCTCAAGGGAGAAATGGTACAAAAAAGACTTGCATACATTCAAAATGTCATTTCCCTGTGAAAAATAAGACCACAGTTTCTCTTTGCTACCGGACACGCTCCCTGTGGACAGGAAGGGGTCGTAGACGCCCCTGTGTCTATCTAGTAAAAATTCCTCTCTGTCATCCGCGACCCGACCAGACACACTAACCTCACTCCTTTGGTCCATTTCTTAATTTATAATAGTAATTGGACGAAGGAGTTATAGGATTAAAGTCCTACCTGGTTTACTATGGAGGCGTGTGTTCGGAACGTGCCTGGTACTGACAAATGGAAGCTCCCAAATCGCCAGGTCCTTTTCGCCGGGTCTCGAGCAAATAAAATAATCATTGGAGAGGTCAACCCTGCCTTTATAGGACCACCCAATTTTCCACGTGGACAGCATTTATTTCCGCAACCACCACTTATCTCTAACTGCCGTGCACTTCTATTTTCCGGTTTCATCCACAACCGTAGATCTAGTTTCTCTTTAATTTCTGGCCTTTGGATCGTGTGCCATGTATCCCGTTCTGCCTGGCACCTTGGTATTAACCAATGTGCAACTTCATGCCCCAAAAATGCTCACAACCGTTGCTGTGCTGTACCTTCCATTTTTCACCGTTGGATCAAACGCCACGTCCCACATTCCGCTGGGCTTTCTAGCTTTAACCCTCGTGCAGATTTAATATTTGGAATCATCCACAGCCCTCGCTCTAATATATCTTTATTGGTGAGCCGTTGGATCACTTGCCGCCTATCAAATTCCGCTGGGATCCTTCCCTTTATCCAACGCGCAAGTTTGGGCTCCAGAATCTTTTTCAGCTGTTGATGTGATCGCATGGCATTCATCAACCGTCAGATCTTTCGACATCTACCCAATTCTGCTGGGAGTTTGGGACTTATCTCCCATGCAATTTCACTCCCCGGAACTTATAATAACAGTCGATCTATCCCGCTTTGATTTCCGTCCGTCAGATATGTCATCGGATAACAAATTTCACTGGGCCTTTTGGGCTTATCCGCCGTGGAGGTTCCATTTCCGGAATCAATCTCATCCCTCGATATGATCCGACCTCGCCTCTCCGCCGTCGGATTGAGAGAAGGATACACGATTCCGCCAGACTCCATTTTCTTAACCAACTCGTGCCTTCACAAGGCGGATTTGATGTGAACCGTGGATCTACCCAGGACAACTTTATAACCTTTGATCTATGCAGCTGGTTAAAAGCCGGAACCTATCTTATCTTCCTTGCATGTTGCGAAGGGCGAGGGGAATGAAAACCATTGATTTTCTTCCTTCCTTCATCGCGGCCTGGGCTCTTTGGCAACTTGATCGATATTTTGACTATCGTTCCACCTTTGCACTATATCCTTTAACCAAAGTATTTAAACAACATTACCTTTTTCTTTCTCCACCATGGTTCATTATCCCTTTGATAAATAATGGTGTTAACACTTGGAACCAAGGAAAAGGCGAGCACTTATACTGAAATCTGCTCCTTATTTATTAATTGATAACATCCTTTTTAGGAGAAATTTAGATGAAGCTTTGCTTCAATGTCTAGATAAAGATGAAACATAAGTGATTTTGAAAGAATTACATTTTGGATGAGTAGGTGGTCATTTTGGTGGAGAAACTATGGCACATAAGGTTCTTAGGGATGGCTATTATTGGCCTACTTTATTTCGAGATTCCTATGCTTTTGTCAGAAAGTGTTAGGAATGTCAACTTGCTACAAGAACAGTTAAGAATCCTGCTTTCCCTTTATAACTTGTTTCAATAGAAAGACCTTTTCAGCAATGGGGTATTGATATAGTAGGACCAATAAACCCTCCCTCTTCTATGCAACACAAGTATATAATAACTACAACTGATTATTTTATGCGTTGGGAAGAAGCTGCACCTTTGAGGGTTGTAAACACCAATCAGGTTATATTATTTTTAGAATATTTTATCATAACGAGATTTGGTGTTCCAGATTCCCTTGTATTTGATAATGCTTCATATTTTTCATCATTTGAGTTAACTCAATTTGCCTTAGAGAAGGGAATAAGAGTTAGGTATTCAGCTAACTATCATCCTCATGGAAATGGTTTAGCTGAATCAACAAACAAAAATTTATTGAAAATTCTCAAAATAACTATTTCAGCTCACCATCGTGATTGGCATACAGAATTATTTAATGCCCTTTGGGAAGACAAGGTAACTCCTAAAGCTACAATAGGTAACTCACCCTTCTTCTTGGTTTGTGGAACTGAAGCTATTTTACCACCGAATTTATTTTTACCTTCATTACTGTTAGCTCAGTCTGTTTAAGATGAAAATTGTCCAGCAATGGAAAGAAGGATCAATACTTTGTTAAAACTTGAGGAAGAAAGAGACAAGTCAAAGCAACATTTTACAAAACATCAACAAATTGTGAAGTCCTAGTTTGACCAATCCTCAAGTTCTAATCGAGAATTTCAGGTGGGGGACTTAGTTTTAAAATGGGACAAAGTTCATGAGGAGAAAGGAGATCATACTTAGTTTCAAAAACTTTGGTTAGGTCCCTTTGTTATTGCTGAAAAGATAGGTCCAAGTACCTTTCGTTTGCAAACTCTAGAGGGTCAGTTCAAAACATTCCTAGTGAATGGACTGATCTTAAAAAAATATTTATGCTGATGTTTCAGACCCTAAAATTGTATATAATTATGTATATATGCTTGTTTTCTATCTGTAAATAGTTTCATTTAAAATTTTCATGTATATATTTTTATTATAAAATTGTCAATATTTTGTACAATCTTTTATCAAATAAGGACTATGATAAATTCATGATCTTATGTACATTTCAAACATAATTCTACTCTTGAAACTAATTTTTCATTTTCTTAATCAAGTATTAATTATATTGATCATTTGTATTAAGGATTATAGAATCTATGTATATATGTTTTAAAATAATTAGTCACTAATGTACATCTGTCAATTAAGAGGACAAGTGTAAATAAATAAGTCGCGTGGTTTAAAACCAGTTTGTTCATTAGTTTAAAATTATGGTATTAGACTAAGTCTTTTAAAAATTGGTTCAGAATGATCAATGTTTCTTAAGTCTATTAAGAACCTATCATTATTTGTAAATATTTGTAAATGTTATTCAGATTATTCCTCATTCTTCTATTTTCTTCTAATAGTTGGGATAGCTGATTAATGTGTTTTTCAAAACTTGTACTTTGAGAAATATTTATGGATATCTACCATCAGTTATGTCTTTTAAAGTTATTTACAATATGAAAATTTTTAGATCTATTCCATTTAATAAAGTTCCAAAAAATCAAAATGAGAGACGGAAGGTCTTAGTAATAAGCCGATCCGATCAGGATCATAAATATCATCAGTATGGCATTATTAGGGAACTGATAATGGCTCTTGGTCGTAAGGTCAAGAGATAGGGGGTCTCATCACGAGCCAGCTAGTTCATTTTCTGGTGATATTAGTGACTGACATTACCATTTGGTTACCATTCTAGGTAATATCTTATTTTAGAAAATGTAAAATTTCAAATTCAATAAAGTGAAACATGATTTTGATTGAAGAATAGGAGGTCTCATCATGATCCGGCCTAATCATGATCATCAGTGCTGTCTAGTATAACTTCATTTCTGATCATCAGGGTGATGGCTCTTGGTTAAAAGATCAAGAGACAAATGGTCTCATCACGAGTTGGCTTGCTTATTCTAGGCAGTTCTCATGAATGATACTATCACATTGGGTTATCATGCCTAGATAGTAGTCTTCAGTCAGAGTAATTGTTTCAATTTTTAATATATAAAGAAAAAAAAGGAAATAATAAAGGAAAAAGGAAGAAAAATTATTATATTCATGGAACACATCCTAGAAATTTATCAGTAAAGTAAATTTCTATATTTTACTGATGGTACGGATTATCTTTACTATAAGTACTTTGTTTTGATTAGGATATTTTTTAGTTTATCTTTAACAAAATCCTTATTTACAGAGGTGGGATATTTCTGAATTATATTTGCAAATATGAATCAGATAATGGTTTTACTTAGACTGAGACTTTTTGATTGTTTTGAATAGATTTTAAGATTTTGTTTATATTATCGTTTGAAAATTGTATGAGCAGAGATAACTGGTTCACCCAGGTCATCGCCATTTATTGACAAGCAACAACCTTCTCAAAATTTTATGCTTTCTTGAGTAAAATTGATTAGTACTCTTCTATATTATATAAGAGTTCCTTTAGAATCTTCGATTCTAAAGGTACTCTCAATAAAGGAAAAATCAGAGGTCAAAATGGTAGTTTATGAAACACTTTGAATCAAGCTAAGTCTTTCATTTCTTGCAGCTATTATATTCATTCTCATTATTCCATGATCATATATTATTAATATAAATGAATTGCTACTTTACATTATTTGGTAAGAAAAATTAGCTTAAGAGATTCAAAGCCTTTGTATTATTAAAACTTTTATTTAAATAGTTAGCTTTATATAATTGACATAGTGTTATTTATCAAACAAAGTGATCAAACACATATGTAAGGTTGACTAATCTCTATTATGGTAAAACCTTTATATGATTACTCAACATTTTTTATCATCGCAAACTTCTATAGCCTATGTCTCATATAATGTGTGAATAAATAAGGTTTGATTTATACATTCTTAAAATAAAAGAATCTTGCCTCTTTCAAATTTTGATTAAAAATATTTTATCTAGGCTTCTAATGATAAATTGAAATCGATTTTAATTCAAAAGATTGGCTTGATATGATGTTTTCTAATTGATATTTATATGGCTTATGAATGATAATCAACAAGCTAATTTTCAAAGTTAATACTTTTGATGAATTTATGTTGGAAAGATTTACTTGTCGATTATTATTGATGATATTATTTTAAAAGCCATAATCATTTGCAAATATATGGTTTCCTATTGTTTAAATTAATGTTGCACTTAATCTCCACATATTAGACTTATCATAGCAAAGGTTAAACAGCTGGAAGAGGATGATTATGACATGAACCTAGACATCTTTACACCTATTATTTTTACATTACGAATTGATAGGAATTTCAATGCAAAATCATTATCCATTAAATGGTGAGTTCAGTTGATTTTGGGGTCATCATTCTAACACATTGGGATTAAAATATGGAATCTCATAAATCATACACCTATAATGTAGTGTGTTAACTTTATCATTTCGAAACGATTCTCATAAATCTTTATGTACAGGGTTATCATTTTCAAATCTTGGTTTTTATGATTTTAACCTAGAATTTACTTCGTTGAGGAAACGAATCCAGAAATCAAATAATGGTTGCCAAGAAACGTTGCACAATGATTTGGTTAGCTTGGTGGTCTCGATTTTCGAAGAAAAAGAATTTCAAAACTTGTTTCCATTACATTGGAACTATGGTTACTGAAATTGGATTTAGCGTTTTAGTTCTCATCTCAGGTGAACTGAATTATGATGTGATATTTTACATTATGCCATTCACATGGATTCCAATACCATCTATGTTCATGCATCCCTTCATCCTGAACCCTAATCAAAACATTTGCAGAGAGGAAATGGCACCCTTGAATCGATTTGAGATTTCAGGCCCTGAGTTGGTTGAGTCAAACCCAGAAGCAACCACATTATTTGATCATATAGGTTGGGGTTTGTTTTTTAAGGGTTTTAGTGGCCACCATGTTGGAATAAGCAAACAATTCACTTTGTCGTTGAAGAATGATGCAGCTCAAATTGGGGATTTTCGTCTAGTTTTGAATGAAGATATAATTGTTGAAGCTACTAAACTTCCTCAAGTTTGTGAGCATTGGTTCAAAGGTCAGAAGTTCAATAAGAAGAAGTGTGAAATGTTCCTTTTACCATTATGAGAGGGTTCGAATCTTGGAAGAGGCATTTCTGTTAAATTTTTCAAACCACAATGGAGGGCTTATTTTGAGATTTTAATCAAGTATGTTACCTATGATGGCTGCTACTCTCATATACACTACTATCATTTATGATTGTTGATGGCCTTAAAAGGTAGCAAAATCAATTTACCTTTCTTTCTGCTTCAGAGTCTTAAGAAAATGGATCATACTGTACAGAACATGGTTGGAGATATTGAACAAAGTCTTTTTCACCATGGTCTCCTTAAAACCTTATTTCAGTACCAGTTAAATCGTATTGGCAGGTCTTGGGATGAATTTCTCAATGTAAATAGTTTTGGATTAACCCGGTATTGGCCCACTCTACGTCCAAAAACTCGAAGAAAACGTAAACATTTTCCTCAAACTAAGGCCAATTCGAAGTCAAAATATTTTGAAACATCTAAATTAAAAATGTCGGCAGAGGATAGCCTAAAGCATACAATAGAAACCCTTCTTGTAAAATTTGAAACTCTTGTGGTCTCGGCTCTGTATGAAGATCCTCATACAGTATCTTTGGATGCAAGGGAAAAATCAAAATTTTTAAAAGGAAAGATGAAATTTGATGGTGAATCGAGCTTAACAGAACTCCCCATCACAGGAATTGGTTTACGCAGGATTACAAGAAGCATGAAATTGTCCACTTTAAAAGAACTAGTTCATACATAGGATTTGTCATTTATCAAAATTTTAAGTGAGGAAGAAGATTATAGATTAGTAGAAGTGTCCTCATGGGAGTACGAAGAAAAAATGGATAATCCTGTTGTGTCTTTGAACAATGATTATAGTGAGAATCAATCGCCGATTCTACCAAATAACAAAGAAATCAAGTTAGGGTGTGCCTTGAATAATAATTCTTCATCTAAGCATACGCTAGTGGATACCGTGAAAGCCATAAAATTGAAACAACAAATTAAACAATTAAAGGAAAAACTGGAAAAAGCTGAGTCGAATTCTATTGTGTTGAAGGATGAGGTGCAGAACTTAAGGAATGAATTATTAACTTGAATAAAACGATGGCAGGGTTTAAAGGAGAAAAAGGAAAAGTTGAAAACACTAAAGAAATCTTGGGTTACTACTAACAAGAAGCTTTTGAAACAAGAAGAAAAGTGTAAAATGGAAAATATAAAATTAAGAGCTAAACTGTCTGAGGCTCGTTGAGTCATCAAACTCATAAATGCACCTTAAATTTGTTATTACTGATGAAAAGGTAATTGGCATGCCCACAGAATCATAGATTCTGTAGGCATTGCATATCATTTAATTTAAATTTTTAATATTTATGATAAAACTTATGCATGGTTTATTGATTTTGCAAGTGGCATATGGATCCTCGGTTTTGGTGGTGTTCTTTCCTTTTTTTTGCCAACAAATGATGAAGCCGTTTTCAAGCTGGAATGATGTAGATGCCAGATGTCAAACCACAATTGCTACATGGGTAAGTTGACATTCATAGATAAGGAAGAAGTTATCAATTTGACAGTTCAAATGCCAGGTGCACTAACGAAAAAGATGATAGTTAATGTCTCACATTCTAGTTGTTCGATGATGTATAGTTTGTTTTTAATTTTAGTGACATAGAAATAGGAGAGGCAGTTATTGGTCCTTCTTGTAAAACTATGAAAGACTGATGTAGGAAGGGTGGATGGAGTATCAAAGAAACAGACTTATTTGAAATAACATTTCAGTTCTAGTTTAATCTCTTTGCTGGAGTTTTGTCTTCGGAGAAGGATTGTGACTAAAATTCTTAAACTGGTATCATTTTCTGGTACTATTTTTGAACACTTTATATAAATTTCAATATATAAATTTCTCATTATGTCTTGGTGCAATTATGCTTTGTTATAATTGTATTCATTATCTAACTTAGTACTTTGTTTACTCGATATTAATATTTAAATGAGAATATTACTGATTTGATTTATCAATACTTATATTGAGAATTGGAATTTTAGTAATATTAATATTTCATGTTTATTTTGATTTCATTTGTGTTTTTACAATGTTTTCATAATAAATATTATCTTTTATTTAAATATTTGGTATTGATTATTAGTTATTAATTAATAGAACATTATAGAGAAATTAAAAAATAGTTATATGTTTTAATTTTCTGTTGTGTGCATATTTAGCAGAGTGATCTAATGATGATGATTTAAATCTTTTCATTTAAATCATTATTGTCTATCTCTTTGTTTACTTGAATTATTAATTGATAATTAATTTAGTTACAAATTGCTCACAGCTGAGATAGTATAACTAGTTAATTTTAGACGTAGTATAGCTTATTTTAAACTTTAAGTTTATATTTAACAATTGTTAAATAGGATTAGATTAATTCTGTAAAACTTATAATAGTCTTTGAATTAAGATATTTGAAGCAAAATCCTAAAAAAATGAAGATTTCCATTAAGAAAGCATTTTAGGATAACTTAGGTCTTAGGAAACTAATTTTAGGGTTTATTTAGATAGTAATAAGATTAGGATAAATTTTTACTGAATTCTAAATTCTCCTTAAGAGAAAAATTCAGTTGGTAGCAGGACCAAAACCTGCAAGCTTTTGGCATCTTAAACACACCGGGAGCTTCTCTAAGCAACTTGTGTGGGCTTAATCTCCTTAGTTGGCCTAGGTCAGGAAATTGGGACAACACCCATTCCCTTAACGGAGTGGGTTTCAAACCCCATTCTGGTTCATAAGAAGTAGGGAATGATCTGTATATGCACTGATTTCCGTGACTTGAATCGTGCCTATCCTAAGGATAATTTTCCCACACCATGTATTGATCAAATTTTTGATGAGTGTGCAAGAAGCGAGGTATTTTCCTTTATGGAGGGATTTTATGGATACAATCAAATACAGATCAAACCGGAGGACCAACATAAGACTGGCTTTATTTGTCCTTGGGGTACCTTTGCATATCGGAAGATGCCTTTCGGCCTTAAAAACGCTAGAGCCACTTTTCAGCGGGCTATGACCTTGATCTTCCATAATCTCAAATCGATTATTGAAGTATTTTTGGATGACCTTGCTGCCCATTCTTGTTATAGGATGCGTCATTCCTACCATTTGAGATTAGTGTTTGAAAGGTGCTGCCATTATTTGGTCAGGTTAAATCCTCATAAATGCATCTTTTGTGTGAAGTTTGGTTGCTTATTAGGATTCATTGTCTCCAATGAGGGTATAAGAGTCAACCCTTTGAAGGTTGAGGAAATACTTCAATTGTCTCCCTTGAGAAACATTAGACATCTTCAATGTTTGCAAGGCATGGCAAACTTCTTACGGAGATTCGTTGTTAACTTTTCCAATTTGACTAGAGGATTTATGCATATTTTGAAGGACACTACCTTTTTGTTGGGATGAGCGAGCCTAGGAATCCTTTGATGTGCTTAAGCAAGCCTTAGCATCGGCCCCAATGATTAGTCCACCCGACTATAGCCGTGACTTTTTACTTTATGTGGCCGCATCCATGGAGACAATTCGTATGGCTTTAGTTCAGGAGGAGGAGGAGATCCAGGAGCATGTCATATATTATTTGAGCCAAAACCTTATAGATGCGGAAATCCATTGTTCCCATGTGGAGAAACTTGCCTTAGCTACCGTTCATGTGGTTTAAATATTGAGACACTATATTATCCTTCACCAGACCTTGGTGATAGCTCATGTCAATCCATTTCAGTTCGTCCTCACTAGAAGGACGATAAGGGTAAAGTATAATAAGTGGATTTTCATATTGCAAGAATTCGATCTCGAGTTTGTTTTGGAAAAATTGAAGAAATCATTGATTTTTGCGGAGCTTATATCTGATTTACCAAGCGAAGAGGAGGAGGAAGTTTGTGAAGATATGTTTTTCGATGAGCACATTTTCCTGATCTCAACTTTGGATCCATGGTATGGGGATATTATCATATATTTACAAACTTTGAAGGTCCCTACTCACCTTTCATGGGATGAACGATGACGGTTACGTCACGTATCCAAGAATTACCTCATAGTGGATAACACATTGTACCATCATGGGGTAGATTCCATTTTACTTCGTTGTTTAACTCATGAGGAGGCTGAGTTTGTGCTGAATGATTTCCACAGAGGGGCATGTGGTGGTCATTTATTTGGGCTTTCAACAGCCCAAAAAATCTTGAGAGCAAGCTATTTCTGGCCGTCGATCTTTAAAGATTGTGTTAATGTGGTCAAAAAGTGCCACCCTTTCCAGGTGTTTGCACGCAATATGCACTCACATCTTGGCCTGTTACATCCAATTATCACCACCGGTCCCTCACTAAGTGGGGGCTTGATTTCATGGATTGCAACCTAGCTTCAGCTAGGGGGCATCATCATATTATTGTGGCTGTTTACTATTTCACGAAATGAGCTGAGGCTATGACCACGATTAAATCCGATGGTGAGACAGCTACACATTTTGTATTCAATCAGATCATTAATCGGTTCGGTATTCCGAAAGAGCTTGTCACTAACCATGGTAGGCACTTTCAAAATCAGATGATGGAAGAGTTGGCCTCAAAGTTACGGTATAAGCAGAAGCATTCTTCTTCTTATTACCCTCAAGTGAATGGACAGGTTGAAATAGTGAACAAATCACTCTAGTCCATTCTCCAGTGAGCCATCACACAAAGCAAGACCAATTGGCATATCATATTATATCCTGCTTTGTGGGCTTATAGGACCGCAGTTAAGACTACCATCGGTTTTTCTCCATATCCGCTTGTTTATGGAGTGGAGTCTATATTGCCGGTTGAGTGTGAAATCTCTTCTTTGAAGCTAGCCATAGAGATTTCACCAGACACTTCCCCATTGGAGGAATGTTTGGTCCATTTAGAGCAGCTTGATGAGCAGTGCTGAGATGCTTGAGTGGCTCTAGAAGTGAATAAGAGTTGTGTTAAGGTCCAATATGATAAATCTATCCATCCAAGGAAGTTTAGTGAAGGATATTTGGTCCTTTTGTGGGATCAACCTAAAGAACCCTTGGGGGCAGGAAAATTTAACCCGATGTGGCATGGTCCTTACATTGTTAAACGTGTGTTAGAGAAGGGTGCATATGAGTTAGTAGATTACGAAGGGACAACCTTGGTGGAGCCTAGAAATGGGCTCTATCTTAAAAATTACTATGCATGATTCTTAGCCAGGGATAACTATTGTATATTATTGTACAATATTTTGCATAGTTAGGTTTTTCTTATGGTGATCAGGTTTGTTGATTAGCTTTCATTTCTTATGGCAGATGTCAATGGAGTCTTCCATCTATATAGGATTCATGTATGGTGCTAGCTACCACACTCAACACTCAGCCTCTGCTGCTTGGGTGATTTATACTCCTACGGGTCAGGTATTGTCTTCAGGAGGTGTATGTTTATGGCCCTCTTCAAAAAATGTTGCTGAATATAGTGCCATTATCAAGCTTCTACAGGATGCCATTTCACATGGTATTCTATCTCTTAAGGTACGTCTTGATTTGGAGTTAGTAGTGTCACAGCTTAATGGCTTGTATCATGTTAGGGATATAACATTATTACGAATATTCTTACGTGTGAGATTGTTAAAATGAAAATTTGACAACATAACATACATACATGTTCCAAGAATTGATAATCAAATTGCTGACTCACATGCTAACTATGTGTTAGATTGGCATTTGTTTCATAGACATTAAGCTCATCACAAACATACATTTTTACACATGTAAATAAATAAACTAATCATCATAAAAGTTTTTTAAACATCCAAAATGTGATAATACATAAGTGTCATAATACAAAAATGGGGCTTTCGAGCCACCAAAATATAAATACACAGTAGTACAAAATGTATCACTCCCAGGTATCTAAGCTTGGGGAGGAGGAGGTCTGATCGTGGAATGTCACCATGGCTCTAGGTAGTCATCAAAACAACCGCACCCATGCTCTCGGAACACCCACCACCTACCGCTGCATGGTCTCAAGCAGGTCCTTGACCTGTGCCATGGGTACCCTATGTGTCAACCGCATGAAGTTGGTATGAATGCTTTGGAGCGTCCGCTACGAATCCACACCCATAATGTCATCTCCTCTTCCCCTCTGTCTATGGTGAGGGAAGCCTTTAGGCCATCGTGGTCCTATATCTGCATACATATGATAGGATGTCACTATGTGTTGCCACGCAAAAACATGTCTTTTGATTCCATATATAAAAAAACACAAAAAAATAAATAATCCACAAAACTTAAAAAGTGGGTTGGGATTTGTTACCAATGTCACCATATGTCGATCTTGGTGGTAGCGGCATGTCAGGATCTCCCCAAAAATCTATCCCCGCATAGGGGTAGTCATCGATGGCAACTATCTGTCGCCGCCACCATGGAAAGAAATCAGTTGGATAGCAGTTGGACACCCTACCTCCACCAAGTCTATGCATCGCATCTACCCAACGTCGTTGGGATGGATCTTGAACCCCATGAAGAGGAACGACAACTCTAGGGCTCAATCTCAGAATACACTCAAAGAAAAACGTGCTAAGCATACTGCTGAAATCGAAGTTTCGTACCCTACCCATCTTGCACTCACTGAGATTTTGCTTCATGTTTCCCAATAGCATAGTGCTCCAATCGTAAATTGTGGGTCTCATGCACTCCATTGCATAGAACATCAAGGGCCGCAAGGCCTGGTGGAGTGAGGCTAGCCCTGCTATCCTGCCCAGTGTTAGTAGTATGGCCTTTAGGCCTAGCACATGTATGGAGTTAGTTGGGATTTGACTCTCGACCTTCTCCGTGTTTGGATAAAAATACACTGCTATGTACTCATCTATGGTGAGGCCACCTCCAGGCCCACGAGAACGTAGGTTCACCACTTCCCCCCATCAGGACAATCCAGTAATGAAGTATATGTCCTCCACTTCTATGGTGAGGGACATCATGTAGATCTGGAATGACTCTAATTCATGATCCTAGTAGTCTACTAGCATCTGTAGTAGTCTTGGTTTGGCCCTTAAGCCACCAAGAGACCAAAAATTGTAGATCCCACATGCACAAAGAGCCTGTTGTTCTATTAGATCACCCCGTACTACTTCTTCTACATCCTCGTGCTCACGTTCCCTCCATTCTAGAACCATCCTGCACATTTAATTCAAGTTTGGGTCATTAGATGTCTTTAAAAAACTTGAACGCGGTCGCATACATTACTATTTTCCAAACAGTCACGTATGCACGCGACTTTGGGGCATTTTTCCATGTATATCCAGCTCTATACATAGAAAAATCCTCAATTTCCATGTGGGCCATGGTGCATAATTTAGGATGGCATAGAAATCAAATTAGACCATGGAAAATTGAAAATTTTACATGTAAATGAAAGAGCAGGGCATGGGAAATTACCTGGAAAAAACGGTGTCAGATTTCGCTAGCTGGATCTCCCAAAATTTGTGTTTGAAGTTCTAAGCTCAATTGGGTAAAAATTTCAAATGTTATATAATGTTTTGAATTTTTTACTACTTATAGAAATTTTTCAAACTTTTGAAAAATTTTACTCCCTTTTTCTATAGTTTTGGATCGTTTCTGACCCTTTTGGACCATTTTTGACTAATATATGATGTAGGAGACCATTTTGAGCATCGTTTCGATTGTTGTTTTGACCTGTTCGTTCCGATTTCAGGTATGATATTTAAACTATCATATAAGTTAGGTTTCACCTCCATTTGCATGACCTTATGCTCGTTTCATTATAACCTTAGGTACAAACCCATTATATCTTGTCACAGAACCTTCTTGCTATTTTAAAAGTGGCATGATTAGAATGGTAGAGATTGAACTTACATAGGTACCCTAGTTAGCTCGTTATTTGCATTTGGTGCCCATGCCAACAATTTTTCTTTAGGGTGTGGGAGTCCATGGTATAGTATCTCCATGACATTTTGCAAGAGCCTCATACTCCTCTTGATCTTTTGCTGGCTTGTTTCCTCAGGAATCCCTTATGTCAAGTTGTAATTGCATTATCATGAGCTTTACCTGCCTCATTGAGCCTTATGCTGGCTTCCCAGACTTTGAGTATCAACCATATAGCCTGAGCTTGTCTCATGACTAGCCACACAAAGCCATTTTATATATCCTTTGTAGCTTGATTCCCTATTTTTACCAGGAGGGGACTTTCCCCCAAGTGTTTCTATCCTACACATGTGTCCTTGCATTGAGCATAGGTATGTTCCACTACTTGGAACTAGTTTGTTTGCCCATTTGACACTCGTCTACTCATAGTCTATAACTTTAAAGCGATTTTATTCTTTTTCAAGCTTTTCAAATATTTGAAAAAGTACAAAAAAAATTTAAAAACCAAAAAGCCGGACAAGAAAAGATGTTATCTTTGGCAGTAGTTGAGTCGTGTTGCCTTCGAACAGAGCACTGTTTATCACATCCGTTGGTTGGGTTAATAGTATGAATTTAGGAGCTATACTCGTTTATTTGAGTTTATCTCCACTAACTGGCTAAGCTTCTAGTACCTATGGAGCCTCTATCGATGCCTCCTATGTCCTAGAGATGTACCAGTTTTGCATATTGAGTCTATGCTACCTACATTCAGTCACCATCCACCTTTATGCTCTTATTTGAAGGAAGTTGAAACTTGAGTTGGCCATTCCTCAGTTATCTTGACTTTGCATGTCGAACATTCCTAGTATAGTTACTGGTTCATGCACCTTATGATCGAGTCCTTCCACATTATATAGCTTTGCTGAGTACCTTGTGTTGGATGATGGGGGATGCCTTAATTCCCTCCTTCTAGTAGATTTCATCCCATCGACTTCAGATCATTTATACTGGGATAGGAATCTAGAGTCATGTTTGAGTGCCTTGAGACTTGCAGTCATTAGTGGCAGGTTCTCTCACCATCGACAGTTTTTGGGAATACATCAATGTCCCCTGATTGATGGATTCTCTCAAGTGTTCAACCTCAACACATTTAGTCACACTTGTTAGTTTTCACTCTAGTACCTTGATTCATATTTTCATTATTGGTGGGTGATCTCACGTCTGTTAACGGTATACATCAATGACTAGTGATCAGATGATGGACTACTATGTTCGACCTCGACACCTCTAATCACATAGTAGGACATGTACTCATTGTGGTTTATGTATAAGACCTTCCAGATTGGTGGCATCTCTTATATGCTACCTCCTTGATCGTGCCAGTGTTCATGAGATTTCAGCTCTCGTGACTTGATTCCAGTATATGTCAGAAATTTCCAACCATTATGAAGATCTTGATCCATTATATATATTCAGTCTTCATGGAGATTATGATCCTTTGTATATCTTCATCATGGAGATTCTAATCTATTTATATTGTATGTGGCCATGACCACATATGTTATATTGTATCATGCCTATTCATGGCCATTGTACTCTTATGTATCTGGGATTTATATATCTATTTGCAGTTATGTGTAGAGTTGTATCATTGTATAGTGTTGATTGGATGGCTGGTTCTTCCACTGGGTTCTTCATCACTTCACTTCTGGGATGGACTTATAATGTATTTCAGCCATCGTATGACCCCTCTGACCTCACACATTAGGGGGCATCTGTTATAGCTTATTTTACCACACATGGTGAATCACATTTTTATGGCCTTCCCTATCCCTTTGCAGACTCCTTAGACCCCATGGACCATTTTTTTACTTTTAATGTTTCTAATATCATCCCTAAAAACATGCAAAAATTGCTATACATGACTTTTAAAACCTTTATTGCATATATACGTGGGTTTGACCCCTAAAACTACGTACATCGGGATGTGTGCAAAAGGACAAATTATTTTGGATTTTCCTTGATGTGGATCCAACTCACTTGTCTCCTGGCCTTCCATATGCCTTGGGATCACTCAGATTCAACCTTTCATTACCCCATTGAAGAGCTATATAAGGAACCCTTTGGATACATTGAAGGCATGAGGAATTGAGAACAAGAAAACTATAGTCTGTTGTTGCCGAAGCTTGTACTTGAGTCTGCATCCCTTTGTCCCTTGGAGCACTTTTTTGTTCTTCCCAAGCTTTATTTTTTCTCGTGAGCTTGTTATCAAGAGATGGAGGATTGAAGTGGTGGAGGCCCAAGTGGGGGACTCAGTTTCTTCGATTCACAGACGTACCGACACAAGTTGTCTCTATTGTAATCTCTGTTTTATATTAATAGAAATATCTTTTCTTGTCCAATAATGTGTATTTGGATGAATATTTGATCCATGGATGATTTCAAATGCTTATATGTTATTGATTATATATGCTAGAGTAGGTATAACACGATTATATATAGCATACTTATCTTGTTTATTGAATGTTGAGGAAGCAATTTATCAATTCAAGCTGGAGTTGGAAAGCTCAATGAGGATCTACATCAACCGTTCAGAATAAGGTATGAATCGAGATATTTTAGTGTTAGATATTTGGTTTCTCTTGCATATAGGAAAGGATTGATTTATGGAGTCAAGCTGTCTGTTGTGGTACCCCAAGCCATAGGAATTTCTCTCCGTAACAATGATGGTGATGATGGTGATCATGATGATGAAGATAATGATGATCAACATGATCACGATGGTGATGTGGATGGTGATGATGATGATGAACATAATGGTGATGAAGACGATGATGCTGAACATCATGATAATAACAATGAGGATGAAGATGATCATGATGGTGATGATCATGATGATGAATACGATGGCGATCAACAATAGGATGATGATGATGACAATGGTGATGATGATGAGGGTCATGATGATGAAGACGATGATGATGGTGATGATGGTCATGGTGATCATGATGATGATTATCATGATGCTCTTAATGATGATGATGATGATAATAATGATGATGAAGATGATGATGATCATGATGATGATGAAGATGATGATGATGAAGACGACGATAATGATGATGATGATGATGATGTTGATGATGATTATGTTGATGATGATGATGACAATGATGATGATGATGATGTTGACGATGATTATCATCATCACGATGATGACAATGATGATGATGACGATGATGATGAAGATGGTGATGATGGTGATGATGGTCATGATGGTGATGAAGACGATGATGACGATGATGGTGAAGATGATGATAATGATAAGTGTGATCATTATGATTATGAATATTATGATGATGATTGTTAGCTGGAATATTTCACCTCCTGCGGATAGGAAGGTGTTCCACTGGTCTGAATGGTTCAGATCCAGAACAAATAGAGGACAAAGGTTGAAGACACTCCCTAGACGTTGTAGATATCTAGAATACAAGGCTTTGATAGTCCACCTGTGTACCTGCAATCAAGCTCAACACAAAACATATCAAAGCAACCAGAATATGATCTACTAATCTATGCTAGTGACTAAGGAATCTAGCAACATACATGCAAAATCACAACAACAACATTATATGTGGGACATAAATCAACTTGCATTAAAGAATATGAAGAAGTTTACAACCAAGCCTTAGTGTTGACATGCATCTCCATGAAACCAGACATTCTCATCCCCAAAAGCTCTGACTCTAGCTCTCTATGCTCTCTCCAAATGATCTTGGGCCAATGATCAATCCAACAACATAACAATGCCTCCAGTGTTCTCTCTCTCAACCATGGCTATGAGCTCATATTTATAAGGCTTTAATGGATAGATTAGGTTGAGAAATTAGTGGGTGAGGTGGCTTCTAAGATCCTAGGATGAGGGATCTCGAGCTCAACCAACCCACAACAGTAGGGATAAGGTAGGACACAAGGATTAACATCTAGAAGCCTCGAGAAACTTCTCTTTTTCCATTTTTACCTAGGGTACCGCGTTTCTCCTTCTATGACAGAGTGGTTCTAGTAATAATCGCTTATGAACCAAGGACAATAAGCGGTGGCACCGCTTATGGGCAATAGATGATGGGAGGTGTGAACAGGGGTACCACTCTTGGATAAAGGGGCATGTGCGGTGCTAGGAATATGTATGAAATATTGATGAAAAACCATTTAGTTTCCACTCCAAAAGTTGGGATTCATGGCAAGTAGGTATGTCAAATGTCTTATCACATGATGGTGACAGTATTTTGGTATAACAGTATGTCCCCCAAAGCATCAGTCTTAGAGGGATATATGATAAATGAGAACTTTGAGAACAAGTCATCACCATAAGATGAAAATGTTTGCTCGATCGGAACATCTTGTCAAGTAGGCATCTGTAGTACATCAATATGTTGACTCATAGACAGAAGTAACCAAACTCATGGTTGCAGACCAATACAAGGCAGATCCATGAGAGGAATAAATAAGCATGGCTACTAGAATACAACGTAGATCCATGTGATAGAGGAATCAAACTTGGACATAGCTACCAGACATACAATGTAGATCTATGTCATACTGACACAAATTTGAGCATAGCCACGACCATACAAATGTGGATCCATGCTAGATGTACAAAAATCCATCACAGCCTAGGGAAAAATAAATGAGCTCTTTAAACAAATACATAGGATATTCGTCTCGTCTTCCACAAAGTATGATTCTATCCATGTGATTACAATGATCTGAAGTCGAACATGGTAGAAACCACTTGATTATCAGCCAATGCTGTGAACCGTTAACAAGTGCGAGGGAGATCACCATTAATGTCAATGATTCCCAAGGTACCCTAATACAACCTACTGAGTGTGAATAGATGTCCCGATGTCGAACAACTAGTTGATTCTATCGATCAAAGGTTAATGATGTGAACCTATGTCGAGAGCAATAAAATCTGTCATTAAGGCATACAGATCTCAAGGTACTAAATATTGTTTCTAAGACTATTTCCCGGATGATGAGCTGATGTCGATGGGAAAATTCTCGTCGAAGGAGGGCCATGATGAGTCCCACATTGACGACACGAAACTTAGAACATAGTTTTCAAATTATGTGAATGTAGTAACCATATGACTGACTCAAAGATACTGACACAAAGACTGTGTAGACTACAGAGGTAAAACTTCTTCAGATCTCCTTTGAACATCAAGCGGCACGAAAAAAAAAATTGGCATCATGACTAGATATGACAGATACACAATGCGACAGTGGACAATGCATTCTTTTGAAAGACTCAAAGGATTAACATGAATTATGAAAGTGGATCGTCATGGAGATCAGCTGAATACCCAATTGACTAACATGATTGTGTAGACAAGTGCCATGTTCAAAGGTAACGACAAACAACTACCATTATTTGCAAAATGATTCCCTTCCCATCTCCCCCATCATGATCGATGAGTGCCTATTTCCAATTTTATGAGTTCAAAGAGGGTAACAAACACTTGAGATAGCTTGTCGAAAGACAAGTCCAGACTCATATGTTTTACAAACCTGAGAGAGGAGGGGTTTGATCCCAAAATGGGTCTCTCAATGTTTAATTTAACAAGTCCACTGAAAGAAAACTCGATATCGTTCATGTTTAGAGCGTCCGAAAGAATACGGAAGAAGACTCCAAAGGATCCTTTTTCATATGATTTAGTCTCTAAGGCCCAAAAAAGTATAAAATCATAACTTAGAGAACTCTTCCAGTCATGTTTGGCTGCAGTGATCCTTTTTCGTAAATAGTCCTATCTGAACCGAAAAAGAGATAACCTACCATCGGAAGGATGACTCTTCAAATACTTTTACAAGTATGAAGGAGATAAGTACTCAACAATATTTTTGTATTTAAAAAGCCTAAAAAGAGTTTAAAGATGACTCCATTAATCTTTTTCATGTTTGAATCCAGATCACGAAAGAGTAACAAACTAAGCTCAAACCACTTTTCATGTTTTAACCAGAGCACGAAAAATGAAAAGTAAGCTCAACACCATCTTACTGTTTTTAATGAGCTCGAAGATCAGTTAAAATGATGCTCAGAGATTGGTTTCATTTTTATGCAAGCTCGAAACCAATGGGTAAACTATGCTTGAAAAAACCCATTAATATGATATACAAAGGTTGGAATCTTTCCCCTAGCATGATTTCTAGCAAAGCTTACCCCTAACATGGTTGCTAGGGGCTCAACATGGCCCCCAAGCTTCATTTCGTTTGATGATTTTTCTTCCATACCCAACCTAAAAACTTGGTTACTAATGTGAAAATGTTCACCAGGGGGTAGGAAGAATGAGAATTGGGCAGGTGAAAATAAGGTTCAAGTTCTAACACTAAAGTGAAGACTTGACTCAAGGGAAGGGGATCTATTTCATTTTTAAGCAAGCTTGAAATAGAAGGTAACTATGCTTAAAACATGGTTTCATTTTTATGCAAGCTTGAAACCAAAAGGTAAACTATGCTAAAGGAAACCTAATTCATTTTTTAACGAGCTTGAAATAGAGAATGAACTATGCTCAGGAATGATTTCATTTTTATGCAAGCTTGAAACCAAAAGGTAAACTATGCTTGAAGATATCTATTTCATTTTTAATAAAATTAACATAGAATGGGAACTTTGCTCAGGAAAAAATTGACATGATGGTCAGAACCTAACATGATGGTCAGGTGCTATTTCATTTTTTAAAGAGCTTGACATAGAATGGGAACTTTGCTTAGAAGAATTTGTTTCATTTTTTAACGAGCTTGACACATAAAAATAACTATGCTCATGAATGATTTCATTTTTATGCAAGATTGAAACCAAAAGGTAAACTATGCTTAAGGAGTGGTTTTATTTTTTAACGAGCTTGAAACCAAAATTAAACTATGCTCTAAAACCTGCTCCTACCCAAGATGATATCCATAGGTTGGTAGGTTTCCCCCATTTCATAAAATCTAGCGGCTTAGCTCCATTATCATGTCCATAGAATAGATCCATGCCCCCCATTTTACCTATGATGGGAAGAAGCTAACTAGAAGAAGGGGAAGGAACCACAAGAACATGTGGCACATTTAGGGTAGTCTGATTACTGGGATTAATGCGATGGTCAGGTGTAATAAAGGAAAGCTGATCAATGGTGACAATCTTCCCATCATGGGGAAAATGTATAACTCAAAAGAATGTGGACACAACAGCCTTCATGGCATAAACATAATCACGTCCAAGGAGAAGATTGAAATCTAAAGGACCTTGGACCACCATAACATTGATACAAATAGTTTTCCCTCCTAATTTAATAGGCAAATAAGGACGGGTCTCTAAAGGTGAGGTAGGCCTACGATTAAAATCCAGTATCTGATCGGTGGCCAACACAAACTGAGGAGAACCTAAAGCTTTCCAAGTAGTTGAGGATAGAATACTAACAGAATCCCCTTGTCAACAATAGTGTGAAGTATCTGCCTAGAAGTGACATTCACAACTATCTAGAAAGGAACACTCAAATGAAGACGAGACTCTATTAGGGGTTACTCTAGTCAAAGGAAATAACCTCACTACTCAGAGAGGGTTCTGTCGCAAAAGACAATATTTCCTCTTGTCGAGAACAATCAGAATGAAGCATAACAACTTTGGTAGGTTTTGGTTCATTATCTATAAGAAGAGAAGAACAAGACGAAGATTTGGTCAAAGAGACTACTTCAGTATTAACACTCTCTGATGAAAGAGTGGGATCAAGTGGAAATGACATCGACTCAACCACTTTAAATTCACTCTCCAAAGGAAGAGTGGGATCAACCACAGATAAATCTGAATCGACCACTTGGTCAACCAGTGGGGGATCGAGGGATAAATTACTATCACTTGTTGGAATCACCTGTTGATGATCAGTAATATTTTCCAACCAACGTGAAGCTTCATCCATGCTTGGACAAAGAAAAGTACGATGCATAGCCTCGCATATCAAACACGGATACAAGACTTTACCCTTGCGACCTTTTACCAATGGGTCACTGGTTGAGGGAGTATTGTCAACATGATGATCAGAGGTTGATGACATAGATGGTTTGGACCTTTTAGACCACTCTTCTTGTACATGGGAGAGACCGGGGCACTCCTTAATAAGGTGGTGCCCCTTGCAAAGCTTACAAGGGAACTTGGGTTTTTCAGGTGTTCTCTTAGAATGGGCACCATCAAGAGCATATGGTTGCTGCTTTTTATCTTTCTTATCCTTCTTCTTTTTACCCTTCCCTTTCTTCTTCTTATCACCATGAATACTAACCATAGAGCTTTGGTCAAGCCAAGAAGAAGAAAGAGATGAAGCCACAACCGGTGAAGAAGGAGAGGGATTAGGTTGAGGTCGATCCTCTCCTAGAGGAAAGGTGACATTTGAGACATTAGGTGTAACAGGAATTACCAGATTAAAAATCCAGATCGGTAATCCTATAGTTAATTCAGGAAGATTTAGAATGGCAACAAAGGGAGGACCAATACCTTCACTTGGAGGGAATACAAAAGGTACACCTTGGAGAGGTACCTCTTGAGTGGTAGTCCCAGATGAGGATGCCATCTCTAAATTCTCTAATAACCCCCTAAATACCATGCACAAGCAAGTACTACTCAAACTAAAAGCAACAAGCAAACATGTGAAAGGAGTGGATAAGAGTCAGCAACCTCATATGACAGGCCAAAACGATAAATTAGATGGTTTGAGGATTCCTAAAAAGGGTGTCCCGATATACGCTAGGTACGTGGGAGCTCAAATCGGTATTAGTGTTGTCTAATGCATAATCTGTAATGTCCCGGTTTTGACCCCATTACACTAAGATGTATATGATGATGTGTATATTGTAAATGATCATGGTGTGGAGCTAAAGGCCAAGGCCCCACCATTGATCGGTTATGTTATGTTTTGGATTTGAATTTGTCACCGATGGTATATTGGGGCATGCGGCATATATTATGATGGTCATCATGTAAAATATGCATCTACAATTAATTGAAATAAACACAACCAGCTACGGTCGCGGCAACTAAATCGAAGGGGCATGATTTTCACAAGGATAAGGATATGGGGAAAAGCCAAAATGTCTATGAGAAGACCCATCAAGCTGTCAACTACCTTTCTTGTCTTTTTCCCCAATCATTTATTTATGCCAGAATGTGGTTGAGTTAGTTATTGCATGGAATGGGAAGAGTATGGGCAAAAAATTCGAATTGGGCAGAGAACCATTTTTTGAAAAACGTGTTCTGACTTCCTTGGTAAGGAAAATGTCCAAAAACGTATGCCATTCTGCCATGCATCCACGTTTTTCCATTTTTCCTCACCATTCTCCTTCACGTTGGGGTTTTTGGGAGCAGCTGGAGTTTTTCCTGTGTTATTCATTCCACGTTTTTGGTGGTTGGCTTCATTTTTTCCCATGAATGGGAGGTCGTTTTTGTAGTGCTGGGGATTGGGCTGTTTTCCTCACGTTTTGGGAGTTGCTGGTGCATTTTCCATTCATGTTTTTGTAGCTTCATGTGTTTTTTACCATGGCTGTGAAGGGCCATTCATGTTTTTTGCTGTCTCACCGACTATTGGTCTCACGCACAGACTATTTGGGGCGTTTTTCCCTGCTGTGAGTTGTGCTCACTGATAAGCTTCAGGACTGTGTGTTTTCCCCCATGTTGTGAGTCGTTTTTTGCTGTTACGTTTGGGGAATGTTGTAGATGGGTTGAAGTTTTTTTCCCTGGTTTAAGCTGTAATAGCTAAATTAATTGCCGGAGTGCAATGGTTGGTCTTTGGACTGTGAGAGGAGTAGAGATGTTGGCTTAGATTTTGTTAATAAACCTGGTGGCTGGAAACCACACAGACAGAGCTAGAGGGAAGGCCTTCTTCTCCATCACCCCTGAATAGCGCTGGAAGGGAATGCAGGGCCTGAGGGACTGTGTAGCAGAGAAGGGACTGATTCCTTGTGTTGGGTGTGGATGGGTGTCTTAGAGGTCAGGATAGTTCTAGTGTAGGTGTTCTTGGCTCTGTAATGAGCTCACCAGCTTAGCAAGTTGCCTTCATCAGCTCTTTAATGGCCTGATAAACCCAACTTTGTTGGCTTGGCTATGTGTTTTGTGTATCCTAGCTATGTGTAAGCCTGCTAGTTCCCTTATTCCTTGGAGAATCATGCCCAGCTTGGGGGTGGCAGCACTGCTGAGAGATTAAGGAGCACGCTGGCCTATGGTTGGGTGGAACGTTGCAGCGATGTAGCTGGTTGCGGAAGAAGTTCTTCATAAGATAAGTGCTCTGTCCATTTTACTTCTGCAACTATAAATTCTGTTAATGAAAATGAAATGAACATTTTGAAAGAATGCTTGTTGGAATGTATGATGTTTCCGCTGTGTCTAATAGATAATTGCATCTGTGCATGATATTTTCTCATATGTGCATAATTAAGTTCAATGCATACGTTTAAGCATTCTGTTTCCAGTAATTTTTAAGCCTGTACATGTTCATGGGTGGTTAGCCCGATCTGATAAAGCTAGTAGTCGCGTCCTCTATGCCGGTCGGAGGCATGGGGACGTGACATAATCATTCACAAGGGGCCTTCCGATATACAATCGAGTATGTGAAGTACCTTTCTATATACCTCAAGGGTACATGAAAGGCCGTTCGATATATCTATGGTACGTGGAAGAATCGCACCAGTCCCTAGATGTAATGATGACAAATAATGATAGCTCCTATGTTTAACGATGCCCGAACACGTCTCTAACTTATCACTCAAATTGCTAAAAGTTTCAACCTAGTACTACCATTAATTTTATCTTGTGCGTTTAGGTGGAACCATGGAGTGAAAACTTGAAATTAAAGAAGATGCACATTGATCTATATGATAATGCAAGTTTTCCTCTTCAATGAAATTATACCTAAGAGAGGGAAAGAGATTTACTTTTCTTCCCAAAAATGCACACCCAAATGCAAATGCAATTCTATCTTTTCAAACGAAAAGTAAAATATCAATGCACCCCAAACAATCTTCAAAGAAAATAAGAAATATATCTAGAGAACATATAACATAAATAAAAATGTTTCCTATCTTCTCATGCTTGAAAAAGATGCATAAAAACTCAATGGAAAGATGATTTCACTAATGTTTCCAAACAAGTCTAACTCTAATGAACACAAAGCTGAAAACAAATATTTCTTCTTAATGAAAGTAAGATCTAGAATTTCAAACAATCATGCACACACAGGGACTTCACTTAGCGAACCTCTCACATAGCACGTGTGATCATAGGATATTAAAGAATACCATTAATTTCCATAGATATTGACCCAAACTATTTTTGTTGAAACCCCCTCCCAATACTTAAAACCTCCTCCCCACCCCTTTTTATACCTCAATCCTTATAAACCACCCTACCCACCCCCACCTTAAACCCCTCATCCCCCCCAATACCTGCAATATATTGGTTCAATTTTTGATAATTTTAAAACCCACAATATGAACTAATGTGATAGGATATTGGTCAACAAGTGAAGTCCCCGTGCATGAACAAAACAAGAAGAAAATCATTCAACAAACTTGCGAATAAAGAAAAAGAGAGAGAAAACTAAAACTTATCTTTGAAATAGACAAGGAAACAAAGAACCAATCTTTCCTACAAAGCACTAAAAAAATCAGCATGCAGAAGGAAACAAGAATCACCCAAGCAAAGAAAGACTCAACACAACATGGATCACTCATGCATTCCAAGTCTAAAACAAACCAAAGCCTACACATGAAAATGAAATGTATATTTTCCAATTCCAATGAATAATATCTATAGAAAAGGGCAAGAGGTTTCAAGCAAAGAAAAGAACACAAAATCTAATGCAAGAAACACAAACTCTTTTTGAATGCAGAAAGAATATAACACTCAAAGCGACTGCAGAATATACACTTCATTTTCATAAAAAAGTAAGCTAAAAAACACATAGAAATCAAAATACAAAGTCTGGAACAGGGCCTACCTGGCACCATGCAGATGAAGCTGCTGATATGCGGTTTTGAGGCAGAACCGCTCCTTGCTTATTGGATTCAGGTGGTGGCACCGTGTGCTGATAAATAGACTTAGGCAGTGGCACTGCTCCTTGCCAAAGGCACATGTGCAGTTCCCTGTAAAAATACAAAACACAAAGAGAACGAAGGATCCAGTCAGAAAAAGACTAGATCAAGGTAAACACTGCTGAATTGAGTATGGAAACAGAGCATAAATAATCGAAATAACTCAGATCTGAACAGTTCTAGAAGTTTCAAACCCAAATGAATCAAGTCAAAGAGTAGATCTGACTGAAGAGAGTTAAAGAAGAAGGATCCTGGATTCGGACAAGAGTTGCAGACTGAGGAAGATCAGAACAACTAATATAACTATTCCCTAGTATGCTCACCAGATTTGTTAGCTGGAATATTTCACCTCCTACGTTTAGCAAGGTGTTCCACTGGTCTGAATGGCTTAGATCTAGAACAAATAGAGGACAGAGGTTGAAGACTCTCCCTAGATGGTGTAGATATCTAGAATACAAGTATTTGATAGTCCACTTGTGTACTTGCAATCAAGCTCAACACGAAATAGATCAAAGCAACCAGAATATGATCTACTAATCTATGATAGTGACTAAGGAATCTAGCAACATACATGCAAAATCACAACAACAACAACATATGTGGGATAGAAATCAAATTGCATTAAATAATATGAAGAAGTTTACAACCAAGCCTTAGTGTTGACATGCATCTCCATGAAGCCAAACATTCTCATCCCCAAAGGATCTGACTCTAGCTCTCTATGCTCTCTCCAAATGATCATGGGCCAATGATCAATCCAACAGCATAACGATACCTCTAGTGTTCTCTCTCTCAACCATGGCTATGAGCTCATATTTATAAGGCTTTAATGGATAGAGTAGGTTGAGAAATTAGTGGGTGAGGTGGCTTCTAAGATCCTAGAATGAGGGATCTCGAGCTCAACCAACCCACAATAGTAGGGATAAGGTAGGACATGAGGCTTATCATCTAGAAGCCTCAAGAAACTTCTCTTTTTCCCTTTTTACCCAGGGTACCATGTTTCTCCTTCTATGACAGAGCGGTTCTGGTAATAACTCCTTATGGACCAAGGACAATAAGCGGTGGCACCGCTTATGGGCAACAAATGATGGGCGGTGTGAACAGGGGTACCGCTCTTGGATAAAAGGGCATGCACAGTGATAGGAATTTGTATGAAATATTGATGAAAAACCATTTAGTTTCCACTCCAGAAGATGGGATTCAGGGCAAGTAGGTATGTCAAATGTCTTATCACATGATGGTGATAGGATTTTGGTATAACAATGATGGTACCTGATTATGATTATGATGATTATGATGATGATGATGATGAGGGTCATGATGATGATGATAATGATGATGATCATGATTACACTCTTGACGACGACGACGACGATGATGATTAATGATGATGTTGGTGCTGACGATGATGATGATGATGATAGTGACAATGATGATCAACATGATGATGATGATGAAGTCAATGATGGTGATGATGATGATGTTAGTGAATATTTAAAAAAATAAGATAAAATAATAGATCTAATTAAATATTTACCTTTCAATATATTTCATCATCTTATTCATCCACGTCAATGCATTCTTCATCCAAGTCACCATCCATATCATCAGATCCAGAGTCAACATTGTAAGGATTTTCCATATCATCATCGTCATCTAATTCAGTTACACTCATCATGTCAGCGTCGGTATAATCTTCATGGGCATTGTCTACTACATCATCTGGTTCAACTATTTCTTGGACATCTTCTGCTGGATCATCATCACCACCTAACTCATGTTGATCATTCTCTTCATTATCGTCTTCTTCTTCCAGAGAACCCTCTTCAATAGCATCGTCTAGGTTATACTTTACCAGCCTTCCCCTTGGATCGTGTCTCACAACAAATGACCAGCCCACTTTACCTAGAACCTTCAAGTAAAATACCTGTTCACATTGACTTGGAAGAACATAGGGATTCATTCTTGGCTAAAAAAACCTTGTATTTGCCATGGTAAATCCATTATCATGTTCAATAATAGTTCTATCAGGATCACATTGATTCAATTGTAACCTGTACCATTTGACAATGAATAGAACTACCTTGAAGGATTTAAAGTCACACTATAGAATATCTTCCAAATACCCATAGTATCGATTTTCTAGGAGTTATGGATGTCTGTCACTTCTAGATGAAACATTGGTCACCTCAATGACTGCAAATATCCTATAATATGATGTTTTCTTTATTTCATCCAATTTTTTGATGCGATATCTACAACCATTGCAAACCATAGCCTTATGGTGTTTTACCTACAAGAAGCAATACACGAAAATATTACACAATGATTCAATAGTTATGCATTAATACATGGAAAAGAACAACATGTACGTCAAAATGTAATTTGCAAAAAATATTTAGAGTGATTGATTAATATGCTTTCCATTTTATCTTTTAAACCATATGCTAAATTGATTTCCCTTTCTGTGAGATTTCTATCTCCATTGCGATGTGCTGCTTTTACCAATGAAGCCACACCTTCCCATGATATTCCATGAATCGATTGTTTGTATCATTCAATCCATACTTCATCTAGTCAATATTGTTTGTAATGTAAAAATGAATTGCAACCCATTCTCGAACAACTGCTTGATGACAATAATCATTAAAATGAAAGACGTGTAAATTTCCTGAACAAAGTATATGCTCCTAGTTGATGCAATAACTAGAAAATGCAATTAGAATATGAATGATATAATAAAAATCCACTAACTAATAATTACCTTTCACCTTCCTCTATCTACCTTTCCCCTTCAGTTGCTCCCTTTCAAATTTTTTATTGGAGTCTATATCACAAATGTGATGTAAATTGAGCGTTGATGCTAAAATAGGGAGATATTCACTAACATACAACATGTTTTGGTATACCGTATATCCTTCCATCATAGAACCCTCAACATGTGCTCGTTGTCTCACCAAACCCTTCATAAATTTTAAGTGCCTCTCAACCATCCACATGGACCTTGAGTGCACAGGTCCACACAACTCAATCTCCTCAACTTGGTGTATGAGGTAGTGCTCCTGTGCATTGAAAAATGCTGAAGGTAGATGCTTCTGCATTTCACACATGAAACGAGGAATTTATCTCCTCCAATACTTTATATATTCTTTATGAATTTTTTTAGATGTCAACCATCTACAAGTGACGCAAACCAATAACGATATTTAACAAAAAATAACATTAAATTACATATCATGAAATAGTGAACACAAAACAAATATAAATTATACGGAGAATTAAAGAAACACTAAGCACATGCAACTAATCGCTAGTTACCTAATGTATTTACCAATATTATATATAACTTGTTTGAAATTGTTGTTGAAGTTGTTCGAGAGAGAGAGAGGTAGAACATACTATATCAATATAAAAACTGCGCCATTTATTAAACAAAGAGTATACAAACAAGAAAAAAAATATATGCAATAAAATGAAAAAAAATTATATGGACATAACAATAATAATTACCTTGATGAATACGTGCCAATCATGTGTTTTAACCCCCGCAAAATCACCTTTTTTCGTTATGATATTCTTCAAGTTCGCACAAAATCCAGTGGGAAATTTAATTTTCCGCGTTACTTCTTTGACAACATTGCTTTGCTGCTCCGTAAACATCCATGGAATTGAGTTAATATTAACTTGGTCTCTGTTGCTATGAAATTGGATGATGTCTTTCATTGCATGGTTTCTTTATTGAATGTCTTTTCAAGCTTTCATAATTTTATCTTTATCCCTCCTTAGCTCCAGTAGTCGTCATAATGTTTCAGCCACATTCATTCCAATATGTAGTGTATCAAACAAATGAGAAATTTGTAGGTGCTCATAGTAGGGAAACCTGTTGAATTGTATAGGATAAATTTTCATTCCTCGTGGAAGCCCATTAATTCCTTCATGATCACAATGGACATCATGAATATTAGTTTACAAATAAATTACATCATAAATCAAATATGGCTGTAGCAGGGATTTCTCCTTGCTACAGGGGCAGGAATGGCTCCCTTCTGTCTATAGGACAGAAGGGTAGGTTCCTACATGGATAATTTTGAAAATAAAAATGAAATGTAAAGGGACAGAAACTAAACTAAGAACAGAAAGAAGAAAATGGAGAAATGATGGAAACAATGGTGAACCCCTCTGCAAACACAAGTTAGGTTTCTTCTTCCAAAGACATGCAAACAAATTCGAAGCAATAATAAACCTAAATACCTGCAAAAAAATGTTAAACATAAACTTGCAAATGAAACATGGGTTAGAAAGCAAAGAAAACTAAGAAGCAAAGAAACAAAACAAGAAGGACAAGCTATACCTTCTCTGGTGGAAATGGGCCACCATGCCCTAGCTTGTGGAAGCACCTCTCTTGAATGGGGGGAGCTATGGCTCAATGGAAATGGAGGAGAGGGAGTGTGGGTGGCTTGAGAGGAAAATGTGTCTCAAGGCATCCACAGGCAACATAACAGTATGCAATGGAGAAGTGTTTTGAGAGTGACCTCCCACCCTCCTTTTATAGCTTTTTTGGGGTTTTAGATTTTTAAGCCCTTGATCCGGGATTTAGCCCCTTCCTCCCTAATTTTAGCTCCTTTTATGGTTTTAGCCCCTTTTTGGGGGCTTTATCTCCTAGGAGAGTATTTTGGGCTCCTTTTTGGTGTTTTTAAGCCCTTCTCTTCATCCTTAGGCTATTTTGAGGGTGTGGGAGTATAATGGAGGGTCGTGAAGTGGTGTCCTTGGGTGGTGTAGGCCATGGAGAGCTGAGTGGGAAATTTTTGGGTTAAGAGATTGCCCCCTGATGTGTGAGGATAGGAGCTCAACGTATGGCTGATGGACATCATAGGATTTGCTGCGTAGAGGTGGTGCTTTTGGGGCTGGGGAATGGTGGCTTTTGCTTTTTGTATTAATATGGTTCCCATCAATGGGTGAGATACAAATAATGTGTGGCATGTATATGGACGAGACGGGCATCCGCATTCTCATGATAATGTCAAACGAATAATTTGATCTATGCTCTAAAATACAAGAGCCGATCATATACAAATGATGTTACAATAATGGTTGCCTCCATGTGAGGTTGAATACAATGTTGATCTGGTACATTAGACCCATGGCATTCTCATGGAATGCTATATCTTCATGACTGACGGTCTGCTAGATCTAGGATGATACATAGCTATATGGACTCACTGATTGAGAACCAGAGTCTCTGTGGTACAAGTATGCCGCATCAATCATAAAGGTATATCAAAGCACTGCTGGTGCTTCTGAATACTATCTCCAACGCAACCCAAAAATCACAAGGGACATAACCTGATTAGGTCCCTCGAGTAGACTCATCAATGTGCTAGAGTCAGGTGACATTTGGGTTCTTTGACCAAGTACTGTGTGGACCAAACCCTGTATGAATCTCAACGGTGTGACGATGTAGTTGGAGTCGAGCACGTGAGAAACAACCATCTCGAGAGGCACTAAGGACTCCTCTCAAGTGGTCCAAGGAACTCATCAATGATGTTAGTGAAACCAGGATACAGGGACCTCTGGGTCTATCCTCTGGAATATATGTGTTGTCGTCAACAGAAGGAGACCTTCCCCTAGTCAAGGAAATGATGTTTCCTTGACCAGGAGCGCAAGGGAGATAGACAAAAGGTGTGAGACAATCTACGGACTAACCCACTAAATGGGGGGGGGGAAGGGGGAGGGAAATGGCAGGGGGATTGTGGTGGACTCAAACTTCCTTTGTTTAGAGTATGATGGTAGGGAGGACCAAGCAGAAAATGAAACTTGACTCATGGGAATGGGATCATAGCTGTAATATCGAGAATGTTGCTACATATGGGAAATGCTTGGAGGAGGTAGAAACTTTTGAAATTGATGGGATCCAAGGAAGACTCATTGTATATTACTCTGAACAAAGGCGACCCAAAGGGGGAATGCTTCCAAACTATTTTTTGTGGGGTGGTGTCTAGGGACACCGTTGTGGTACGATATCGTGGATTTTTGGTGAGCTCGAGAAGGTAAATGCTCGATGGTGCTTTCAATTTTAGAGAGTTTGAAGGCATGAAGAAGACTCCAGTGGGGGCTCTTTTTGTTGGTAGTTTCCTATGCTTGAAAAAGGATAAAAGTATACATAGGAGAGCTTGCCTATCCTGTAGGGGATGAGAGACTTCTTTACCGTTGGTAGTCTAATCAAACCAAAAAAGGTTAAACCTATACTGAGTAGATGGTCATTCAGATACTTTTATGAGCATGAACGAAAACAAGTTTGCTCGGCAATATTTTCTTGATGAGACAGCTGGAAAATAGCTTAACAACAACCGGTAGTGAGCTTTTTTATAAGGTGCGGCCCCTCTACCTGAGAAAGCATAAAAGTATGCAGAGGGGAACGGTCTTGGCTTGAGTGTGCCAAGGAGGTCCTTTTTAATTGATGATCTACATGGTCTGCAAAAGGAGTTAAACGAGACGATGTAGATGCCCTTTCCTATACTTTAGCGAGTGGGAAAGGAAGCAGCTGTGCTCATCTATCTTTTCATTGTTTTAAGGAGTAAAAAAAGAGCTTAAACGAAACTCCAATGTGGTCAACTGATTGTGGTGGCACAGGCGGTGCCCCATGTCGGGATAGTGGACAGAGGTCCAAAGGTCATCCTCATAGTATGGATGGAGCAGAAGGCTCTCAAACATACCAATACATGCGTGGGATAGATCGTGGTATAGGCTCGCGAGTCGATGCGGCAGAGGCATGCAAACTGAGGTGCCTCTCGGATAGAGGTCAAGAGAGCATGTGTGCGTGTTGTGGTGGATGGACTTGACTACATACGATGTGAGTACAAGTCCTAGGGAAATTTTATGCCAAATACATGCAAGAAAAAGAAATCATTTTTTCGACAGTGGTCCAGAGGTCCGCGTAAGGTGCGGTGAATGGAAAAGACAACTATGTGTTAAAAATACAAAAATAAAAGTAAAAATGACATTCCTTAATGGGCGGTGGCCCAAAAAATCGCATGAGTAGCAGTCAAGAAGTGTGATACAAGCACAGGTTTGTAGACACTTGCATCATTATGTCATGGCTCATTAATCGAGATGACTTGTGGGAAATGGTCCTGAAATTGACTTTTAAAACATGAGATGGTGGTCTCATTTGGGCTCGGAGGTGTGAGAGGTGTCTTGAATTGATTCTGGGGGACTTTGGATTAGCAGTTGATGGTGCTACCCCTGTCTTGTGCTAAAAAATGTTGAAAAACAAGAAAGAGAAAAAATTACACTATAAGGGACTCATAGTTTATATCAGGCATAGACTCTCTTGAGGTGGAGCCCATTGCATAGCTTCTTCAAGAGTCGACCGTCTGAGTCAGTGAAGAGTTACGGCCCCTTTCTAAGATGAAGGTCATTGGCAAGGTGGGATGACGGAATCTGGTCTTTTATGGGAAGAACCGATTCCACACTATGATTTAAAGGGAATGGGGTAAAATTGAAGGTGGTCTTACATATATCTCCATCATTGCGTAAGTGGTGCTGGGATAGATCAGGTGGATCTTCCATAGCCAATGAGACAGAAGGGCAACTAGTGCTAGAGATCATGTAAATTTTATTGGTTGTGGTTTTTGTGGCCTTTCCCACAATCTCTGTTGGAGGAAGAGGGGTAGGCCTCGAGATGGTAGGAGTCTTTGATGGACCTGTAGGTAGGGTAGGTGGTTCAAGGTACCACACAGGATATCCCAATGTGAAATCCTGTAGATTGTAGGTTTCCAAGACATACTTACTCATGATATTGGAAGGTAGGAAAAGGAAAAGAAAAAGGAAAAGGAAAAGGAAAAGGATCATGTTGAGTGGGAATGAACCCCACTATTTCCTTGGTAACTGAGGTTGAGGTTGCGACTGAGGTTGCAGCTGTGGCTAGGGAAACAATGGAAGAGACAGGTCTGATGGACCATCAGTGACGGTGGAGATAAGTGGGTCAGTTGAACTAGACATCATGTAAATGGACATGGTGTCTGAAGAAGGCAGTGGGGGGTGCACTTCTTCGATCAAGGTGATTTCTGACTTAAGGGAATGTTGACGGAGGTCAGCTAGAACCATTCAAAATTTGGGTAGGTCTTGCAAATGGTGAGAATAATGTCCATAAAAATCGCAAAGGGTGCAAGCATGGTTTCTTCTTAATTCCTTGTTTCTAACTATTGGCACAGTTGGGAGTTCAACCACGGGGATGTTTTAGTTTGTATCCATGGCATCTAAATGCGCATGGATCATGGGGATTTCAAGGAAATTTTGAGTTAGGTGGCCCTGTTGCTTGCACACGGCACAAGGTGGGACTTGTCATGGTTCTGCGGTGGCTTTGGCATTGTTTCCTCTAGCCCTTTTTGGGTGGGGCGTTGTAGGTACGAGTGCAGTGGTTGGATTTTGCAGGCCGAGTGGAGGGTGTGACTCCACTACGATGGGTTGCACCGGGGTTAAAACAACCTGAGGCATTATTGGTTGAGCTGGTGGATCAAGATACCACACCAAAATTCCCAATGTAAAGTTGGGTAAGCCTAAGGTGGCCATGACCGGCTTGCTCATGACACCAGGTTGGGGGAAAAGGAAGGGAATTGTATGGACTAGGGATGCGCCCACATAACACCTGGCTGGTTGCATGTGTGGATACGATTGTGGTTACGGCTACGTGTAGTGTTGTTGCTGCGAGTGATGTTGTGGCTATTTTTGGTGTTTTGGCTACGAATGATGTTGTGGTTGTGGTTGGGGCTGCGGTTGCGATTGTTGTTTGGGTGTAGTGGTGCTTGATGAGACCATACACAAGTCCACAGTTTCATTTTGTGTTGGTGGTGGTGACACTAATGGGAAAGGATCCATCATGGAGGTATTAGTAAATAAACCAGGGCCTACATTCAACAATGGGGAGGCTGGTGTGTTTTCAACCATAGTGTTGGTTGTAGGGACAACATTAGTGTGTGTGATCGCCCCTTATGGCTCAATGGTGGTGATGGTAGGGATAATGTTGGCAGGTGTTGTTAACCCTTGCGTACCATGATAAGTGAGCTGATCAACCATCACAATCTTCCCTTTGTGGGGGAACATCATGAGATGAAAGACAGTTGATGTGACTGCTCTCATGGCATACATATAGCTTCTCCCGAGGAGAAGGTTATAGTCCAGTTGAGCATTAACAACCTCTATGTCAATTAGCACTGTCTTCTCGGCTAATGTGATGGAGACATGGGGGAGGATTCCTTGGGATTTAGTGGGATGTCCATCATAAGACCATAGAGTTGTGGAGGACGATTGCAAAATTGGTGATCCAAGTTTCTGCCAAACCAAGGTAGACATAACGCATGTGGATGCCCCCTCATCCACTATGCACTGGTGCACAACCAAATTCTGGATGGACATCGAGATTTGAAAGGTGATGGTCGATGGCATGTGCAGTTCTCCGTTCTTCGTGTCAAATGTGATCAAATTGGATTCAAAGGGGTCTACTGCCCCAAGGGAGGCTAATAAGGCTTTCAGTTGCATTGGGCACATTTTAAGCACCTCAAGAGTGGACATGGAGGTTGGTGTTTGGGCCAAATAATCCACAATTCTATAGCTGATTGCATCTCTAATTGTGGAATTATTGGAAACTCTACATATGGGGGGGGTGCAGGAATGGGGGTAACTAAAGAGGTAGGTTGACCGTTTTGGATGTTGATGCCGCTGATGTGTCAGCGGGTTCGGTGGTGGTACCATACTGATTTCGTTGGGTTTTTAAGTTGACCTCTTCAATCGTCATGGCTAGCAGGTAGTGAACACATGTTTCAGCTATGGGAGGTGCCCCCGAAGCATTGGGATTGGCCTAGGGAGGGGGATCAGTTGCCACCAATCCTTGGACTAGTAGTGGGTTTTGAAGCACCATGGGGGGAGGTCCTTGTGGTGTCGGGTTGGGTTGGGCTTGATTTGTAGCATTGGCAGCCTATTGGGCCTCGTTTTGAATGGACTGCTTCGCACGAGCCATGAGGGGACACTCGAATGTGTAGTACAGATAAAAATCACAGAGTGTGCATGGTTGGTTTGTGCACAACGGGGTGTTGCATCTTGGTGCATTTTGTCATGGGGGGTTTTGGGTTGGCTTGTTTGCCGCGACATTGTTGGGAGGGTTTGGTTGTTGACCGCCTCCCTATGGTTGGTTATTTCCTTGATTGCAGGGCCAGTTATTCCTAGATTACCCTTGTTGATTGTTGGGGGCAGGCTGGTTGGGACAGTTTTGTTGTGCGAACACTTGTCCCAATGGAGCGGGTGGAGCGGGGGTGAGGGATTGAACTGGTTGCACTGGTGGTGCATAGTAGATTTGTGGGGGTGGTGGTGCCAAAAATGTGGGGATTTTCCCCGCATACTACTTTGTTGGCCAAGCCATGGCTTGAGCCTGCTACGGTGGTGCAAGTTGTGCGTAAGAAGTTGTTGCTCCGGACTAGGACATCATTCTTGCATAGTCCAAGGCTTGGTTTTTGTAAGCAACATTAGAATTTTTGCTTGGTTGTGGTGTAATGGTAGGTGGTGTCAATCGAGGCTGTGGCTGTTGGGAGACCGATCCTATGATGTCATCCACAGCGTGGGATGCCCCCACTGTATCACAGTATGAGGTAATCGGATGGGGGGCATCTGGAATGATGGTGTACAGGTATCCAGACTGAGCATAGATAAAGTCAAACTGTTGGGCCTTCCGTATGGCCTCTTCTTCAGATTGGGGATGTTCGGATGCGACGTCCTTTGCTATGGGCAGGAGCAAGGTCTTAAGGAACCAATCCAAAAAGATCATGTTGTCAAGTTGGATTTTGCATAGGCTACAACGTCGCCGCCACTCATGGATATGGTCAGTTATATGAGTGGTAGTGTTTTGATGAAAGGATAACAGGATCTCCAGCCCCTCATCATATCTAACGAGGAGTTGGAAATACTGTAGGAACATGAAGACTAGGGAGCTGAAGTCTGGGTACTTGGCTTGTGGCAGCTCAATGTACCATTTGGCCGCAACACCTGTAAGGGTGCGATGGAATAGCCTCATCCTGATGGAATCATCTACGATGTTGTTGGATGAGCACCATAGATGGAATGTCATTATGTGGTTTTGGCGGCATTCCCCTGCTTTGTCTTCAAACTTGGGGATGTCTGATGGCAGCTTAGTTGGCATTGGAGGCCAAAAATATTGATGGCAAATGGGGTCATTTTTTAATCTAGCCAAATCATGCAAGTTAAGATGATCCATGTAGGGAATATTTGACCCCAGTTTGATGTGGGATGGGGCTGGGATGGTGGTGGGTTTTGTAGGTACATAATGCATCTGCACAGCTGGGGGTACTTGCAATGGCAGCATTGCAGATGGGATAGTGCCCCCAAGTGTTGTGGGAGGGACAGTGTGGGTGGAAGGGACATTTCCCCCATTCTTGACAGTAGGGGCAATGCAAGTGGATGGTCCACTGCCCCCTCTATGTGGTAGGAGGGGTAGTGTGTGTGGAGGGGCCACTGTCCCCATGTGTTCCCAGTGGGATAGCTTGGATCGTCAGTATGGGTGGTGGCAGCTAACTAATGACAGTCTGCATAACTGTGCTTATAGGTTATGGTGTGGACATGGGTCCACTTGCTAAGGTTAAGCAAGAAAATGGATCCAGATTTGCACCAGCCATGGGGATTGATGGTGCGGTGTGGAGGTCTGGTTTAGATTGATATGGGTATGAATTAGAGTCATAGGATGTGTGGCCTTCTAATGGAATGGGAGATCGCTGAGAAAAGTTTCAACGGTGTTGATTGAGTGTTCCAAATTCTGGTGGTTCGCCTCTTAGGCGTGAGGAAGAGCGTGAGGGATCAATTGTGATAGATTTTACCAAACTGACGGGAATGATATTTGGACCCTAGTTTCAGTGGCTTCCTATTGGCTGTAGGTGGTCACTCGGCCACCAAGACTGCCAGAAGATAGCTCTTGGCTTGTTCCTCATAGGTTTTTCTACTCAATCGGAAGGGGTCATTGCCGGTTTCGCTTGAAAATTCCTCTCAGTGTCCAGCTACTTTGGGGTTCATGTGGTACTCCTCACAATGAGTTTCTGGGAAGAGCCCAAGTACTTCCCATAGTTGAAGTAGTTAGGGACTTATGTCCTCAAAGACAGCAAATTTGCTTGTACTTAGTGTAAATTGGTAAATTTTAAGTCTCACTCAGCGTCATGAACTGAGTTGGGTTAATTAGTTGGTATGGTGTATTTGTTTGTTTGTTTTTCTGGTATTTGGTTGCTAGAAATGGTTTATGAATTCATCAAGGTAGAGTTCATGTCATTATGTATGCATGCATTGAATAATCAGAAATTGTGAACAAATATAGTTTTTAACCCTGAATGTTGATGGCCTAACTAGATGTCTACCTCACATTGATATTCCTCTTCAACCAATAGAAGGTGTTGGGTTCTCAACATAATGGGATAATCCCATCTATATATCCTCAGATCACCTCCCAGATGCAAGGTTGGTCAACAAAGAGGATGCTTAGTTATGTGAGAATCCCTTCTTTTATACCCCCTCTACCTTCCAGGTCATCCGGTTTTAATGGTTTGGCACAATATTAGTGGAGTGCCTAGATCTATAGGAGCTTTCCCTTCATCATATCCCAAAATACTCCAGAGGGTGATGACTGGGTAGAGGAGGAAGGGTAAGCAATACAGTTAGTTTTAGGTTGATGTTAGTTGAGCTACATTCATTTGATTAAGCCATTAATATTTACTTGGAATTTACACATTGTTTGTAAAAGAAATTGCATGAAATTGAAACAAAAACTGAAATTGACTTGCAGTACTGGACAGAGGCAGCTGAGCTGCACTGACGGTCCCTATGAAACTAAAATTTAACCTCTATTAAACTGAAATTGAAGTTCTATTTGATAGGCCGCACATTTTTTATCAAATCTGGCGAGGGGGCCGCAAGATTTTTTTAGAAACAGGCGAGGGGTTGCATAGAATGCATAAATAGTCGCAGACTGTGTTTTTGAGTGAAGTTGCACTTATCGGGGGATTAAGTGCACCCTGGGCATGCCTGTTTGGCCATTAAGTACGCCCTCACCTCACTTTCAGGCCTGATAAGAGTGACCTACCTTGGATTTGGGGTTTTTTGAGATCCAGAGTTAGATCCGACAACATTAACTTGTACTGTGGCCAAACTGGCTCGGTTTTTCCTAACAGAGGCTTCAACAGTACTGATAACTGAAAATAAATTGGATTTAAAGTGGATTTAACATGAAATTTGAAAAACTAGGGCAAAATTGAAAAACATGAAATTTTTAAAAATTTGGCCCAGAGATCCTATGGGATCGACCTGGTATGGTCTCCAATTAATGTAGCAGGGATTTCTCCTTCCTACAGGGGTAGGAATGGCTCCCTTCTGTCTATAGGACAGAAGTGTAGGCTCCTGTGTGGATAAATGTTGAAAGGAAAAATGGAATGTAAAGGGACAAAAACTAAACTAAGAACAGAAAAAAGAAAATGTAGAAATGATGGAAACAATGGTGAACCCCTCTGCAAACACAAGTTAGGGTTCCGCTTCCAAAGACCTGCAAACAAATTCTAAGCAATAATAAACCTAAATACCTGCAAAACAATGTTAAACATAAACCTGCAAATGAAACATGGGTTAGAAAGCAAAGAAAACTAAGAAGAAAAAAAACAAAGCAAGAATGACAAGCTATACCTTCTCTGTTGGAAATGGGCCACCATGCCTTAGCTTGTGGAAGCACCTCTCTTGGATGGGGGGAGCTATGGCTCAATGGAAATGGAGGAGAGGGAATGTGGGTGGCTTCATAGGCAAATGTGTCTCAAAGCATCCATGGGCAGCATAATAGTATGCAAGGGAGAAGTATGGTCGCCAGAAGGGAGCCATTCCTTCCCCTGTAGCAAGGAGAAATCCCCAGTATGGTCGCTAGTTCTGTAGCAGGGATTTCTCCTTGCTACAGTGGCAGGAATGGATCCCTTCTGTCTATAGGATAGAAGGGTAGGTTCTTGTGTGGATAAATGCTGAGAATAAAAATGGAATGTAAAGGGACAGAAACTAAACTAAGAATAGAAAGAAGGAAATGGAGAAATGATGGAAACAATGGTGAACCCCTCTGTAAACACAAGTTAGGGTTCCGCTTCCAAAGACCTGCAAACAAATTCTAAGCAACAATAAACCTAAATACCTACAAAACAATGTTAAACATAAACTTGCAAATGAAACATGGGTTAGAAAGCAAAGAAAACTAAGAAGCAAAGAAACAAAACAAGAAGGACAAGCTATACCTTCTCTAGTGGAAATGGGCCACCATGCCCTAGCTTGCGGAAGCACCTCTCTTGGATGGGGGGAGCTATGGCTCAATGTAAATGGAGGAGAGGGAGTGTGGGTGGCTTGAGAGGCAAATGTGTCTCAAGGCATCCATGGGAAGCATAACAGTATGCAAGGGAGAAGTGTTTTGAGAGTGACCCCCCACCCTCCTTTTATTTCTTTTTTGGGGTTTTAGGGTTTTAAGCCCTTGCTCCGGGATTTAGCCCTTTTTTGGGGATTTTAGCCCTTTCCTCCCCAATTTTAGCTCCTTTTATGGTTTTATCCCCTTTTGGGGGGCTTTAGCTCCTAGGATAGTATTTTAGGCTCCTTTTTGGGGTTTTTAAGCCCTTTTCTTCATCCTTAAGCTATTTTAAGTGTGTGGGGGTCTAATGGAGGGTCGTGAAGTGGTGTCCTTGGGTGGTGTAGGCCATGGAGAGCTGAGTGGGAGATTTTTGGGTTTACAATGGCCACTACAGTAAACAACTCACAATAAAAATTAAAATACATAACAATTCATATATGATGATCCATATCTACCATGATGACGATTTCTATTGTATTGCGCATTAGAGGAAATTTGAGGTCTAAAATGGGCCTCCTAAGGAAAATAATAATATAATGGTTATTAATTTTGGAGGAAGAATGAAATAAACTACTTCTTTTGTTCGTATTTTCAACATATCTCCCTGTGTTTTTACTCTAATTCTAAGTGAGAGAGCTCATTGGATGCATAACTTAATTCTGCATCCAATGAGTACCCGCACTGCATACTTTTGATGGATCACGCTACCCCAAAAGAAAGAAATACCTAAAAAAATGTGATGATGACATCATCATCACATTTTTTCAAGTATTTCTTGTTTTTGGGGTAGCGGGATCTGTCAAAAGTATGCAATGTGGGTGCTCATTGGATGCGGAATTAAATTTTGTATCCAACAAACTCTCCCGCTTGAAATTTGAGTAAAAACACATGGAGATATGTCGAAAATACGAACAAAAAAAAGTAGTTTTATTTTATGACAAATATGTCAATTCAACCATTATGGTTGAATCATTTTATTGAAATTCTATTGGTTCTTGAATTCCAACTCACAAAATTTATTATTGGCATGTTTTCTTATAAGGCCCATTTTAGACCCCAAATTTCCTCTAATGATCTTCCAAAGGTGAGGTGTCATTCTCCATGGTTTTAATGCAGTCTCCTACTTCCCATTGAAAATATTTTTTTCAGTTGTTCTATACCTATTATTCTTAGAGAGGAAATTCCTATACTCATCAAACACCTCCTTTCTTAATATTTTTGAGTGACGAGATTTTATCTTAGGACCACAAACTGGACATGCAAATTTACCCTTTGTCTGAAGACCTACAATATATAGATATGGAATATCTATGTCAATTATAATTATATATTAACTATATTAACTACTTCATATAATTAAATGCAATTAAAGTGGAGCTTAAAAATACAAACCAAAAAATTGGGTTAACTGAGGGGCATCGTGTATTGTCCATGCAACCATTGCATGGAATTGAAATTTTCTTTGTCGTATTGGTCTAGATACATCATACATAGTGATTCCATTCCATAAATTCAATAGCTCATATATAAGAGGTTTGATATATACATTCATATATTTGACTTGGAACATACGTGATTGATTTGAAGTACATATAAAATATATCATTATGAGAACCATTAAGATATATAAACCATGCACAAGAGTAAAATAAAAAAATATATAAATGAAATTAGGAAACATAATACAACAAATGAGATGCCACAACTACAGTAGAAATAAAATAGTTGTAGACACAAAATACTTGGAATAATCATTGAGAACATTATGTCCTCCCCCTTTATTGACAACCATGGAGGAATGTTATTGTTGATAACAAAAACAGGCCACACCATGTAAATGGATTTCATTTGTGAAAATGGATTAACACCATCTTCTCCCAAAGAAATACTAAGATTACGTGGTTCTTCTTTAAAGTGAGGCCACTTTTCCTCCATATTTTTAAAAGTAGAACCATCTGCAGGCATTCAAATAACATCATCTTGACTTTTGTTCCTGGCATGGTAATCCATAAATTGTGCTATTTTTTTGCACCTGAAGAGTTGTTGCAAACATGGAATGATGGGAATATAATGAAGAACCTTGTGAGGCACCTTTTTTTTACTTGATCTGTTTGATATCTACTTATATGACATTCCAGACATTTTGTTGTAAATTCATGTTGATTATAATATATACAATGGTCATCGGGGCATGCATGAATTGCTTCATAATGCATTCCAATCTCTTTCATGATGGAAGATAAATATCGATATGTGTGAGGTAAAATATTTGATGGTGGCAACAAAAATTCAGTTGTCAAGCTACATAAAAAAATAGTTAATGTAATAAATAAATAATATTAACGAAACACACTTCATCCGTATGATGATAAATAATGAATTAACAATACAATTATTATAGGAATACAAATAAAATTTGTCACGATCATATATATCTGATGGATTATTTTACATACCTTAGCATCTGTGTGATTGATATGTTTGAAAGATCATTCATAACCTTCAAGTTCATTATCAACAATACAGCAGATAGAAGACTTGTTTTGGAGCCTTCATAAATGGGTTCATATTCCTTATCGAGAAGAGGTATATCATTTTCATTATCAAAGTCATCACTATTTTCATTATCATCGTCATCACCATCATCCATTCTAACATTAAATGAATCATGGATTGTTGGCCTTGGAAAGGAGCACAAGGAAGAAGTGTTGATGTATTTGTAACTTCGGAATGTATTCATCCATATTTCTTATGTATTGTAACCCGATGTTTATTCCAGGATGTATTGTAATGTATTTGAGTCATGTCATACCCCGATGTTTATTCCGAGAAGTTTCTATAATGAGAAAGTCATGTCAAGTCATTATGGGTAACCCTCTTATTGGTCAAGGGTTAAAGTCCCCACAGTTGTGGGGCCCTTGGGTTATTAGACTATCCTAGTGAAGTCGACCCTAGGTGAGTCATTGTAAGTTGGGGAAATAGTCCCCACCATTGTGTTACCCTCCTATTGATCGGAGGAGGCAAACTCCCCACAAGTGGTGGGGCACTAGGGTTATTAGACACTCCTAGAGATGTTGGCTCTAGTAAGTAATTGTTAAGTGAGGCCGACATGTTGGAGTGCACTTCCAGTGAACGGAAGAATATAAATAGAGAGTGAGCCTCTCTATTTATCTCACTTGCAACATACACACTCACTCATTGGGGCACATGAGTGAGAGAGGAGAAGCTCTCTCAGTGTGAGAGAGAGAGACTGCTGCTGTCAGGAGATCACTTACTATTTTTGGGATTTTCTATTTTGGTGCTGATTCTATCTCTAAGGAAGTTGTGGGGTTTTCTCCATTTATGGTTTCCCCGAGGATAAACACTGTGTTCATTGTCTCTTGTGTTGTGCTTATGTTTTATTGTTGTGCATGTTATTCTCCCAGTAAAGATCCTAATGTACTACTAGCTTATATGATA
>LPNX010158105.1:939697-1044782 GCA_001517045.1 Pseudotsuga menziesii | reverse complement strand
TAAGGTTAACAACCATGTCTTTAATTACCCCTAGACACTTGACAGCTCGGGAGTCAAAGGCATATAATTCATGGTAAGGTTTGGTGATACTGAGGCCAAGGGCTTCCATCACAGCTTTGGGCATTAAGTTATGGGATGATCCGGATTCTAATAGGCAATTGTGGATCATCTGGTCATGGACAGTTAAGGTAACATAGAAGGGAGGAGAAGCACCAGCTTCATTTTCTGTTTTCTCAGCTAGGGCAGAACCAATAAATATTTTTGGGCTTTCTTCTTGCAAATTGACAGTATCTGAAACAGGCTGACCACTGGCAGCAGGTTGACTACTAGCAGAATTCATAACTTTTAAGACTGTTTGTTTATAAGATGGATTCTTTATAAGTTCAGTCAATGGGACAGGAATTTTCAATTTCCCTAATTCAGTTTCCAAATTGAAATTCTGAGCTGACCTATTTACCTCTTCAATTTCAGCATTTTTCTTGGACTTTTTTGCAGGCTGCTTCTTCTCTGTGACAGGACCAGCAACTTGTTTATCAGGAACATTTGCAGCTGGAACATTTGCAGCAGGTACATCAGCTTTCTTCTTGGGAGCTTGGACTACTTGTTTCGGACCAGATCTGAGATTAATGGTATTTTTAATTCCATTCTGATTAGCAGCAGCATTTACGGCAGTTTTCTCAAATTCTAAATCATCTTCAACTTCATACAAATCAGCATAAAATTCAGAATTCAGAAAATCTTCTTCTGTTACAAAACCTGTGGATAAACCATCTCCAAAGTGATTCATGTCTTGGTCAGTTTCGGTCTCCTCAAAGAGGAGCTGTTCATCAACCTCCTCTTCATCAGCTACATTATTTTGAAAAGGTGGGGGCACTCTCTGCTTTTCATTCTCTCTCCTTTCCTGCTGAATGTCATTATTTCTTTGCTCCCTTGGCATGAATCTAGGAGCAAACTGCCTCCTGAATTGATTTTGATTATTTGGATTCCTCTGAGCCTCTGGAGCGGGCTTGGCAGAATTCTTTTCCAGTTCTAGTTTGTTAAGCTTGGCAGTGAGAACCTTCACAAGTTTAGCCATTTCATCTATTTTGGCTTCAGCAGATTGAGGTGCAGCACTTGTTGAAACAGCCTCTTTCTTTCCCTTTCTTTCATACTGCTGCTGAGGTGTTTCTTTTTTAAGCCTGTTAGAAGCCAACAAATTAGACTCTACTTCCAATGCTGCATCTTGCATGTTCAGCAGAGTGATAGGCCTTCTTTCTCTGAGTAATAGTGAGAATTCATGGTCAAATGCATTTGCATAAGTCAGCTTGGCTGATGTTTCAGTAGGTTTGATCTCTGCTGGGATCCTACTATACATTTTATTAAATCTTTTTGAGAAATCAGCAACAGTCTCATCCTTCTTTCTTCTGAGGGCACCAAATTCAGTGATATAATAGGTATGGTCCTTGGTGTCTCCCCACTGTCTCAGAAATAGGTCTTGGAGCTCTTCAATTATGGTAATAGAGTTGGCAGGCAACTATCTAAACCACTTTCTTACATCTCCATCCAGAATTTGCACAAATACCCTCATCCATACATCTTTAATTTCAATGTTCTGATTATCTGCATAACTCAGAAAGGCTTCCCAATGTTCTTCTGCAGTTGTTTCACCTTGTCCATTGAATCTGGGCATGTACTTCTGATAATCTCCTCCAGGTAAGGCATGTAAAGGCTGAGGTAATACTAATGGGGCATACCTGGCTGCCACCATTCTATCCATCATATCCATAGGAGGATTCTGAGCTGCCATTGTGGACTGAGGTTTAGGCTGAGGTTTTGAAGAGGAAGAAACTTGACTAGAACTTGCTTGGAAAGGGATTTTTCCTACTTTAAGCTGGAAAAGGGGTATTTTCCCAGGAGAAGTAGTTTTTGCTTTCAAAAAGGTTTCAGGATTGGTAAAAACTTGAAAAGTACTTTCAGGAATGGTAGGTTTTATCCAAGGTGAGTCTTCAGTTGGGTCTAATGAATCACCCAACTGGTGAGGGTCACAAGAAGCTGGTAAAGATTGGGACCTTCTGAGTTTTCTTGCTGTTTTTATAATCTTTTCAGGGTCTGTCACACCCAGTAACAAGGGAGATGTCGGTCTGCTCCTAGTTCCAATGCTTCTAGAAGCCACTGTGACTACTTTTTGGTGAAAATAGCCTTCAAAGATGCTGGTTCAAGTCCACCTCTTAAACCAGGAAAATGATAAGTATCCCAGGGAAGATTTGCTTCAGCTTCCTCCCCGGCAATGGCGCCAAAGATGTTTGTGTCATAAATTGTTACTAAGGCTAGGGTAACAAGCCAACACAATCTCAAGAGAAAAACTCAATTCAAACTAGGGTTTAGGGTTTTGTTTATGTGTTTTTGGTTGTAAGCTTCAAGATCATGCAGGGAATACATTCAGAGTAAAAGAAACAACTAAATCATAGACATAAACTGATAAAGATGCCCAAACATATCACAAAAATCCAACAAAGATACTATGCTGTGGTTCATACATTAAAAGATAAGCATTACCAGAAAAAGACATCAACTAGCAATGAAATTACCATTCAAGAAGCAAAACATGCTCAATAACAAAGCCAACATAGACAAAATGTAGGGGAAAGAGTCATATATCACATTATTTCATCAGAAAATGTATATAAGAGTTACAGTACTAGTTCTCTGAATAAGTCCGATAGTACAAGCAGCTAGCAGACCTCCTGATGCTCCCAAAATCCAGAACCCTCACAATGTCTTGCTAACTCATTTAAATAAGAAATTTCTCCCAAAATCAGTTAGGTTTCACCTCCTAACTACCTCCATTGAGTCACTAAGTAGGTAAAGTAAAAAGTGACCTTTACAAAATTACATGATTGCTAAAAATAGCAAATGCTTAACAAAAAGTGTTTATCAAAAATAACCACTAACTAAAAACAGTTTCATATCTTCTTAGCTGCCTCAACAAGAAGTGATATTCCATCTAGGGATCGAGACCTTTTCTTAGCTCTTTTATCCTTCTTCTCCATATCAATTATCCTTTTCTACAAGTCTTCATTTTCGTGTTGCAAATGATCAACAGTCTTCTCTAGCTTTGCACAGTACCTGTCAGCAATTCTTTTCCTGCTAAGGACTTCCTTGGAAACTTCTGACAGCTCCAAAAAATGTTTATGCATATCCTGCAACTCCTCTACAAGCCCTTTATTAACTTTGAATAATCCATCATTCGTTTCCTGCAGGTGCTTCATGTGTTTCCTGTATCTCTGAATACTTTCCTGTACATTCTCTTCATCAAAATTTTGGATCTCTGATATATTGTCATCCTGCATTAAAAGATCTGAAAAATCATCATGAACAATTGATTCTACTAAATATCCTGCTTGCTTGAGAATAGCTTGATCCTCTTCATCCAATTCATGATCTCCAAAAGCATCTGCCTTTGCTTTATCTTCTTCCTGCTGCTTGGTAAGTCTATCTTTAATTTCAGCAATTATTTCAAATAATTCAGACCTAGGCTGTTCAATTTCTCCTACTAACTGTGATCTTTTTGTCTCTGCAGGTTGGGAAGAGGAGGAAGGCTTGACAGTTCTCTTTCCCTTACCTTTACTGCTCTTTTTAACCATTTCTGTTTCTTCACTGGAGGAAGAACTAACCACCACAGCTTCCTGTCTGGACTCTAGTTTGGGGTTAAGTAGCTTTTTCATGTTCCATCTCAGCTTATTAGTTGGCCTAGTTTGAGGCCTTTTTTATGACCTTTTGTATGAAGCTACCTTCTTCCTTTTCTTTGTCTTAGATTTGGCTGATTTTACCCTTGAGGTAGGAAAATCTCCAAGTGCTTCTGTACTTGGCTCTATCTCAACAATCTGCTGTTCATCCTCCAATAAATAACCTTCATCTTCTGATAATATGGTAAGAGGGCTCCTTTGTTTAGTTTGTAATTCCTCTTCAGGAGTAGCAGCTCTCTCTTTATCAATAGTCCTAGCTTGTTCAGAATGTGCTACTGGTGGTAATTTCAAACAAGGCTGCACTTCTTCACCTGCAAACAATGAGTACTTGTTTCTCATGGAATCTGAAGCCACTTTGAGCTGACTGTCATCCTTTACTTGTTCTGCTACCTGCTCTGTCACCTTCTTGGCTTTAACCTCATCTTTACTTGTAGATTTGACTGAGTGACCCAACTTTTTGATCATTACCTTCCCCTTATCAGTCTGCCTTTTAGGCTACTGATCTTGTTTTTGAGGATGAACATCTGACCAAAACAAAAAGAAATCCCAAGTCCTTCCCTCATGCTGCAACACTGTGGTGATGATCAGTTTGATGAGACCATGGTGAAAAAGTGACTGGGAGGTGTGATCATCATGCTGCTTTATCTTGCTTGACATCTTCTGTAGGCTTTTTAAGAAAAAGAAGGGCAAGTTCATTTTAGAAACTCCTACTATGTGTTGCAGGAACCTGAAATGATATTTAAAGACAAATGAATATCTGCCTTCACAGGTCACATAACTTTGAAGTATCCTTATGGGCTCAATCCATTCCTTCCTGAAATTTTGAATGAGGATACCCTTGTTCCAGTCAGGAGTCACATTAGGCAATAGGTATCTTTGGGGTTCAAACTCAAAAGGCAGTTTTTTAAACCAATGCTCCCCCTCATTGCTGATCTCAGTAGCTTCTGCTATTAGCTCCACAGTCAGTTTGAATTTCAAAGAATCCATCATGATCATATCATATTTGAGTCCCTTAGCAAAGTTGCAGGACACCTGAGCATTGAAACCATCTATCTTCTTTAAAAAGTTCAACCAACCTGCCTGCTGAAACAGTTCTGCACAGTCAGGAAGCTTCTGAATCCAGGTTAGGTTTGTGGGCTCAGCCCTGTTGACCTTACCACTTTTGCCACTTTTCCCCATATTCTTCTTTCAGTAAACAGATACAGTCTGGCCTTAGTTTTCATAAATGTTTTGTAACTGGTTTGTTGTTATTTGAACTCCTTCTCAATCAGTTATGTACTCCTGGATAGGCTAGCAATGTCAATATTCCCTTGCCTCAACCATACAATTAGGTTTATGAATAGATAAACTGTGAGACAAGATCAATCATAAGTGAAAACTGTCATGAGAACAATATGGCTCTGCTTAATTTTCAAACTAAACCATTAGGCATAATGTCAAACTGTTTCAGAATATCAGCCACTCAAATTCCTTATTTTAGGGTTTAGGAGAAAACAGTCTGATGTATATTCAAAAATTAGCTCCTCCTTAGTACAACTGATTCAAATCACTGAAGACAACACTTTGCTCAATTTGTAATGCTCAGGATGTTAAATATAATTGCAGACTGCCAATGAAAGTGGTTGCTCTATCTTCATTATTTGCTCCTCCTTCTATGCATCAAAACAGCTTCAATCCTCAAACCCTAAATTTCTGACTGCTTCAGATGTTACAAGAGTAACGTTAATCATAGGCTTATCAGACCAATCAGAGACTATCTGTATGAGAAGAGAGGAAAGCACCAGTGTTTGCAATATATTCACTCCAGCCACAAAAATGTCATCAAATCCTGTACATACAATCCAACCTGTTCTCCAAGCATTTGATCATTATCCTCCAAACCATAGATTTTACAAACTATGACCACCATCAACAGCCTCTCAAATAAACTGAAACTTTCTGTGTAAAAGATGAGTATAGCAAAACAGTCTATAAGTCATTTCAAGGCTGCTCTGTTCATGCCAATTCCTCGAAATAGCTTTAGATAGCTATTTGTGTGGTGAAGAGTTTATTTTATAACCTATTCTTTCATCTCCAGCGACCAATTTCTCCAAATAATCGTGCAGCGAGAAAAACCCAAATTTTTCAGTTATAAGGGTTTATATCAGAATACCTGTCAATTACTCAACTGTCGTGGCTTAAAGCTTCATTTTGGGGTATCAACAGTCTCTCCTCATGCATTCAGGTGTCTTCATGTAATTTTCTTGACTGCAAGTAAGCGAATGAGGAAGCCCTAACTTTCGCTGGCTGAAATAACACTGTCTCCTCTCCACAGAAACAAATTCCTCCTTTCAAGCAATTAACTCTACTTCACGAAGCCTTATTTACTCTGATAATGTGTGTAAAATATAAAACACGCCAGTTTAGACCGAGATTTATGGATTTTTGTTCAACTGACTCCGCATCATAAGCAATGATGAACCTGTTTGGTTGCGAGACTGATAACTGCCTGAAATCGTGTCTAAACTGCAGTCAACACGTGTTAAACCACTCACATAATGTGATTAGACCTTCACATACAGCGATCATGATTGAAATCCATTTGAAACTTGAAAAAACAAAGGGCCGCGATATTCTTGTAGCGCGCCCTTTGTTAAATTTTCATCCAGCGCTACAAGAATAGTTGCTAGGCCAAATTCTCGCAGTTTTTCAACTTTCAACCAAATTGTCGGAGGTTTAGAGAATTGATAAGTTCAAGAAACAAGTCTAACTGCTCTCTAAACACATTAATGAATCAACTTTTGAAAATATGACCTTCTTTAACCCCTTTTAAAATATAAAAGACCAACAAAAATCAAATAAAATTTAAAAGACTGTGCTCAAAACCTATGCAATCATCTATATAGCTCCTGAAGGGGACTAAAATTAAAACTTAAGACCAAAACCTTCACTGAAGTAGATTGAAAACAAACCAAAAATGGATAAAATAAGCCAAAAATGGAGAAAAAATTACTGACTTAACAGGGTGAAAGAAGGAGATGGAATTTCAGGCTTTGAGAAGTGGACTTGGGATAGGGTCCTCAATGAATGAAATATGTAGAATGGAATGACAGGGGTTACAGTGAATTTTCAAGGGAAACTGAGCTAAATCAAGGAATATATGGCTGAAGATTTTTTTTTTTTGAAGAAATGATATGTGGCGGTGCTAGAAAGCTATGCTTTATCAACTTGAATTGGAGTAAATGATATGTGACAATTCTGAAATTCTGCATGTTATCAACTGTAAATAGATATGGACCCCAGGTATATTCGGCTTTCTAATGGTTCAAAGGTAGTCACTCGGCCACCAAGGCTATCTTAGGCTTGAGTATTGGGGCAGTACCCCTCACTTCATGACGCAGGTAAAACTGCTAACCGCTTGGACAAAAGTGACAACTCTTTGGTTTTCCTCAGAGATGGGAATCTAGTCAATATGGTGGGGGTCGTTGCCCTTTTCACTTGGAAGGTCTTCTCAATGGCCAGCTACTTCGGGTTTCCTGTGGTACTCCTCACAATGAGTTTTAGGGCTATGGCCAAGTACTTCCCACAGTTAAGCGGATAGGTTTTATTCCTTGATTCGAATGAAAAATACCGCTACAAGAAAAAGAACTACTACAATAATCATAGTGCCAGAAAAAATGTGGCAGAAATTCCACCCAATGCTCAAAAACCCATAATTAGAGTTAGGGTTTTGAGGTGAAAACTTTTGAAATGATCATAACTCGATTTATATTGCTCAGAATCACTATTATATCCTATTTCTGGAACTAGAACAACCACTCTGCTTCTACCCATGCAATCGGAACAGAAATATGGGCACTCAGTCAAAAGATTTTCGCTCTGCAATTTCTGCGTCCGTCACTGAAATTATGAAAAATTGTTGATTTTAAATCCGCGATATCTCCACTTTTAGAACTCCAAATGAGATGATTTTATTGTTGAAACTGTGTATTTTTGAAAGAGGAATTCAGATATGCAAGTTATTTTTCTTGAATCTACATATAAAGTTTTAAAAATCGATGTGAAAGTCGTCGCCCAATTTTGCCCCCTTTTTTTTTCCAAAAAAAAAAACATTTCCCACTTGTGCCAAGGAAAGTGCTTTGATACCAGATGTGGAGAACCTCTTACAATGAATAATAAAAATGCAAGATATCATAGAAATATTGGAGCAAAAAAGAGATTTTATTGATCATGGGCCACTTCGAGGGGGCAACCTCCTTTGAGCAAGCTCAATAAAAAATAACTCTTTGATGCTTTCATTAGCATCAACACATACTTATATACTAGGTGTAATCTAAACAACTATTACCTCCCATGAATGTGGGATAATGCAACATAATAACTAGAAAACTTAACAACTATTACTTACTTCCCATGAATGTGGGATAATACAACATACTGATGGAACGACTTACAAAGCATATGCGTCTGATAAAATATACTAACAAAATAAAGAGGAGGGTTGACATGGGTTCTTAACACAGAGAAATCAAGAAACTAAGTTTGAAGCCATCAAGAAGGCTATTATGGAAGCTCCCACTTTGATTAATCCAGACTACACCAAGGGTTTCTACATTTTTTCCTTTGCTTCCTACGACACAGTGGTAGTAGTTATGTTACAGAAAGATAATGAAGGATTTGATCACCCCATTGCCTTCTTCAGCAAGACATTGAGGGATGCTGAATTGAAATATGATCCTATTGAGAAACGTGACTATGCTTTCATCAAGTCATTGAAAGCCTTTGGGATTTACATTCTGCATGCAAAGGTCCTTGCCTATGTCCCCTCAACTACTGTGAAGGATGTCTTGACCTAGCCTGACATTGATGGAAAGAGAGCTAAATGGATTGCCAAGATTATTGAGTTTGACATAGAACTAAATCCAACCAAGCTAGTGAAAGTTCAAGGTCCAGTTAAGCTCATGGATGAAGAATATTGTGATCTACTGAGAATGAATTTCATTGGTATAACTTCAGTAAACCTATAGACAGAGGTAGCAGTAGAAATAGTTCAGGAGCAGCATGACAGTCAGCAGGTGGTTGAGAACTTGTCCTCATGTGAGTGGTACTCAGGTATTATTCATTTCTTACAAAGTTTATAAGTTCCCCCTGGGCTTAGTCTGACTCAGGAATGAGCTCTTAAGCTTAAGTCTGTTAAATTTTGTATAATTGATAAGTTGCTGTACGAGAAATATCCCTTTAGTGTTTTGCCGAAATGCTTAGATAAAGAAGAGTCAGTTCAGGTCATACATCGGTTTCATTCAAGCGCATGTGGGGGTCATCATTACTGGAAGACCACAACCCACAACATTTTGAGGGCTGGGTACTATTGGCCTATTCTTTTCTTTGATGTGTGTACCTTTGTAAGATCCCATGACAAGTGCCAAAGATTCATAGGAAAGCAGTAGCTCAGATATTTTCCCCTTAGGCCTATTGTAGTGAATGGTCCTTTCCAACAGTGGGGTGTTGATTTCATAGGTGAGATAAATCCTTCATCAAGTGGTCAGTATAACTGGACCCTAGTAGCCACTGATTATTTTACCAAGTGGATAGAGGCAGTCCCCACAAGGAATGCCACTCACCAAATCATTATGAAGTTTTTATATGAGAACATCTTTATCAGATTTGGTTGCCTAGTAATGCTAGTGACTGATAATGCACCATCTTTTAAAGCTAGGGCATTGGTTAACATGTGTGAGTCAATGGACATTTCATTGGTGCATTCCAATTCCTATTACCCTCAAGGAAATGGCCTTGCTGAGTCATCCAATAAGAGCCTCATTAGAATCATCATAAAACGATTGGAGAATAATAAGAAGAGTTGGGATTCTAAGCTAAAGTTTGCTCTATGGGATGACAACGTGAATTACAAAAATTCCATAGGGAGTTCTCCTTTCAAGTTGGTTTATGGTATTGAGGCCATTTTTCCCATTCATCTGATTCTACTAGTTCCAAAATTCTTTCAGGAGGAACAGGATGAACCAAATGACATGGTAAGGAGGATGCTTGATTTGCTGAAGTTGCAGCAAGTCAGGGAATAGGTGGTGGAGAAGTCAGAAGCTCATCAAAAGAATATTAAAAGTATTTTTGACAAGAAGGAAAAGGTGGACAATTTTCAGGTTGGAGATTGGGTTCTCAAATGGGATGTTGTGAGGCAGCACAAGGGAAAGAATGATAAATTTGACTCTCTATGGATAGGCCCTTTTGTGATAGCTCAGGTACAATAGAACAACACTTTCAAACTGCAAAATATGGAAGGTGAGGAGGTGTTTGATGGCCCATTCAATGGGTGATTTATGAAACTCTATTTCATCTAAGGATTTAAAGCCTTATTATTGTAAAATATTATTTTTTATTGTTTTTTTTTTGGAAAAATAAACTCCATACGCAATGGAACAGTAGAAGATAGGTTTAATTCTTATTTTTTTAGGAAAAGGAATTTGGTATAGGGTTCTTGGGACCTCACAGGAAGGTTCCCATCCCCGAGTAGGAGCCAGATGTTATCTCCTAAATAAATTAGTCTTCACTAGGCCAAACTTAGAAAAATTATTTTTTCATAGTGATCAAGATTTCAAGACACATTATGAAATATGTTGGTATGTTTAACAAAGTTGGAATGCCTTGTGCTTTGTTTTTCCATAAAAAATCAAAGTTTATTTTTCGGTGACTTAGGCAAACTTCTCAATAGTCCATTAGCCACCGAAAATCCTAGATTTCAACAGCTTAATTGTTTGATCCAGGAATACATTAACCACCGAAAGCGGATTAAATCCATGTTTTAATATAATTTTGAAGAAAATATTTCGGTGGCTTAGGTGAACTTCTCAGCAGTTCATTAGCCATCGAAAATCCCAGCTTTTGGCAGCTAAAAACTGGGTCCAAAATTAACTCAACCACCAAAAGCGCCAAAAGAAGAAAACGATTAGTACATCCATCAAAATCAACCATCGTCAGCATGAGGAGCGCCATTATCGAGTACTTAACCACCGAAAATACTGGGACTACGCAAAAAATCATGAGCTGGTAAAGAAGAGGTCATTATGAAACTAAAGTGATGGATAAAAGACCCAAACCCTAGATACACTCCACCTGTCCCATGGCTGCAGCCAAACCACCAAAAAGCGTTAAGTCCCAGTTAAAATTATCATTGCATTGGCCATCTCACGGTTCTCATCAGAACTTACTGTCCCCCTGCTCAAGTACCAACCACTGATCAGCCCCTCAAAATCAGCACCCTCTCCTCAGTCCATTCCACATTTTCCTGCATGCATCCTCACTGATCCAATCCCTTCCTGAATCCAGCACAGTAATCTCCTTCCATAGGGTTTGAATTTTTATTTTTGCAGGTACAAGGAGAGCAGTCCAGTAATGAAGAAAGGAGGAGGACCTGCCCTCAGATAGGAATCGGGGGACATTAGCTATCTTGAGCCACACCCAGAGGTACGATTCACACCTAGAGGTATGCCAATTCTTCAAAGATGCAAGCTGTTACAGGTTCTGTGATTAAATTCAAGGATCCCACCAGCAAGTGGTAGAAGCGTTTGCTCTATCTTTTGATGGCTCAAAGACATTGATAGGCATAGAAGAGTTCCAGGTTGATGAGGTCGTAATAGTAGAAGTAGCATAATTCCCAAGGACTGGGGAGAAATGGTTCAAAACCACCATCACGAAGGATGTGGAATTCAGGTCTTACTTGAAGCTTGGGCACAAGAATATAGTATGGAAGAAAAGCATCCCTTCAACATGGCTTGAGGAGAAGTGGTAGCAGTTTTTGAAAGCAATCCTTGTTTATATAACTTGTGAAGGTAGGTATAACAGGGTGATGATATACCACTTTAAATTGATGAACCATTTCACTGGCAGGAGCCCTTTGAACCTGCCTTTCTACCTACACAAGAGCTTGACCAAGATGGCCCATCAAGCCAAAGCTCAGCCCACCAAAATTGTAGGAAGGATATCCCAGGATGGTTTGATAAAGTTCATTATCCAAGAACTGCTACAAAGAAGAAACACAGCATGGACATACTTATTATTTTGGAATGATTTTGAGATAGACTTATAGCCAGAAGACAAAGGAAAGTCTCCTTCAAAGAATTCCACCACTCCCAGAGGTGGTAAGAGGAAGAGGAGGGCCATCTTTCCAGTGGCAGTGGATTAGGCCTCTCCAACTTCTAAGACCAACAGAGCTAAGAGAAATATAAATTTTAGTGGAAAGGAGGAGGAGGCTCCAATACAAGGTAAAAATATACTCAACCTACCTTACTCAGACTCTCAAGAAGAATAGGAGCAGGAAGTTGACCTAACAAAGCAGGTTGCAACAGAACATGAGGAGTTTCTCTCACCTACACCAAGGGAGGGTCAAGATGACCCAATGGCAGAGGATTCCTTTAGAAAACCTAGGTCCCAGAGAATCAACCAGCTATTAGGGAAAATATATGAACTAGAGGTATTAGAGAGATAAATCAAAAGAACTAATGCAAGATTAACCAAGAAAAATACGGAATTACATAATTCTCTTCTAGAAATGAGAGTGATGTATATCCTATGGCAAAAAAGAAATCTGAGATTAAAGAAGGACAACTCCAGGCTCTACAGGATGATCAGACTGTCAAGGTTACAACAGAAAAATTCAAACCCTAAATCTCAAGCTCACCTTATGATGGAAACCCTAGCATAGGCAACAATAAGCCTTCAGGATCCTGAGGCAGCCCATGATGCTGTTGCTCTTCCAAACCCTATGCAGGTTGAAGAAGTACCAGAGGGACATAAGTAAAGCTATAAAAGGGTGATTAAAAGACTAATTAAAATTTTGTAGAAACAAATATTTCGGTGGCTTAGGTGAATGCAGGAGCTGTTCATTAGCCATCGAAAGCAGAGCTTTCAGTAGCTTACAGACCCATAATTTTGTTTTCTTAGCCACCGAAAGCACAAAACAGTGCAGGAAGACATGCTTCCACACAAAACCAATTTTGATTGATCCAGACACCTCAGGGATGGGTTATGAAGTTGAATATTAATTAAAGGCACCGGTAGATTGGGTTTGTTCCAGTTTTCAAGGTGCCAGTGAGGTGAAAAGGGTCACAAATCCTACCTACTTTTGACAAACCGTGACTTATCTGTCAGATAACAGGGCCTAGTTCTACTTCAGTGATCACTGCAGTTATTAACTTAGTTTAAGGAGTGAACACGTATTAGATTTAGATATACTAGAACTTAAGTTAGGGTTTTTGACCGAATTTTTTGCAAAAATAGTTATGTTATCTATTTTTAGTAAATCAGATCCAACTTTTCAGGATCTAAAATAAATTTTGTAAAGGCTATAAATCCTAGGACTAATGTTGAAGCAAGGTTTCGACTTCAGAGACTTTTAGACCCTTATTGTTATCAAGCTTCTCATGTTATTCATCATTTAATATAACCTCTTTTTCCATTATATGTTCAAGTTCCATCTCTTTTTTGTTCTGTACTTATGCTTGAATGTCTGATTCAGGTTTATTCTTTTATCGAATACCAGATAGCTATCATCATATCTATGTGTTGATGAGTTGAATTGCAAGTATTTTTCCTTGTTATGATTAGCCATTCATATGTGATTTATTTATATATGAATCTACCAGCATAGTGAGTTCTCCATTTATTCACCTTATTATCAACCCTTTGAACATTGATGGTTAGAAGCCTTATCTTTTTTATTGAGTTTTATGCATGTCTTGAGTGAGTGAGGTCTTATAGGTCATTTGACTTGATCCATTTAGTAAACCATTGAAGAAACATTGAAGTTACCAGGCATCCTTGAGCTACAACCTAGAGGAGTTTCCTGGAGAGCTAACAACTTCGACGGTGACGGTCCAAAGAACCAAACTGAGGGGATCGCTCGCTAAGGTGAGAGGAAGAACATGGTGGAGAAATGTTGGCTGTAGTAGTAACTGGAGATGAATATGGACCCTGGTTTAAATAATCTTCCTAATGGTTCAAAGGTAGTCACTTGACCACCAAGGTTGTCTTAGGCTTGAGTATTAGGGTAGTACCCCTCACTTCACGACACAGGTAAAACTGCTAACCGCTTGGCCACAAACGACAGCTCTTTGGTTTTCCTCACATGTGGGAATCTAGTCAATCTGGTATGGGTCATTACTCTTTTCACTTGGTAGTTCCTCTCAATGGCCAACTACTTTGGGGTTCCTGTGGTAATCCTCATAATTATTTTTAGGGAAAATCCCAAGTACTTCCCACAGTTGTTGCAGATGAGACTTATGTCACAAACCGGATGTTATTAAGTAAATTAGGTTATTAAGTAAAATAGGTTACTCTACCTTACTGTCCCATTGACATAAGGTTGGTGCTTCTACACATTAATGTGATTGTGATTGTAATTTTAATTGTTGATTTTCTTTGAGATAATCATTGTCATCGATGCTTAAAGCCATATGATTCCTAGCCATTTGTACATGATTGTAATGTAATCTAATTGTAATTTAATTATCATCATTATCATAATGTAATGTAAAATTTTAATTTGAACACTATGAAAATGTTCATATATGAATATGAAATTAAAATCATATTAAAATCGATGAAAGGAGAGATAAGGCTATAGAAAAGATGAAGAAAATAAGTGCAATGTTAAGAGGAGAAGATGCAAGTCAACCTATGATGGTGCAATAAACTCCCATTGAGAACAATATTTGTAATTTTTAACATAAAAATTATATATATGTGAGTCTATATTATTAAATTATAATTCATTTACATGTGAGGCTATATCAAAAAATTATAAAATTCATTTGTATGTGAGGTTATGTGAGGCTAATGGATATATATGCATATTCATTTAGAACTAGATATTATGATAGAATATTATGCACTATATAATTATATATATTCATCAACAATTCTCTAATTACATTGGACAACTAGAACTACTCATACTATAATACACTTACAAGTTGTATATATGTAATTTAGTGTAGTGGTTAAACACTTTTTTCAATTATTTCACAGCACATAGCATTATTTCACATGTACATAAGTGGTTTTAGAAGGTTGTATACATACATGCACATACAATGTATATAAGTTTATGAAATAATTACAAAATTACAATTTTACAAAATTATAATTAAATTCTAGACAAATTAACACTATGAAATTGGATATATGAATATGCAATTTATGAAATTATATGAATAAGTGAATATATGAAATTATGCAATTTACATACAATTATGAATACATATATATGAATTCATACATGCACATACAATGTATATAAGTTTATGAATTAATTACAAAATTACAATTTTACAAAATTATAATTAAATTCTAAACAATTTAACATGTATATATATATATATATATATATATATATATATAATGAACTAGAACACTATGAAGTTGAATATATGAATATGCAATATGAAATTATATGAATACGAAGACATGAAATTATACAATTTACAAACAATTATGAATACATATATATGAATTCATATATGCACATACAATGTATATAAGTTTAGAAATTAATTACAAAATTACAATTAAAAAATTATAATTAAATTCTAAACAATTTAACACACACATAATGAACTAGAACACTATGAAATTGAATATATGAATACGTAAATACGAAATTATACAATTTACATACAATTATGAATACATATATATGAATTCATACATGTACATACAATGTATATAAGTTTATGAATTAATTACAAAATTATAATTAAGCTCTAAACAATTTAACACACACACACACATATGTATGTATATATATAAATTATGAACTAGAACACTATGAAATTGAATATATAAATATGCAATATGAAATTATATGAATATGTAAATATGAAATTATACTATTTACATACAATTATGAATACATATGTGAATTCATACATGCACGTATAATATATATAAGTTTATGAATTAATTACAAAATTATAATTAAGTTCTAAAAAATTTAATATATATATATATATATATATAATGAATTAGAACACTATGAAATTGAATATATGAATATGCAATTTATGAAATTATATAAATATGTGAATATGAAATTATATAATTTGCATAGAATTATGAATAGATATATATGAATTCATACATGCACATACAATGTATAGAAGTTTATGAATTAATTCCAAAATTACAATTACAAAATTATAATTAAATTCTAAACAATTTAACACACACAGACACACACAAATATATATATTATGTACTAGAACACTATGACATTGAATATCTGAATATGCAATATGAAATTATACAATTTACATACAATTATGAATATATATGAATTCATACATGCACATCCAATGTATATAATTTTATGAATTAATTACAAAATTTCATATACAAAATTATATTTATATTCTAAACAATTAACACACACACACACACACATATATATATATATATATTATGAACTAGAACACTATGAAATTGAATATATTATGCAATATGAAATTATATGAATATATGAATATGAAACTGCATAACTTTTAAATTATACCAATATTGTTAGCAATGCCATTTGATTCTCCCATCATAGGTTGATTTGCAACTTCTTCTCCTCTCAAGATTGCTCTATTTTTCCTCCTCTCTCTTATTTATTTGGTGTTGCTTTGATTCCTAGAAGATATTTTACTTTGACGCTTCTTGCTTCCCATTGTGATCAAGATCAACAATCCAAATTCATATCTACAACAATATCTAAACACAATACACAATGCTAAATTTGCATTAGAACACAAGCATTGTTCCAAATAGGTTAGTCAATTGTGAAAGATAAAATTAGTAACATGTTTATGTTTTATGTTTTATGTTTATATAGAATTTATTTAGGATTTCGAGTGGGAAGTGAGGTTAGGAAGCTAGTTGGAATGACATTAATCCCATAAATTCCTAAGTTCATTCCCGGGCATTTTTGTATGATTTTTAACAAAAACGGCACCTCGATCGAGGTTTCAGCATTACCTCGAACAAGGCATTTAAATACCTCATTCGAGCTCTAGACCTCGATCGAGGGCTTGAAAAACAGAGAATTAGCCCTCTTACAAGAAAAATCAATGTCTCTTTGTGTCTTCCAGGGCTATAAACCCTGCCATTCATGGCACACGATTGAGCGGAGTTCATACCTATAGATTCATCACTGAATCCTCTATCCATTGAGGTATCATGCATTTTGGCATTCATATGGGTTTTTTTTAACTAGTTCTAAAACTTACACTTAGAAAACCTGACAACAACTTCGAAGCAGCTCAAAGAAAAATATGCAGGGTAAACAATAAACATACAAAAATTTCTTAAAAAATCACATCCCACAAATCGATGCGTCCTCTTCAAAAATGTATCTTTGGTTTTTCAATTTTTGAAAACAGTGAAAAAAATTTGGGATGGACACACATGTGTATAAAATGATGTTGAAATCAGATGTGGTTACTTTCGAAAAATAATAAATAATTGTATATTGCAAAATAAATTAACAAAAAAATATGCAGACCATAGTGCCATTTGTGTAGATCATGCTCACACACACACACACACACACACACACACACACACACACACACACACACACACATATATATTTTAAATTATTAATGTAAGATTGAATTATTGGGGTTCGACACAAGCCAATTATTAACTTCTTCAATTTTTTAAGGTCACATAGTTCATTAAATGCAAAATTTCACACATTAAACGACATCAGAATATTTAAAAAAATATCATTGGGAAGCCAACATAATATTCTACAATTTGTTTTTTTACTACAAGTCAAAATTCACATGGAATATATGTGTTTCGAGGGCTTCTATCCAGCACATGAGTAAAAAATCAGGTTTTCATCACCAAATTTGGCCAAAAAGTGTTACCCACCTTAATGGAATCACCATGTTCACTGAACCACTAGGGAGAATATGTTGTGTAGAAGCCTATACAGTAATCTTAGTAACCTAGCAGTAACACTTGCATACATAAACTCTTTATCAATTCACTCTATCCATCCCCGCATTGAATTCCACTTGTGTGCCTAAATTTTTAGTTTTCAGCAATTCCACATGGTTCTAAAATCTTAGAATGTAGTGAGCCTCCTGTTCATTTGATGGTATTTATAATATTTCCTAGGTATTTCTGTCATATTTGCAATTAAATGAGCCACCTACTCAGTTCCTCTTTCCATGGGAACATGACCACAATTATAGGGATGTTGCCTCTTGTAATAGCTAGAAAGTGAATGTTGTTGATGGCACTTGTCATTTTGGCCTTCTACAACAGATCATTTCTCCTAGTGGGTCAGTGCACACTCTTCAACAGTATTTTTAGATAAGTGTCTCTTCTTTTATTTATTAAATAATAAAATAATTCAATTACAGTAATCTTTGACCATCCTTGGTAAGCAACATAAAAGTTTACAATAATTTTTAAAGTAATGTCTTCTCAAAAATAAAATGTCTGCGGTTCTAGGTTGGTTATAGATATTATTATAGACCTATTCCAAATCCAACATGACATGTATGAAAATAACCAAAAAAGGGGCACATATGGGAGTTAGAGTAATCCATTCCAATTGGGGAAAGAATTGGAGCATGAAGAAGAAGACAAGTGTCATAGGAGTTACTAAATCACTAATATGAGTTGGAGGAAGCCCATGGAGGGAAATTAGATGATTTCATGAGGAAATATAATGTATTTGTATCATTTTTTAATTGTCCTTTGGCATCTTGGGGAGCTTTTGTTTGTCCATTGCACGGTGAATGTTCACTCTCCCTGCTTGTGAACCAATTTTGAGGGAGTTGGATTCCTTTCCAAGTTGGGTGATGGAGATTCCATTAATACCTATAATTGGATATGAATGAAGGTGTTTATTTACATTTTTAAGGTCCATACATATCTATTCTTCATCTATCTCTCTATTCTTTCATTCCTTCTTCTCCATACCCCCATACTCTCATGTGATGACTCACTTGTTGGAGTGGTGCTTGCACCTTGCTGAATATATTTGATGCAAAAAATTGGATATATGATGTCTAGAACTGTACTCTTATTTCCATATTCTTTGTAACTCAAAATTTAAAAAATCTATGTTTGAAAGGATTGCTTTCCAATGCTCTTGAATAACTAGTTTTCATGAATTTGGCTTCAAGATTGAAAGAGTTTTGTATCATATTTGTATGAGGAATTTTATCTAAGTTTGATGATGTTGTGGAATAAAATTTTATTATCTAGATGGAAATTATATGTAATTTTACTATCTGAACCATTTATTCTATTTTTCATGTGCCAAACATAAGCTAGTAATGCAATTTTCCCATAAGAAATTTCCATGAAAGTTACCATACATATGTTGCGCCTCATAATCAATTTGAATAGATTAGTAACCATGAATAATGAAACAAATATGTGTGATATGCATCCTTTTACTATTTCATGAAATTTTGGAGGTTCGTACTACATTGGGAGATCCTAAACTGCCATCTACCCTTGGGGGTTTTAACATCAATTTACTAGTGTTGGTGTCCTTCTTTCCCTAGGGTCAAAATCAAGTTGCATAAGTATTTGGAAAGTGTGAGAATTAATAATATGAATTAGGATTTACTAATCCTTCTCAATCCCTTCCATACATAATTTCAATTCATTTGGGTGCATTTGTATCAATTTCACTAGTCCAAAGCTAGAAATTGGACAAAATTGTGCAAACTTGAATAACATGTCAAAATGAGTTTTCTGATTATACCATTGAATGTATGAGGTCTATTTGGATTTTTTAAAACCCATAGGTTCTTTTGTTAATAAATTTGGAAAGGTTCGGTGGTGTTTGGAACCAAACTAAGAAATAGTAGTTTACTACTTTTTCCTATTTTTGAAACTAGACAAAGTATTGAAGGAGGATGTATGTGAGCTGCTTGGGAAGAGTCCTTAACCACACCATATTAAGAAGCCACATAAATAAATTTATCAATCCTATCAATAACTAATATCACTTCCCTTGATATTCCGTAGTTTTTGCATAGCCATCGAGTCAGTGTGAAATCCATTGACAATGAGGGTATTGAGAAAGAATGTTTCCAAAGTTGAAGTTTTGAAGCCTCTTTGAAAAATATTGGACATTGTACCTAGTTTCCCCAAAAGGGTACAATACAATTATCCAATTTCAAACATAATTAATCATGATAATTCAAAGTCAAGCATGTTAAAAATTTCTCTTAACTAATTTCCAACCAAACCTAATCACTGTCAAACATGGTCAACCACCATAAACCATGGTTAAACATGGTAAACAAAAAGAAAACACAAAGAACCATGGTCAAACAATAATCAACCATGGTGTTAGCATTGTTTTTGTGATAAGTAGTTGGAGAAGTATTATGCGGGGTAAGGAGGAATACGGCCCATCAGATTTATATATCACACGACCATGGAGGATATTAAGAAGTTTCCACACGTATTTTAGGGGTCATCTCTAAGCTGAGATTGAATAAGAATCCAATAATTCTAGTGTTTTGGATTTGAAGATGTATAGGAATAAGAAAATATATTCCAAGTTGTATATTGACAGGAAATGAAAGGCTTAAGGGATCAAGTTTAAAAATATTGGTATAAGCCGGTACAGGTTAAATTGCAGATACCACAGGTCATTGGATGAAGAGGAGTAAGTAGATCTACGGTCATGAACCATTTTGTGGTTTCTATGTGCAGGGAGAAATAAAATGTTCAAATCAATGAAATTGTGTAAAAGGAATGGTATTTCAGCGACGGTGATAAAGGTTTAGATCAGATCAATGGAGGAAATCTATTTTCGCAAATATAACTTGAGCAAGGAAAATCAATTTTTGTATTTGTGGAATAGGTTAACGCACCCGCAGGTTTCAAGGTCTAGTATTGACAGGGGTTTAGATCAGCGGGGGAGGTGAATTCTTCTGATCTAAAGTGCTTAGGGGAATTCACATTTAAAATTTGTGGAATTTGTTAAAGCGGAGGCATGTCTCAACAGTGGAGATCACATTGGGGAGAGATCTACATTGGGAAAAGGTTCCTCTCACTGAACATGCATGGAGAAATTCACCCTTGAAATTTGTGAAATATGGTAGGCCCGTTAAACTTGGATGATGGAGATTAAAGGAATTTCTGATCAAGGGCTAAGAAGGATTCTACTAGTTGAAGTTGTATGGAGAAAAGTTGGGGCTGATATTTGCATAACTGAATATGGGCCGCATATTTCAATGACCTCAATGAAAATTAAATGTATATCCACGACTGAAAATAGGTCCTCCCATCCAAGATGTAGAGAAGAGAATTTTTGGTGTAAGTACGTAAAGCATAGACGTGGAAGGTGATATAGGGTGTAGACACAAGTTAAAAAGGATCTACGACCACAAATAAATACGGGTATAGAAGCTATAGGGAGAATAACAAAGACCAAGATGATGGAAATTGAGGTTTAAGATCAATCAAAATCTATGGCGCATATTATGTCGTGGAGTGATTAATGGTCAGGGAAGGTCACGGCCTTACACAGAGTAGAATGCATCCTGGATTCAAAAAATTTGTTGTCTGGTGTGCGTGATAATGAGGAGCACCATAATTATTAAGAAATAGAAGAAGAGTATGGCCTTTACACACAAAATGATAAGGAAGCAGGGGCACTGAAAACAAGGGCATATCGATTCCATCATAAGGAGGGATCAATTAAGTGACAAAAGTCAAGTCCACACACCATGAGATAACTTGAAGCTGATTCCAAGTGAGGCTGGGGGGTCACCTCCACCATTGATATCATGACATCATGACAAAAGGGGTGGTGTAGTTGGCACCTCCACATAAGAAATCGGATCAAGAGCCCAAGTGAGCATTCATGTTGTCATCATTCTACTTGATAATGGTGTGTGTGAGGATCTAATGGAGTCGTGGTGAAATCGACTACTAATGATGATTCAGTAATCATCTGGCTCCTTATAATGCCACAGTTAGAGTTGTTCGAAGATACAAAGAGTGAATACTAGTGAAGAATGGGGACAATTAACTATTGTTATGTTGAGGGTCCTCGAGGTCCTAATATGGAATCTATAATGAATGTTTTGCTTGGGAAGTCTATTATCCAATGCATTTTATTGGTTGTTGGACGTTGTTTGAAAATTTGGCCACTTTTGAGCCTTCATACATTAGCAGCTCCAACCATCGAGGTAAAGACGTTCATTACACTAGGAATATCTTCTCATGCCGGTAAGAGCATTAATGTCCTAAAAAAGTGTAGCACCACTGTGGAAGTAGTGCCAAGGTTTTCTATCCCAATGGATATCTCACCGAGAGCTCTGGACAAGGCCATGGAATTAATTTCCACAGTGCATAGTATCCATTGATAGGAATGACCAGTCCGAACGAATGCTTGGATTGGGGGAAAGGAGATCATAGGTCTACATCATCACCATCCTTGAGAAAAATTGCTAATTATAATGAAGGTGATGATGATTCCAAAGATGTGTTGCAATGTCATACCCCGGAAGAAGGATCTAGTTCGGATAGAGGATGGGCGCAAGCATCCGGAAGCCGACAATAATGACAAGCCCATCAGGAATTTGGTACTGTTGATAAGCGGAGCTATATTATTGAGGTCTGTGAACCCAACCGTGTTACCAGGATATATTTAGGCTACCATATAGAAATACAAACAAAGAAGGACCATAAACCTTCCCTCCAGTTGTGAACACAACAACAAACACAGAATGGACTTAAAAATTCAGAAACAGAAAGGGTCACCGGGCTATTTCAGTTTATGCACCAGAAGTTGTGCCAGGTAGTGGCCTTGGTGGAGATCCACGTCCAAGATTTATTTCATGGAATCAAAAGTGCGAAGAGGGAAAGGAACAATAGGAAACCGTTGAGGGTGCTCCAATCCATCATTGTCACAACAAGCGAGCCATAATCATGAAGATGCATTACTCTTTTAAATCCATCATGCGTAGTTCGCGCCATATTTTTTGTTTGATGTAAATCATGGAAAATGTTCCATGTTAGAGTTTGTTCTAAGTTTGTTTCTCAATTTGTAACTAATTTTGACCATGTTTTGAGGTTGGTCTCCGGGGTCTAGGACACTATAAGTATACCCTCAACAGAGGAATAAAGGGTTGAAACTTGTGAGACTTTTGTGTTATGTAATTTTTAGATCTCTTTTTAATAAAAGTTGCAGAGCCGAATGTTGGCCTTTAAATGCAGAAATTCATGTATATTTCTTAGTTACAGACTATGATTTCTTTTCTTTATGTTCATCTCCTTCTTTGTTAATATTTCCATTATGTTTTCTCTCATATCTGAGATAAGTGTGTGATAGATTTCATAATTCATACTTGGTTATGCTATGTCTATTGTCTTATAAATTCATAATTTTTTTCTACCAAAGTTAGTGCAGAATTCATATAATTGGTGCTCTGTGTTAAATTGCCCACTTTTCCATTTTTTTCACAATTTTGGCTCTTGACTAGTTTTGATGTCTAGACCTACAAATTGACCCAAATGCTTCCAAATTTTCTTTGAAGGTACATGAATGGTAATAAAAATTAAATATCATTTTCATGTATGTTTTTTGACCTCCCAATTACTTCTGTAAACTTTTTTAATGTTCTGTTCAAAGTAAGAGTCTTTACTAGCAAATTGGGGCTCCAATTCCCCCTGGGTAATTGCCAAACATGGCTTCACAAATGATCCCAAAGTCACTTGAATTTCTTAAAAGAGGCTGGGTATGTGTAAGGTAAATTTTCAAAGTCTCATATGCATCATGGTTTAGTTTATACATGCTTTTATGACTCTTTCCAAAACAACTCTCAAGTCACAATTTCGACCCTCAGGGAAAATGCACCAAATCTTCTCCCAATGTAATAAAAATGAGTAAAATGGATTCCAATTCTTAAGTAATGAACATGAGAATTGAAATACACATTAATTACAGTCAATACATCATACATTTATTATATATACATTCCTCTAGTCTAAATAATAAGCATTACCATGGAATATATCAAAATGGAGTGGAAATGGTCATTGTTTGCTCATTAAAAGTCATTTGACATACAAATCTTGGGAATTTCGACTTGGAACTTTCTGAGAATGAATAAAATAGCATATTTAACTGACTAAAATCATAAATTGACAACTAAAGGCTCTCCCAATTTGAAATTATCAGCATTACAATGGTTCACAACAAAGATAGTGGGGAAATGACACTATTTCTTCATTGTTCAACATTTTTAAATGAATTATTTTGGGTATTTCGACCTGAGAATATTATGAAAATGATATATAGAGCATATATATCAGTATATAATATAATTGTTATTATAATATTCACCAAAGAGATCAATAGCTCACCCAAAGCACAATCCCTCCATTGGCATGAATATGGTGTAAAAACTGGAAATAGTTGAGAGAGAGTGCTGCAATAGAAGAATACACATGATTTCCTGTAGATTACACCTAAAAATAAGACTCCATTAAATCTCCATGAAATACCTGAGTGGCATTTCCAAACACCAACTAGGATGGGAATCTTTCACCCTCGAAATTGGTTTAAGCAAGAAAACTAGTCATCCACTAGCTCGCACAATTCACAAATGAGAAAAAGCCTCTTCTCATGGCTGATCTCTGTATTTTATAAAAATTATTAGTCTTATAAGGTTCCAAATCCATCCATAAACCAAATCCAATTCTAATTGGTGTGGCTTCTCATGTTATTGCATGTGGCCTCTCTCTTCACCTTCCCTCTTCTCCCAAATTTGAGTAGGAGCCTCTTGGCCTTCTCCAACTCCCAAATTCAGCCTCTAAGATTCTCTATTCAGTCCTGACATGTATATATGTTATTATTTTAGCCTTCATATCTTACTTGTGTCATAACTGTCATATAATCTCCATCATTGGTGTCATAGATGTCATAAATGTAAGGGGAATCTAGCCAAGTGTCCATGAAACTCCCATTTGGATCTTCCTCTCCCATGTAAGTTACAATTCATCCAAAATTAGACCTATGAAGTATATGGACAATTATATTAACCTTATAATCCATCCAAAAACATTAGGTTTCCCATATATTTGAATTTGCAAGAGAAGGATACCATTTAACATAGGAATTCTAGCTAGTGTGGGCCCCATAGTTTCCATGTGTCTTCATGCTCCATTGACACTTCCATTTTCTCTTGTATTTATTTAATAATATAAATTATTAAATATTTATCCCCTTCTAATGTCTAAACATCATTTATTATGCCCCTTATTCCAAATCTCAAAGCTTCCACCACCAACCTAGGAAACTAGTGATTTCCTCGGCAATTATTTGACTTTTAGCATCCATTTGACAACTTTCATTAATATGGAAAATGTTATTTGTCCATTGTGACCCAATGCAAAATTTGGGACATTACAAATCCTCCGTCCCCAATATTTCTTGTCCTCAAGCAATTTCAAACATGGTTGTTGAAGAACCTGCTTTCTGTATGATTCTTTGAAGTTGCCACTGCATTGCTCACCTTGAGTCTTTGAGATTCCATGAATATTTTAGAGAGGAACGACCATTCCTGTTGATGCACTACTTTGTTTAACATCACCTTATTAAATTGGGAATCCATCTCCCATACTTCTTCTTTCCCAAAGAATTTTAAATCAATGGGACTAAAAACTATCCCAGGGTCCCATTGCTTGCATTGCACTCCAACAATTAAGAGTGCTCTCCAACCCATACCATTGGAAAGAGAATTCCTGGATCCCATTTTATTGTATGCATTCTTCCAAACATCATGAGTGCATAATATATATCATCAAAGTATATAACAACATAATAAGAATGTACATGAAGGAGGTGCCTCACCAAGAAATCATGAAAGTGTTTATACATCCCAGTGAGTAGACTACCATTTTCCAAGTACAAACATGCTCCAATGACATAGGTGAGGATCCCATGTCTTATAATTCTGCTCACAAAGAATTTAATATTCATCAAAATAATAATCAGCCATTTTTTCTTTCATCCAAGAAGTGAATGATTAACCTCCACCAAAATATGAACCAAATAAGGATCAAATAAAACATGAAGACTTCAAGTGTCTCAAATAAGTCTTATCAATACACCCATGAATATATATATCATCATGAAATAAAAGAGTATGTTGCTTCCAATAATAATTTTCCTCAATCATATCCCTCTTCACCCAAGTGTTGGATGAAGTTGCTCCAACATCAAATGAACCAAGTGTTGAGCAAGAAAAACCATGAGCCTTCAAGTGACTCAAATGAACATCATAGGTGCACCCATGTAGATGTGTATAATCATAATGTAAACAAGGATTCTGATGAAAATGTAAATAATATGGTTCTCTAATAATTCCATCATCAAAAGGAGAAATAGAATTTCCATGCTCTTCATGTGGCACCATAAAAAAGAAACCTTTCACCCATACTTCATTAGGATGACTGCTGCAAAATTTAGAAGTGTAGGATGTAGGAGAAAGAACCAACTCACCCAAATGATTAGTAAGTGAAAAATTGTCATAATGTGAAGTATCCATATGGGTAATATTATTCACCTCCCTAGAAAATGCAAAAAATTCCCCATGGGTTGGTTCCAAGGTGGTGGAATTATGCACTTCTTCAAAAATTGTGTAACCATTTTCAAGAGGCAACTCAAGTTCCTATTCCACCATTACTAGTGATTGGATATCATCACTATAATCCTAAAGCACATAAAGAACCTGCAATATTTCATGTTTCTCATGATCCATCATGTCATGAGAATCCTCCAAGAAATCTACCTTATGAAAATCTGAAACATCGGAGGAAAAACAAGTGTCTTGCAACTTTTCAAGAACTTGCTCATTTTGAATTGTGAGCTTATCAATAACTTCATTATTCTTCAAGTAGGATTCATGTAACCATTCAATAAGCTAAATGAAATTTTTTATATCAAAAATAAAAGACATGAAATTACCTTTTATGTTTCACATTGCTCTTTGGATCTTCTCCATGTCTTCAAGGAAGGATGGATCCTCCAAGGAAGTAGCTCTCCAACAAGAATTTGATACCAATGCTTGAGTGTCATGGAGAATGCTAAGGGCCTCTTGGATATTATTTTCATTCATATTTAAGGACCCTTAAAGAAAATGAGGCTCTTGCAAATGAACCTCCTCATCTTCTTCGTTCTTGCTTGGACCAACTTCATGAAGCTCAAGTGGTGATGGGGAAGTTGATCTTGTTTCTTCTTCAACTGCTACAAGGTCTTCATTTTCATGTTTAATGGAATTTTGGCTTGCAGCAACATTTTTAAATCTGATATCTATGTCACCAACATATATTTGTGAGCACCCATCAGTAGGTACTCCTTCATAGTTCAAGCATCCATCAGTAGATGCTCTTTGTTTCATTTCCAAGGTAGCATGTGTCTCAAAATTATCTTCAGTATTTTCAATAAAAACCTATTCATACTCATGTGATGTCTCTTCATATTTTTAAGAGTCACTTAGGAGTGAATTTATATCATATTCATGCACTAATTCTTCTACTCCACCTATTTCAGAACTAGGTGGTTCATGGGTCTCCTCCTTTTTCTCCTTCAAGCAAACTAATGCATTTCCCCCCTTGGTTTTCTTAAAATCAATATATTTTTCCCAGCTTTGGATAGCCAAAAATTCAAATCCTTTCATAATATTATTGGTGATGTCTTCAAATATAGGTTCCATGCTTTTTATTAGCTCCTCACCATCATATGAGGTTCTCTTTTCATGCCTAGTCATAGTTTCCCCCAAAACATTGCCGCCTTCTCCTACTTTTGTTTTTCTCTTCAACAAAAGCACTTTTGGTTTCAATATATAATGGCGGCCCCTGAATTATTTTCCTAATAAATATCAGAGCACATAAATTTCCAATATCATGCTATGATACCATTGTACTGTCCCCTTTTTGGAATTTTATTAAAATGCCCAATTTTCCATTTTTTTCACAATTTTGGCTCTTTACTAGTTTTGATGTCTAGACCTCCAAATTGACCCAAATGATTCGAAATTTTCTATGAAGGTACATGAATGATAATATAAATTAAATATAATTCTCATTTATGTTTTTTGACCTCCCAATTAATTTTTCAAACTTGTTTAATGTTCTGTTCAAAGTAAGAGTCTTTACTAGCAAATTGGGGCTCCAATTCCCCTTGGGTAATTGCCGAAAATGGCTTCATAAATGATCCAAAAGTCACTTGAATTTATGAATAGAGGATGTTTATGTGTAATTTACCTTTTAAAAGTCTCATATGAATCATGTTTCAGTTTATACAGGTTGTTATGACTCTTTCCAAAACAACTCTCAAGTCACAATTTCGACCCTCGGGGAAAATGCACCAAATCTTCTCCCAATGCAATAAAAATGAGTAAAATGAATTCCAATGATTAAGTAATGAAAATGAGACTTGAAATAAAAATTAATTAAATTCCATAAATCATACATTTATCAGATATACATTCCTCCATTCGAAATAATAAGCATTACCATGGAATATATCAAAATGGACTGGAAATGGTCATTGTTTGCTCATTAAAAGTCATTTTGACATACAAATATTGGGAATTTCGAATTGGAAATTTATGATAATTAAAAAAATAGAATATTTAAATTATTAAAATCATAAATGGACAATGAAAGGTTCTCCCAATTCAAAATCATCAGCATTACAATGGTTCACAACAAGATAGTGGGGAAATGCCACTATTTCTTCATTGTTCAACATTTTTACATGAATTATTTTGGGTATTTGGACCTGAGAATATTATGAATATGAAATACAGAGAATATACATCAGCACATAATATAATTGGTATTATAATCTTCGCCAAATAGATCAATAGCTCACCCAAAGCGCAATCCCTCCATTGGCATGAATATGGTGTAAAAACTGGAAATAGTTGAGAGAGAGTGCTGCAATAGAAGAATCCACATGATTTCCTGTAGCTTACACCTGAAAATAAGACTCCATTAAATCTCCATGAAATACCTGAGTGGCCTTTCCAAATACCAACTAGGATGGGAATCTTTCACCCTCGAAATTGGCTTAAGCAAGAAAACTAGTCATCCACTAGGTCTCACAATTCACAAATGATAATTTCACAAATGAGAAAAAGCCTATTCTCATTGCTGATCCCTGAATTTTATAAAAAATATTAAATCCATCCATAAAACAAATCCAAGTCTAATTGGTGTGGCTGCTCATGTTATGCCATGTGGCCTCTCTCTTCACCTTCCCTCTTCTCCCAAATTTGAGTAGGAGCCTCTTGGCCTTCTCCAACTCCCAAATTCAAACTATAAGATGATATATTCAGTACTAACATATCCATATGTTAGTATGTAATCCCTCATATCTGAATTGTTTCATAACTGTCATAGAATCTCCATCATTGGTGTCATAGATGTCATAAATGTAAGGGAAATCTAGCCAAGTGTCCATGAAACTCCCATTTCGCTCTTCCTCTCCCATGTAAGTTACAATTCATCCCAAATTAAACCGATGAAGTATATGGACAAGTATATTAACCTTATAATCCATACAAAAAAATTGGGCTTCCCATATATTTGAATTTTCAAGAGAAAGATACCAATTAACATAGGAATTCTAGCTAGTGTGGGCCCCATAGTTTCCATGTGTCTTCATGCTCCATTGCCACTTCCATTTTCTCTTGTATTTATTTAATAGTCTAAATTATTAAATATTTATCCCCTTTTAATGTCTAAACATCATTTATTATCCCCCTTATTCCAAATCTCAAACCTTCCACGGCCAACCTAGGAAACTAGTGATTTCCTTCTTGGTAATTATTTGACTTTTAGCATCCATTTGAAAACTTTCATGATTATGGAAAATGTTATTTGTCCATTGTGACCCAATGCAAACTTTGGGACATTAAAAATGGAATGCCATATTTTCTTTCTTTCCACTAGAACAAAAACATATTAACTGTAACTGAAGTATTATATTTCTTTTGCAGACATTTCCCATGCAAATTTCTCTGTGTTTCTTGATAATTGTGACTTCATAGCCCAATGTACCCTTACCCTATTTCAACCAAAACTTAATTTGAATGTTTATTTTGTTTGTATATCTGTCCTTGATAAAAATCTGTGAGATATCCCTCTCTAGAAAGGAAGAGGAAAGCTCCATTTCTTAAAGTGATTTTGCTGTTACCTCAGGGTATGCCTTCCACAACCTTGGGTGTGATTCTGAGTGCTAACAAAGTGGCATTGTTTCCAGGGAATGAAGGTTCAGATCATCCTTGGGTATGAACAATGAAGTTTCATATCTGATTATTGATGGTGAACAATGGTCAGATATCATCAAGGTTGTGTATCTTTCACCTGGTGAGTCCACCTCCAAAGAATCCATGTTTCATACATTTCAGTTACTCCACTGGTGACGTGATCCAGTGATCAAGTTTTCAAAGAGAATTGGTAGACTCTATTGGGGAAATGAGCTCATTGTGCAGACATGGAAATGCATGGGGAAAAAATAAGGTATTCAAGCCTCAATCTTTTCCAGGATGCCTTATCCTTTCTTGTAAATGTGTTTTAGTCTTTTCCTAAGTTTGTCAAAACAGTTTTCCATTGTTTATTCCATTCAAACCAAAACCATGGATTTACTCCTGTTCATCCTTGTTTACAAAATGAAAGTATATATTCATCTGGTACATATGTTTTTTATCAAGACCTTTTATCTGAACCACCTAACATTGAGGATTAGCCTCATGATACCATAGTTGATGTTACATCCTTTCCACATAAATATGTTTCTTCCAATATCCAGAATCAGTATAGAGCACTTCACCTACCTCCTATCCTTCATAATTTTCGTACAAAGAACTACAAATACCTTCCTAAGTTTGATGGAGAATCTAGGAACCTTACAATTGATAAACATCTACAAGCCTTTGATAATTTCCTTGACTTCTTTGAGATAAAATAGGATGATGTTTGTATGAGGGTTTTTTCCCAATATTTGCAAGGAGATGTTAAGAAATGGTTTAAACATTTGCATCCTTAATCCATCAATACATGGGAAGTGTTTTCTCATATATTTTTGGGGTTTTGGGGTAAGAGAAGGTCATTGGAACAAATACTTTCAGAGTTATATTCCATGAAGAAGCAGGAGGGTGACATTATGTCTAGTTTCAACATGAGGTTTGCAAGATTTTATTATAATATGCCGAAATAAATTCAACCATTATAAGGTGCTGATAAATTGCATTATGCATCTATCTTTCATCTTGAATTTTCATTACTTATTTTGGAGAGAAGGCTAGTCACATTGCAGCATATGTTTATTGATTCATTAGAGGTTGAGGAAAATCTTAGGATGTCTAAAAAAAATTCAAACGTGGACGATAATAATAAAATGGAAAGGGAATTAGAGTTGAATGAGAAATATGAACAAAAAGAACCTTTCCTTCCATACAATTTTATTTTGTATGAGCAAGAAGATGACCCAATCAATGATGTAGAAGAAAAAGGTTATAATAATTTATTTTATGAAAATTGCGATCAGCCTATCATAAATTATTTTAGTGATGATTCTAAAGAAGTTTTCAGACTACCTGTATATGATGAATATGAGGATGATTACTTGGATGTTGTGCCGAAAGAACTAGCTGTAGATTTTGTAAGTTCAGGGCCTGTTAGTGAAGAAAATATGATTATAATCCAAGGTGAAAAGGCTGAAAAACAGAGAGGGATAGTGAGTGTGCCGAAGGTGATTAATTTCCTTTGTGTTCTTCTTTTGAATTGCTGAGACATACACTCAAAAATCCTGAATGAAAACAAGACTTTGAGACAATGGAAAATTTCATGAACTTTTTAGAAATGGAAAAGGAGGAGGATGAACAATCATGCAATTAGTATTAGGATGTGGAAAAACCAGCTGTTTATGATGATGAATTGGATCAGAAATAAAGAGATGAGGGTTATCAAATGGATGTTTCATTTTGTTTTTCAAATGCAATTTTTTTTGTGAAAAATAAATCTTTTTGCTTTATCCTATTGAAGAAAAGTATGATATTTTTGCTAACACACATAAGAGGAATCAAGTTATTAGTTCAGAGATTTTGAATGAAATTGTTGATATCCCATTTAAAAATTGTCATGAGAATTCCCTTCATGGTTCTTTTAAAGATAAGTTTGACAGGACGCTGGAGGAGTTGTAGTTGGAGCAGTTCTGTCATGGCAAACAAATAACATAAAATTCTGCAGGTTATCAGGATCCAATGGAAGAATACATGGAGAAGCTTTGCAATAGTAATGGTTGGTTATGTCTTTACAAAAAGGATCAATTTCTTTAACACAACCTTTTGTTATTAAGTCTATCATCTCTATTTTTTATCAAGCATGAGGATAAAGTGGGTTAATGAGATCATTTGCTTGATTAGATTCATTGGAATTCATAAGTTACTTAATTGGGCATTGATGCTTAGTAAGTAGGGTAGGTAAGTAGATGTGAATAAGCTTGACATGGTGAGAATTTATTTCAATAGTTTTCAGTTTTAGTTTCAGTTTTTTAGTTTGTTTCAGCATTAGTTCAGTTTTGGTTTTCAGATCAAGATGGCAATTTCAGAGAATTTTTGGAGCCTCCCTATGGAGTTGGCACCTGGTCTATGGGTTCTTTGCTACCTCACAGGAAGGATAGAATCCCTAGCTGGAGCCACTTGTTAGCACTATTTTTGTGCTAAGTATTTGGAGAAGTATTTCGTAGAGTAAGGAGGAATAAGGCCAGTCATATTTCTATGTCACACGACCATGGAGGATATTAAGAAGTTTTCACATGTATTTCAGGGGTCATCTCTAATTTGAGATTGAATAACAATCCAAGAATTCTATTGTTTTGGCTTTGAAGATGTATAGGAATAAGAAAATATGTTCCAAATTGTATATTGACAAGATAAGAAAGGGTTAAGGGAACAAGTTTAAAAATATTGGTATAAACGGGAATAGGTTAACTTGCAGATACCATAGGTCATTGGATGAAGAGGAGTAAGTAGATCTACACTCATGAACCATTTCAAGATTTCTATGTATAGGGAGATATAAAATGTTCAAATCAATGAAATGGTGTAAAAGGAATGGTATTTCAGTGACGGCGATTAAGGGTTAGATCAGATCAATGGAGGAAATCTATTTCGCAAATATAACTTGCGCGGTGAAAATCACTTTTTGTATTTGTGGAATAGGCTAAAGAACCGACAGGTTTCAAGGGCTAGGATTGACATGGGTTTAGATCAGTGGTGGAGGTGAATTTCGCTGATCTAAAGTTCTCGTGGAAATTCACATTTAAAATTTGTGGAATGTGTTAAAGTAGAGGCATGTCTCAATGATGGAGATCGATTTGGGGAGAGATCTAAGGCGGGAAAAGGTTCCGCTAAATGAACATGCATGGAGAAAATTACCCTTGAAATTTGTGAAATATGGTAGTCCCGTTAAACTTGGACAACGGAGATTAAAGGCATTTTTTATCAAGGGCTGAGAAGGATTCCGCTTATTGAAGTTGTACAAAGAAAATTCAAGGATGAGATTTATGAAATTGAATATCAGCTACATATTTCAACGATCTTGATGAAATTTAAATGTAGATCCATGGCTGAAAATAGGTCCACCCATCCAAGTTGTGAAGAAGTGAATTTTTTGTGTAAGTACATAAAAAGTAGACATGAAAGATGATCTAGGGTGCAGACACAAGTTAAAAAGGATCTACATCCATAAATCAATATGGGTATAGAAGCTATAAGGAGAATAGAAAAGACCAGACTACTGGAAATCGAGGTTTAAGATAAATCAAAATATATGGCGTAGATTATATCGTGGGGTGATTAATGGTCAGGGAAGGTCATGGCCTTGGACGGAGTAGATCGCACTTCATGGATTCCAAATATTTGCTATGTGGTGCACGTAATAATGAGGAGTGCCATAATGATTAAGGAAAAAAAGAAGAATATGTCCTTTACACGCAGTATGATAAGGAAGAAGAGGTACTAAAAACAAGGGCATATCAATACCATCATAAGGAGGGATCGATGAAGTGACAAATGTCAAGTCCACACACCATGAGATAACTTGAAGATGATTATAAGTGAGTTTGGGGGGTCATATCCACCATTGATATCATGACGTCGCGATAGAAGGGGCATCGTAGTTGGCACCTCCACATAAGAAATAGGATCAAGAGCCCACGTGACCATTCATGTTGTCATTATGCTACTTGATAATGGCGTGTGTGAGTATCTGACGGACTCATGGTGAAATTGACTGCTAATGATGATTCAGTAATCGCTCAGCTTGTTATAATTCCATAGCTAGATCTGTTCTAAGATACAGAGTGAGTGAATACTGGTGAAGAACGGGGATGATTAACTATTGCTCTGCTGATGGTCCTGGGGGTCCTGATATGGAATCTGTAATGACCATTCTGGTTGGGAATTCTGTTGTCCGATGCATTTTATTGGTCGCTAGGAGATGTTTGAAAATTTGACCACTTCTGATCCTTCATACATTAGCAGTTACAACCATTGAGATAAATATGTTGATTACACTTGGAAGACCTTCTGATGTCGGTAAGAGCATTACAGTCCTAAAAAGGTGTAGCACCACTGTGGAAGCAGTGCCAAGGGTTCTCGACCAAATGGATATCCCATCAAGACCTCAGAACAAGGCCCCAAACTTAATTTCCACAGTTCATAGTATCCATTGCTAGGAACGGCCAGTCTGAACGAATGCTTGGACTGGGGGAGAGGAGATCAGAGGTCTACATCATCACCATCCTTGCAGAAAAATTGCTTATTCTAATGAAGATGATGACAAGTCCAAAGATGTGTTGCGTTGGAAAATACCCTAGAAGAAGGATATAGTCCAGGAATAGGATGGGTGCAAGCACCCGGAAGCCGACAAGAATGACAAGCCCATCAAGAATTTAGTACTATTGATAAGCGAAGTTGTCTTCTCAAGGTATGCAAACCCAACAATGTTACCAGGAGATATGCAGGCTACCGGATAGAAATCCAAACCAAAAAGGAACATAAACCTTCCCTCTAGTTTTTAACACATCAGCAAACATAGAATGAACATAAAAAATCAGAAATGGAAAGGGTCACGAGGTTATTTCAGTTTCTGCTCCAGAAGGTTCGCCAGGTAGTGGCCTCGGTGGAGATCCACATCCAAGATTGATTTCACATAATCAAAAGTGTAGAGAGGGAAAGTATTAGAATAGTAATACAACACCGTAGTACCTTATTCTAAGTCCCTAGTCAATTTTATTGTACTTGTGCATTAATACATTATGGTTTTGGACTTAGGGTGCTTAGTTAGGGAAATAACCAGTTAAATTGGGGCATTCACACCCACATAAGCACTCCATATCAATAAAACCTCTACATCTGCACCCTCATCATTGATGGTGCACTACCATTCATTGAATGTGGACATTGTGGTTGACTAGGAGCGCTAGAGGTGGATTTTGTCCAATTTTAGACTATTTTGGAGCATTTAATGCCACCCAGATCCTCTCACTCACCTTATTTTGCACACCCATGCATGCCAAGGAGTCGTGATTTCTCCAAGTCACTTTATCCACATCTACACAGCTATTCCTGGCCATTTGGGCTGAGTTGGAGTGGGTTTGGCCCATCTAGGGGGGATTGAGGCCAATTTGCAATTTCACATGTACAGTCATTTTGGGCTTCCCAAGCCTCACAAACCACTTCAGATGTAATATAAACCTATTAATAATATATTTACATGTTATACAGTCAAATAATAACCTATTTTAAGTTCACATTGCATGTGTAAAGTCATTCTTTTTAATGGTTTTTTGTTGTTTTTGCATCAAATTCGATTTGTGAGTTTCTCTAAGGATCCTAGATCTTGTTGTAGATCAAAATTATCACATGGTATCATAGATGAGTGGAGTTTGGTAAGGTGCAGATCAATATTGAGCGTTTGAGCTGGAGTTTTTAGAGAAATTCTAGATAAAATTGAGTGTTTTTTGCAAGACTTTCGGCAATTCTTCACCATTAGCGCAAGAATAAATGGAAGAAACCCACATATTTCTTACGCCTTTCAATTTCTTCGATCGGAAGGAAATTTTTGTTATTAAATTGAGATCCAAGGGTCTCTACAGATTTACCATGGGCACAGAGGTGGAGCCAAACTGTGTTGTAGAGAAATCCAAGTACTTCAGTAGACTAGATGAACCATATGGATTGTTATGCTTGAGTATCTCAAGAGATATTTTTTTCCACATATATAGTTTAACATCCCAAAATGAAGTTTGGGTAAAAATAGAATCACTCTTTAGGAAAACTAATGAACTGAGAGGACATCAGCTTGAGAACAAGCTCATCATCCCGAGCCCAGTGCATTTTGACACTATCCAAGAGTTCTTCACCAAGTTCAAGTCACTTGTGCTTTAGATAAAGAAATGTGGGATTGAGAAGAAATAGGATCAGTTGATACTATCCAGCCTTTCGAAGTTGGGGCCATAATTCTGATTCTTTGTTAGCACCTTTTCATTCTGGCAAGTTGACACTTCAACACTAGAAAATTCCAAGTCTAGCTAGCTTCATGGAATCCCTCACCTAGGAGCAAGACATGCTAGTCCAAATGGGAACCATAAAAGCTAAGGATAAAGCTTTGTCCATGGGTTTTTCAAATGCCTCCAAAGGAAAGGAGAAGGCAAAGAATTTGAAGCAGCTAGAGAAGAGGAAATAAAAAAACCCAAATCCAGTGATGGGGGTTCGAATCCTCCCAAGTAGAAGGACAAGAAAGAGAAAGATAAAACCAAATGCACCTATTTCCACAAGGGATGGCATCTAGAGAGATCATGCATGAAGAAAACCATTGACCATATTTCATAGCTGCTGGAGAAAAAAAATGTCCTTGAGCCAGATGGCGCAAGGAAGAAAGATGGCACCTCCAGTTCAGATAATAAGGAGAAATGACATGCCTTGGTAGTAAGTACCTCTAATTCCTCATCCTTCATCATTGATTCGGGGGCTTCTAGACACATGGTTTCCACCAGATAACTCTTCTCCTCCATGCATTTGAATGTTGTCCCGACAGTTCGAGTGGGAGATGACTCTGAAATCCAGACCAAGGGAATTGGTAGGATTGATTTAGAGGATGGTTACTTCAGTGGTGTGTTATGTGTACCATGCTTTGCAGCAAATTTTTTGTCAGTCTATCAAATGATCCATATAGGAGAATAAAAGAGAGTGACATTCACTCCATACTTGGTAGAGATTGTAGAAATATCATCAAACCAAGTTTGAGCAGTTGAGTATACAAACCACCATGAGAGGATGTACAAGTTTTCGAATTTTCTCCGTAGTTCGAATGACCAAGCGCTCCTCTCACATGCCAATGAGACTTCCAAGCTATGGCATGAGAGGTTTGGACACATGAACTACAAATACCTCCAAGCATTGCATAGAGATGAGATGGTGGAAGGACTTTTTCAAATCAAATAATCAAATGGAGCTTGCATTGGGTGTGTAGTTGGGAAGCATCCAGAGTGCAGCTATGAGAAGGGGATGGAAAGGAGAGCCACAGAACCACTTGGGTTGGTAAATTTAGATATGATTGGTCCTTTTCTGACTCCAACCTATGGTGGATCAAGGTATGTACTCACATTTATTGATGACTACTCAAGATTCTACTGGATGTACTTCCTTAAATTAAAATCTAAAGTTTTTGAGCAATTGAAGATTTGGAAGGCTTTACTAGATAATCAAAGTGGAAATAAGATAAAGATCCTTAGGAATGATAATGGGAAGGATTATGTCAACAAAAATCTGCAGCACCTTTGTAAGGAATGTGGCATCCAAATGCAACATTCAACTCCATACACACCACAACAAAATGGTGTGGGAGAGAGGAAACATAGATCTCTCAAGGAGATGGCCACATGCATGATTGAAGCAAGGGATATAAGTCCCAAGGTATGGGATGAGGTGATTAATTGTGCTTCACATATACAAAATAGAGAATTCCACAAATCACTCAAAGGAAAGAATCGCCATGAGGCATGGTTTGGCCATAAACCAAATGTCTCAAATTTCAGGATTTTTGGATCAAGAGCATGGGATTGAATTCCTTCTGAAAAGAGGAAGGCACTGCAGCCACAAATAAAGGAATGCATCATGGTTTATTATACTGAGGATACAAATGGTTACAAAATATTTGACACTTCCACACTCAAGACTTTCATTGAGAGGAGTGTGCAATTCAAAGAGGAACCAATACTAGATTTTGATCTTGCACCGGGGGAATGCTCTTCTCCTCAAAAAATTGATGATGTAAGTGATAATTCATGTTATGTATTTTATGATATTTCTGATAATTATATGGTTGTAGATGAAATTTCTATGGATGATTCACCATCAAGGCCCAAGTGGGCTGAAAAAATCATACAAGCTGCAAGGGAATTGGCTGGCAATCCCTAAGAGCCTAGGAAGACTAGATCTCAATATAACAATGCTTCCTTTGCAAGTGAAAGTTATCTTTCTGAGCACTGTTATATGATGGTTGGATATGATCCATAGTCATATCAGAAATATTTTCATGACCCAATATGGAAAACTGCATGCAATAATAATTCCATTCTTTGCAAGAGAATAAAACATGGGAATTGGTTCCCCTTCCTCCCAAGAGGAAGCTTGTTCAATACAAGTGGTTATTTTGAGGGTTAAGATGTGAAATAAAAAGACATATTAGTTTATAATGGCTACTCTCAATTCCATTGTGTGGAATACAATGACACCTTTGCATCGGTTGAAAATATGGATTCCATAAGACTAGTTCTAGCAATTGCAGCTAGTAAGGGTTGGCAAGTGCACCATATGGATGTCAAGAGTGCATTATTACATGATGAGATATAGGAGGAGATATACATGCACCAACCTAAATTTTTCCAAGAGGATCCTTTACTTGTTTGTAGGTTGAAGAAATCACTATATGGGCTCAAGCAAGCACCCAGGGCTTGGTATGCAAAAATGTATGCTTTCTTGCTCTCTATTGGTTTCATTAGATGAAAATATGATAAAAATGTATAATTGGAGAAACATGATAGTATTTTGAAGTTTATTGTTCTCTATGTAGATTACCTCTTGATTACATGGATATGCAACACTTCAATTGGTTCAATTAAAGCATCTCTACATAGTGAATTTGCCATGACAAATCTAGGATTGCTAAGGCAATTTTTGGGTTTGGAAATTGAGCAATATGAAAGGGGAATCATGCCGAGTCAACCAAAGTATGCTTTAGACCTGCTAAATAACTTTGAAATTTCTGATTGTAATGCAGCCAACTCCCCTTTCCTTTCTTGCATTAAACTAGGTGAATTTGGCAATTCTTCATTGGTAGATTGTACACTCTACAGGAATTTAGTTGGTAGTTTGCTCTATCTTACACATACAAGAACTGATTTATCTTACGCTGTAAGTGCTATAGAAATACATATGAATCAACCACATCAGATCCATTGGAAGGCAGCCAAAAGGATCCTCCAGTATGTCTGTTGCCGCCTTTCACAAACCTGGGTCACGTGGCAGAAATCTTCAAGCCACTCGGTGTGTCCTTTGGGGGCAAGTCTCGAGTCAAGGCTGTCACCTTGTTCTTGACTCCTGCGTTTAGGCTCAACTCTTAAGGGTAGACCCGATTTTGTTACTAAGGATAATTACTTAGTGTGGTGATGTTAAACTATATGAGTTACTTAGGAGTTTGCAATTTAACTATAGATGATCAAAGATGGCAAGATACAAAAGATGAACACACGAAAGCACAATGCTGAGACACAATATATATATAAAACAAGAAAATAACCAGTGCCTTAGAATGGAGTCAAAAAATAGAAACAATTTACTTGCATGTGCTTGGAGTGAGTGTTTTGCGATTGCCTCTTGGTGTGTTTTAAGTTAAAATTGAAGTGTGAGTTGATTAAAATTAGGCAAAGGGGGGACTCCAGATATACCCTAGAGTACTCTGGAGTATGTCCAAAACTAAACCTTCACGGCTACCCGCAAGGAATATGTGGGCTGAAATGGAGTCTCTGGGGCTATTTTTCATAACGCACCCGTTAGGGTGTGACAGATATCGGCGCCCCGAGGTCACTTTTCAGAAGTTGCCACTTCCTTTGGGTATTTTGCCACCCTGATGGTTCGATCTAGGTGTTGGATTTTCACCCATTGGTTTGTTAATTTGGGAGAGTGAGTCCTAATTATACTAGTCACTGAAGTGATTTTGATACATCTTGACTGATCGAATGAATTGCAGCCAAGTGTAGAGCATACACACTGGAGTCTTGTCAATTTTAGTAAGTTTTAAACTGGGTGTTCTTGTTTAAAAGAAAACCCTCCAGGAACCTCTTTCGATCCAAGTGGATCTCAATCAGGGAATCGAGGAGGGGTTAATTTTATAATAGCTGAAAAACAAATGATCAAAAGAAAACAGATATACAATTCTAGTTTTCTAATTAGTCCTACCATGAATCTCTTTCCCCTTTCGGGTCAATCGGGAAGTCGTGGGGTAAGCATTAAGATTACTTTGAAATATAAAGTATGGAATATGAAATTAATAATAAAATAAATTATACTACCCTGCATATTAGATCAATTCTAGTTTTGAAAATAAATGAGCAAAAAGAAACAAAAAGGACACCGACGCAAATCCCCCTAGGGGGGATGGGGAATGGGCTCGAAAGAGCCTATTCAAAAAATATATTTTTTAACATCGGTTACAATATCAGAGAACTGTTTTAATTCCTCTTGATCCTTATATCAATTGAAATCAAGATATTACAAGGTGCGAAAATCAAAGGTTTTAGTCAAATGGGAGACCCCTGGGGGGATTTGAATGCTCCTGAGGACACTTCCGAACAGCAGCTTATTTTATTTTCTTTTACACCTGATAAAAAATAGCAAGAATTTTAGAATAAAATATGCCCAAAATCACTTTAAGAGTACCTTTGGATCAGCCTACCTTAACTCAAGAAGGATGAAGTTAAAAATAGCTAAACAAGTGACAAAGGAACCAAGGAAATCAAGCTTTCCTTGGGATATTGGCTTGCTGTTTGTGCAGCCAATGAAATATGCACTGATATTGTAGAATATTAAATTTTATCATACAGAAAATGAAACTACCATAACAGCAAGCTACAAATTTTCACTAAAATGCTTGCGAAAATATGGTAATTTTAGCTAGATCTCTTAAAATTGAACTTTATGTGCAAAACAAAACTAAGATATAGAATATGAGATTCGAGAGGATATATATATGTTGAAATTACTTTTAAGATTATAGATCTAAACCAAAACAAAGCTATGAAAAGGTAACCAGGTGAAGAGTTGATCTTGAGGGAGGAAGAGGAGGAGAGAAATGTCGGTTTCCTTGAAGATCCACAGTGGAGCTTTCAGGTGGAATGTCGAGGGACTATGACTTTGGAAGGTTTGAAGAGAGTGAATAAGAAAACTAGATCAGCATCCTCTCCAATGTAGGAACCTGCAGCTCAGCTGAAATCAAAGAACTTGCCAAGAAACTTGTGAGATCCGATTAGTACATACACAGAGATTCAAAATAACATGCATATAAGCTTATAGGACATGTTGAATCTAGATCTCTAAACATGCATCAAAGGAAGGAGATGGTCAATAAAATTATTGAAAAGCACCTTTCCTATCAAGATTATAATAAGCCTATTATCAATCTTGACAACGGATCTACAAGCAATTAGCAAAAAATGAATACAGATACAGGTTACCTTAGTAAAATAATGCCAATAATCATCCACACATGTAATGGCACAACATCGTCTAGCCTCCAAAGATTTTCTTTATTTCAAATTAAGAATTACAACAGTACAATAGCAGCAACACCTCAATCCCAGTTCTAACTAGCTTGGAAGAGGCTGCTGTGCTTGGATATATAGAAAAACCAGGAGATCCAGCCCAGGGGGGACACAAATACCAAGGAGATAAACCAAATATGCTGATTGAGAGTCCATCAATGCCTGATCTATGTCTAACTGAGCCAGATCTAAGTCTCACTGAGTGAAATTGTCAATCGGAGAGCTGATCTGACTAACACCTCAACCTGTTGACTGAAGCATCCACCAAAAATCATCCAGATGAGCCAAAAACATGTGGAGGAGAGAGGGAGGGAGAAATTCCCCATAAAGGATGCTGAAGATCAACTCTGGATCTGATTTGATCACCTCCTTCAGTCAAGGATTTGTCAAATCCAGTCATTTTGCTTCAGATCTGACTGATTTCAATCAAATCGGCTGAGAATCCAGTGATTTATGATTTTGGATTTGCTCCATTATTCATCAAATTATTAATTAAAATCATCAATAATTGATTTTTGGGGCTTTCTGACCTAAGTGATGGAAAATCACTTAAAAATAGGAAATAGTGGGTCCATGGGTTTACATGGTTCTCTTAGCTTGAAAATGAGCACCTACATGACTGAAACATATTATTTGGCCCACTTTTATTACAAAATAGATTTTTCCAATTAAACTATTAAAAAATATCCTAAGTTTTGGAAAAATTAAATTTTAATAAAAAACACTGAAAAAACTAAAAAATTGAAAAATTGAAAAAACCTAGGGGGACTTAGAAATGTTCATATGACTCGACCATGATGTCTAGCATGTTTATACATTGACACATAGACTCTAATAACTTCAATAGGCCTAAATGCCAAGCTGACCACCCCAACTTTGGAGGTATGGAGTGAAAAACTAAGAAATTATCAGTCGTTTATTCAACAACCAATAATAGCCAAGGGAAAAAACACCCTGGGCTGATCGGATTGACAAATAAAGTCTAAGAGACCGAGTCTTTTACAGACACTATCATGATAGAACATTTATTACAATTCCCCCATGGGGTATGAACATGTGATATAGTACAACAAAGCTTCCGAGAAGCAAGACTGAAGGTTCTCTAAAGTCCGAACAAGTTATCCTTGTCCAATTCACGAGGCTCACTTAATAAAAAAAACCACAAAGTACAACTTAGGTGGTAACAATGTCTAGGGAATAAAGGATTTCGGGGTGCACTATTCAGCTAGTGCTTCACTTCAACTAGCTGAATTTTCTGATTCAGATTGGGCTGGAGATCTTACTGACAGAAAATCAACTTCAGATTTTGGTTTCATGCTTGATGAAGCTCTTATTTTATATTCAAGTAATAAACAACATACCATTTATCTTTCTTTAGCAGAGGGAGAGTACAGGGCAGCAATAGATGCAGCTACATAATGTGTTTGGTTGCAGGGAATTCTTCAAGAATTTGGTGTCACAATTGATTCTCCTACCAACATTTGGGTGGACAATCAAAGTGCTCTAAAAATATATAATCATCTAGTTCAGAGGCAGAGAACAAAGAATATTTAGATCCATATGCACTACATTTGGGGCTTAGTGTAGACATGGTGATTTCCTTGTAGTATTGCCCGTCCATCGAGCAAACTGTCGACTTTTTCACCAATACTTTCACATAGAAGACCTTGAATCACTTAAGATATTTTCTTGGAGTGAGTGATGGATGGTTATTGCTACTATTTTTTGTAGGTTTTAGCCCCATTTACATTCTTGAGAAATTTTTTTGTCACATGTGGGTTTCCTTCTTTTCCTCACTTCACATAGACAAATAAAATTTATGTTATGTATTGAGGTGACTTGATCCATTGTTTCCAAGGCCTCCCAGATGATTTTATTTGTTGTAATAAGTTTTTAGTTAAGGGAAGGTGTTATAATATTAATCCAACCCCTTAGTACCTTATTCTAAGTCCCTAGTCAATTTTATTGCATTTTTTCATTAATAGACTATGGTTTTTGACTTAGGGTGCTTAGTTGGGAAAATAACCAGTTAAATTGGGGCATTCAAACCCACATGAGCACTCTAGTTCATTCAAATATCCATATGTAATCAATAATAATTTCTAGTGTGCTCCCATTCATTGAATGTGGACATTGTGGTTGACTAGGAGCAATACAGGTGGATTTTGTCCAATTTTGGACTGTTTTGGAGCATTTATTGCCACCTGGAGCCTCTCACTCACCTTATTTTGCACACCCATGCATGCCAAGAAGTCATAATTTATCCAAGTCACTTTATCCATGTCTACATAGCTATTCGTGGCCATTTTGGATGATTTGGAGTGAGTTTGGCCCACCTAGGGGGGATTGAGGCCAATTTGGCCAATTTCACATGTACAGTTATTTTCGCTTCACAAGCCTCACAAACCACTTCATATGTAATATAAAATTGTTACTAACATATTTACATGTTATACATTCAAATAATAACATGTTTTCAGTTCACATTGCATGTTTAAAATTGTTCTCTTTTAATGGTTTTTTGTTGGTTTTGCATCAAATTCGATTTGTGAGTTTCTCTAAGGCTCCTAGATATTGTTGTAGATCAAAATTCTCATAGAAAGGAACAACAAAAAAATGTTGAGGGTGCTCCAAGCCATCATTTTCACGACAAGCGAGCCAAAATCCTGAAGATGCATTCATTAGAGGAAATTTGGGGTCTAAAATGGGCCTTATAAGAAAAAGCGGCAACAATAAGTTCTTGCAAGTTGGAATTCAAGAACCAATAGAATTCCAATAAAATGAGTTAACCATAATGGTTGAATTGACATATTTGTCATAAAAAACTACTTTGTTTGTTCATATTTTCAACATATCTCACTGTGATTTTACTCAAATTTTGATCGAGAGAGCTCGTTGGATGCATAATTTGATTTTGCATCCAACTAGATCTCCCAATTGAAAATTTGACTAAAAACATAGGAATATATGTAAAAAATACGAACACAAAAAGTGGGTTTTTTTCTTTTTTCCTCCAAAATTAATAAATATTATTTTATTATTTTAACTATTATTTTATTATTTTCCTTAGGAGGCCCATTTTAGACCTCAAAATTCCTCTAATGAGTGTTTTAAATCTAGCATGCATAGTCCACCCCATATTTTCTGTTTTATGTAAATCGTGGCAAATGTGCCATGCTAGAGTTTGTTCGAAGTTTTTTTCTCAATTTGTAACTAATTTCGACCCTATTTCAAGGTTGTTGTTGGGGGCCTAGGACATTATAAGTATACCCCCAGTATAGGAAGAAAGGGTTGAAACCCGTGAGACTTTTGTGTTATGTAATTTTGAGATCTATTTTTAAGAAAAGTTGTAGGGCCGAATGCTAGCCTTTGAATGTAGAAATTCATGTATATTTCTCAGTTACAGTTTGTAATTTATTTTCTTTATGTGCATGTACTTCTTTGTTAATCTTTCCATTAGGTTTTCTCTCATATCTAAGATGAGTGTGTGATATATTTTAGAATTCATACTTGGTTATGCTCTGTCTATCGTCTCAGATATTCACAAATTGTTTCTACCAAAGTTAATGTAGAATTCATCTAACTGGTGCTCTGTGTTAATGGACTATCATCTTTTCTTCCTTTCAACTAGACCAAAAACATATTGACCCTAACCAAAGTATTATCTTTCTTTTGCGAACATTTCCCATGCAAATTTCTTTGTGTTTCTTGATAATTGTGACTCCATAGCCCAATGTACCCTTACCCTGTTTCAACCATAACTTAATATGAATGTTTATTCTGTTTGTATATCTGGTCCTAATACAAATTTGTGAGAGATCCCTCTCTAGAAAGGAAGATGCCAGCTCCCTTTCTTAAAGTGGTTAAGCTGGTACCTCGGGATGTGCCTTCCACAACCTTGGGTGTGATTCTGGTTGCTAACACATGGTCAAACATATGTAGTAAAGGAGTCCAAAGTAAAAAATTACCGAAAAAATAGAACCTTCATCATCCATATTCATGTAGGATAGCTATGATTCCATGTATAAATAGTAGCTATGAATCTAAGAAGAAAATCACATGAAGTAGATCTAATTACAAGATAATTCTCAGAAGCATGATCAAGGAAAATAGAGAGATGAATAGTAAGACTGAATGCAAGAGAAGTGAAGAATGATCCAATATATTTCCATGCATTATTGATCAGCATAGTGTACAATAAATAATACATCCTTCATAGGTAAATTTGAGTTCCTTAGGAGACAACTCTACTAGCTCATAAAGCTGACTTACCAAATATGATAAATTCCCATAGGTGGCTAAAGAACTTTCCAAATCTGTCAAGGAACTCACGAATTAATTGAACCATGAGTGAGTTGTCATGAGTGATGGAAAACCATGATAATCATTGAATATGGATATATAATCATGGAGGATGGGTTGGAAATAAAAGATAGTAGTTTGTTTGTTGACTAGCTTTACCTTATCCATATAAAAGTAGGATAAAAGTAGTATAAAGACATAATCTACAGAAAGTCTCTATTACTAATTATGGAAGTCAATAAAGTGGGAAGGATCTAACTAGAATCAAGATAAGGGCCCTCCTAGGGTATATATGGAAAGTTTTGACCAAGTGGTGCAAGTGGATGTGAACTATCTAGGCTAGTAGGTAGGAATTTAATAAAAAAATGATTAAATATTGTTATCCTAAGTATGAAGTGGGTTTATAATAACCCAACACCCCCCTTTAATTCTGTCTTTATGATGATATGTATGAAATAATCAAATGCATATATATTCATATAGGTGTATATAGGTACCAAGAACAAGGCTCTGGTCACCCTTTAAATTTATTCATGATCAGAAAAGCTGAGAAAAGAGGAAAAACCACATGGGGAATGTAACACCCCGGTTTTGACCCCGCTACATTAGATGTATATGATGTATATATTGTAAAGAATCATGGTGCGGAAATAAAGGAAAAGGCCCCACCATCAATTGGTTATGCTATGTTTCAGATTGAAATTGTCACCGATGGTATATCGGGGCATGTGGCATACATATTAAGTTTCGTAATCATGTAAATATACATTTTTCAATTAAATAAACCCAACCAGCTATGCTCACTACAACCATGATGCAAAGGGCATGATTCTCATAAGGATAAGGGTGGAGAATGTCCAATTTTGGGATATAGGGGGAAAATCCATGTGTCACCACCCTGTTTAATTGCCCATCTTTCTTGTCTTATCAAAATACCACCTTAATGTTTTGCTAGGTAGTTGAGGCAGTTATGGCTGGGAGTGGAGTGTGGCAGGACTGTCAGTCCTTGCCCACACACACACTCCACTAGCAGACTGAACCTCACGATGGGCAGAAGAATGACTATGACCCTCATTCCACTCTCTCCACTACTACGCCATTCTTTCCCTTGTCTGTTCACCCTCACACAGGGACAGTAGTATGCTCATTCTCATGCACAGGCATCTTTTCTATTTGATCTCATGCAGTCAGGAGGGGGAAGTAGTTCGGATGTCATTCATGTTCCTGCAGAGTGGTATCTAGCGTGTTTTCCATCCGAATTCTAGAGGTCTGATGTAAATTTCCCTCACGCACAGGTTGGGAGTCTGTATTTTCTTCCCCAGTGCAGCCTGTGTAAGTCTTTTCTGATTGCTTCATTGCCCATGACGAACTGATTTTTTTCCCCATGTTGTGATCTGTGTTACTGATACGTTTTGGGACTATTGTAATTTTATTGGGAGTTTTTTTGGCCATGATAGGGCCAAGAACGAATCAGGATTCGTTTTCCCTGTTTAAGCTGTAGCTGTTGATTGATTGCATATGTGGAATGGTTGGTATTCGTATTGTGTTGGGAGCAGGGATGGGGGCTTGGTTTCTTGATAAACTTGGTGTGTTTGGAAACCACATAGATAGAGCTAGAGGGCTGGCTTTCTTCTCCACCACCCCTGAATAGCACTAGAAGGGAAGTCAGGGCATGAGGGACTGTGTAGCAGAGAAGGGACTGATTCCTTGTGTTGGGTGTGTGTGGGTGTCTTAGAGGTCAGGCTAGTTCTGGTGTAGGTGTTCTTAGATCTGTAATGATCTCACCAGCTTAGCATTTAGCCTTTCCCAACTCCTGGATGGCCTGATAAACTTGACCATGTTGGCTTGGATGTCTTGTTGATGGCCTAACAAACCCAACTGTGTTGGCTTGGCTGTGTTTTGTGTATCCTTGGCGATGTGTAAGCCTGCTTGTTCCTTATTCCTTGGAGTATCATGCTGAGCTCGGGCATGGCAGTGTTGCTGAGAGATTAAGGAGCACGCTGGCCTATGGTTGAGTGGAACATTGCAGCGACGTAGCTGGTTGCAGAACAAGTTCTTTATAAGATAAGTAATCTTGTCCATTTTACTTATGCAATCCTAATTACGGTTAATGATTATGATGAATATGTTGAATGCTTGTATGATTGTTGTTGGATTCTTTGGGTAGACCCGGGTTTACTTTACTGTACCAATAAAACCCCTAGCTCACTGGCCCTTTCGGCGATAGATCGCAGAGAAGCCTAAAGTCTCACCCGAAGTGATCTCTAAATGGGGTGACTGAAGACTCAGGTGTCTTCAACTAGGTTCTGTAGCATCCTATGGTCTCACAACTCTGTTTAGCCAATAGGATCCTTCTGCAGAAGCAATCTCTCCTTATAGCCGGTGCTACGGGGGAGCGGACCCTTATCATATCACATCTTCTCTAGTGATGCACAGACTTACTCTTCTGCTAAGTTCCTTCTCTATGATATCTCACACTGCAGGTCCCCAGACGATGCGATATCGCCTCTCTATTCTATAATGTGTTCTGTAATGAGGCTCAATATGCGTGCTAACTCTCAAGGTCCCGTGACCTCCTTCCTGGGTCTACTAACTCTGTTAGTCTTCACAAAGGTGTTAAACCTCTCACTTAAACTCTTACATTTAACACTCTAACATCAACTATATTGAACTCACAGAACTCATATACCGAAGTCACTTATGCTGTAACTGTCATTTATTATGAATCAAGCATTGGTAAACTCATACACATGCTACTTGATACATTTAAATTACTGTTAACCTTTTATGCGCTATAACTAAAGCATAACATAAATACATTCATCACTTGATAAGCAAAATTCATGTAACAGATAACCGATAACAAACACGTAAAACACAATCACAAGAATAGTCGCACAACACACATGTTTTACGTGGTTCACCTCCAGGGGGGAAGTTACGTCCATGGGAATTGGTTTTTATCTTATATCTTGAGAGGGTAAACACAATTTTGTTGCAACCTATTATGCAGCTTGAGATCTTCTGGGGAACTCCACACACACAACCGGGAGCTCTTCTCTCTTAGATCTCTTCTTCTTCTTATATTGCCTTCTTACAATATACTCTTCCTCTCTCTCTCAATCCCTTGGATTGTTACATTCATGCTCAAAGAGCCAGCTACTGGATACAGTAAGATAAATATCGACTGAATAGTAGAACCAGAGCTTGACTCAAAGAATAGCTAACTGACTACTGTCTTACTAGCTAATTGACCAACTGTCTAACTGACTATTTAATTGTCTAACTGACTATCTAATTGTCTAACCTTTTACAATACAAAATACATGCTTATATAGGTGGCCCGAAGGTCTCGCCATTACAAAATTGTGGGCCTTTCCCAACAGTAACCCAAAAACCCTAACTGTGACAGTCGACGCATATGTACTGTGGGCTGCTGCTTACCGTCACACCACAACTTTCTGCAGTCTTCCACTCTTCCCGGTTTTGATCGTGGGTATGGGTGCCGCTTCCTACTGTCCTTTGTCTTCAATACCTCAACCCGTTGCTCCTTTTCATTTATGAGGGTAGCTAAGCCCTCCTGTCTTTGCCACTGCCTTTAGTGCAGTGGTTGAGCTCTCTCTTCTCGGCCGCTCAGGTACTGTTTCCTTTGACTTTCCTATTCCGATGCAGCAGCTTTTCCTGTAGCTGCAGGACCCTGATCCAACAGTCCCCTAACACTTACTTGTGGCTCATCCCTGAGCCACTAACAGCTGGCTTCTCCTGCTGTAGCTTCTCCTTGGCTTCCTGCGAAGTCCGCGCGAATCTCTCTCGAAGTCCTGCGACTTCGTTGTTCATAGCTTCGACACACTCTTGTGCCATTTCAAGCATAGATTGACTAATGCTGGAGTCTTCTATACCATCCATTTCACTCTTACTTGTAGTGAACTCCTCAACCTTCTGCTCAACCGCATCGACCAGCTCTGCGATTTGTTCTTGATATGGTTGAACTAGGTTATTAAAATGTATCTATTTTTCTCTTAACCGCTGTGCTCCCTGTTGCAAATGGTTCATCTCTGTCGTATTCTCCATCTTTTCAAGAGCTCCTAATCTCTTGAATTCTTCTTTTATTGCTGCTGTGGCCTTCTCTATGTGTTGGATGCTCTGCTGCAATTCCATTCTATCTGGGAGCTCTTCTAGCTCCGACCATGTCTTCGTCGCATCAGCTAGTAATGACTGTGCATCATCTATGCGACTCTTCATCTGTTTTGAAGCGAGTCTAAAGGCCTCTTCTCTTGCTTCCTTGTCTTCCTGAGGTGTTCTTGGTGCTTGAGCCTCAAGCTCGGAAAACTGCACTCTGTGGTCCTCCTCCATCTTAGTCACTGTCTCTTCCAGAGCCTTTGCTCTTTCTACAATTCTTCTTACCTTCTGCGTTAGAGGTAAGGAAAACTCAATGTTACACTGAGGTAACTCTAATGCGATGCTCTGCAGGAGCTAGCTGAGATCCTGCTCTCTTTCTTCATATGTTCTTAACTCATCCGCCTTTGTATGAAGGTCTGCGGTGAGTTCTGCATTCTTCTGTTTCAGCTGGGAGTTATGTTTATAAGTCGCAAGCTCTCTATCCCTGAATTCTGTGGCTAGTTGTTGCTGGATCATCTGTAACTGATCAATGGGGAACTTTGCAAGATTAACCTTGATAGGTTGTCTAATATATATCTGTACATCAATCATTGAATCAAGGAATCGGATGCTCCTTGGTGGTATTAATACTATATTGATGCAATCCGTTACAAGGATTTCCTCACGGGAAATCGATTGTTTTGAGCTTTCTCCTGTTGTCGTCTTGACTGGCGGAGTCTGCACTATGGTAGTATTCTTAGTGAATGCTTTCATCTCCAGAAGCTGCTTGTCTACTGTGCTCTGCAGTTTGTCTTGCGATGTCTGCATCGCCTGAAATGAGTCCTTCATTTCCTCTTTCAATCTTGCTGCGATTTGATCATAGTCATCGTCTGTCAGTGCGGTGTCTAAAGCTAGCTTTGAGGCTTTTGTTTTTGTCTTCTTCTTTGGTGCTTCTAGTGGCACCTCTTCTACATTTTTCCTTTTTTGTACCAGTGGTGGCACTTCTGCTGTATCTTTTGTCTAGGACCCTTCTTTATCTTTTCATTTGTCCACTGGGTCTGTGATAGCTTGAATCTCGAGTTTTGGTCCATCAACATCATGAGTCCCTTCTGACTCGGGAATGTTGACACTGCGAGGATTCTCATCCTCATCATCTGGCTCTTCTGTGAAATTGTAACACTCTAGCGCATGTTCCAACTGTCTGCCCAATTAGGCTGAGCAGGAACTGACAGGGTACAGTCGTCAAATATCTTAGTCTTTATTACATCTAGATCCTGATCAATGCTTGGGTACTCAGATTCAAAAGTGAAAGTGAGTAGAAAGCTATCTATCATAAGTGGCCATGTGATGGTTCCTCTGCGTAATTCTGTCTCCGTGTACCAATTCCTTGGCACTGTGTCTAAAGTGTGAATGAATAGGTGAACCCATTCATCCCCTGAAATGTTCAACCAACTCTATTCGCAAATATGAATATGTGACCTGGGGTCACTCTCTCCTATGTATTTCTGCTGTAAAGGCTTCTTGTCATTAGAAAATATGATCGCCATCAGTCTCTTAAGATCATTCCATGATGTGATATGTTCTTTCTATGCGTGCCACCATCTTGCAGGTGTGGCTTTTACTGCAAGGTCCATAGTTGTCATCCTCTGCTCTTGAGGAATTTCTTGTTCAAACTGCTGTAAAAAGTCATTGACATTCACTAGGCCATGAAATGATGGGACGTCAATATTCTCTGTGCCGATCCAATGCAGTGATTTAGAGATAAACACACATCTGCGAGCTGAGACTTCGTAAAGTCTATTCTGCCAGTTTTCTAAACCAACCTCCGAATCTAATGTGCATGAGCTGTCGCATCGCCAACTGATATTTCCTTCTGCGGTAGGGTTTATGTAATCACTCTGATTAGCAGTCATCTGATAAATGCTTTCCATGTTACGTGCCTCCTCCTTTGCTCAGATAGGTTCAATATAGTGAGGACCCTGAAAAGGATCCAACGGTGCGATGACCCAGATCTGTTTATCCTCAAAGGTCATTTGTCTTTTCTTTAAGTCGATAACGGCCATGTTATCGATTGCCCAATCAATACCTAGTAAAGCTGGATATGGTCTACTTTCACCAATTATTTCTATAACTTCAAAGTTGGCAAAGCTGCGAACTCCATCAATATCAACTGGCACCTGTGGTAATCGACCCAGTGGTGATACCTGCTGCTGATTTGCTAAATGAAGATGGATAAGAGATCTAGCTAACTTAGGGCTACCCATTTGTTCCCATGTCTGCTTAGTCAGAACATTTACCTCTGATCCTAAATCTAGGATTACCTCATCCATTTCAAATTCTCCAATTTATGCTGTGAGTCTCATCTCTCTTCCTGTTCTTGTATGTCCCATAATATTATGAACAGTACGCTGTGCATTATTCATGGAAGAAGATGGTTGACATTGATCTAGGATGCGCTAAAGCTCTCCGATAGATTTCTCATTTCTAACGAGTTTCAAGCAACTCCATAGGAATGATTGTACACTTCCTGTCGACTCGTCCTCTTCGCACCTTCCAGATGTGGTAGCCTGCAATATCTGCACAAGACTAACGCCACAAGGTGTTTGCTGCGGTACATCCCTACAAGGGAGTACCTGTGATCCCAATGATGTAGGTTCAGTAAAGAAAGTTTGTGCTTGCTGAAATGTTTCTTTGTTCTTCTGCAGGTCGAGTGGTGTTGATTTATTAGTTGCTTTGCGCACCCGCTTTGGACCTGTGTACTTTGCATCATCCTGCGATGTGCTACTAGTAGAATCACCGCAGCGAGTCACAATATGGACTCTTGGTTCTAGCTCTTTCTGCTCAGCAGCAATAAGCTGAATATTCTGGTTTATTGTTGGCTTAGGGTCCCTAATCTTGGCTATCAAGATCAGACACTTTTCTATAATATGCTCATAGGACTTGCAATACTTACATGTCGTGCTAGGGTTCTGACAGTCCCTAGCATAATGTCCTACAATTTCACAATTGTAACAAGTAATAGGTCCACGGCCATGGCAAAGCCTTCTCCATGGCCAAAGCCTCCTCCACGGCCTTGTCCTCTGAATCCTTCACCATGTCCATCATGAGCCGGTTCATGCTGTGGTCCTGCTACTGGACCTGGTGTTTCCGACTGGACTCTGTACAAGTCATGCTTTCTCTCTATCATAAGATCGTAAGCTCGGCAATTATGTTCATCATGACCTACTGACTTACAAAAGTTACAATATAAGTTCTTAGGGGTTTGTACATACTTTTGAAGTAAAGGGCATTTCGGTGGTCGATGTCCTCTTGTTCTGCAGAGTTCACACCACGGCCCTTGAGTCTGTAATAAGGGTTTAGGAGCCCCACTTGCTAAATACTCTACAAATACTAGAAAGTTATCCTTAGTATGGACCTGTCCTTTACACTTTGTACACCATAGTTCTTGTGCAATCTCTTTTCCTTTCTTAATCTCATGCATCTGTAATGTGAGATTGGCTAACTGGTTCTGTAGGTTTGTCATCCCTGTACTAGTCTCAGCTAGAGGTGAAGCCTCTAGTTTCATTGCCATATCCAACGCTTCATCCTACATATAGAGTCTCTGTTGCATTAATGGAAGTTGGATGTGAGGAAGCAGTGCTGCGATGAACCATTCTTTATGCTGCTTTGGCACAAACTCAAAGCTAACTTGGTCTATAAGAGATTTGAATTTCTGATCAAAGTCCCATACTGACTCTATAGGTAACTGTTTGATGTCTTTAAGCTTGGTGATACACTGTGACTCAGACTTAGGTTTCTTAAATTCTTTAATCATGGCAGTCTTGACTTGTACGAGCGTTCTGCCCGGTGCTGTTGTATACTTCATATACCATGTTAAGGCTCTGTCTCTAAGTGTAGTGACCAACTGGACAAGTTTAATATTATCATCCTAGATTCCTTTAATGGTCCATACGGCTTCACATAGGAACCAATGCTGTTCCGGGTCTTTTTCCCCTTGTACCCTTGAAGGTAGGTAACTTCATGTCATCCCCCATTCAGTTTCTTCATGGTGGATGCTGATTTGCTGTATTACTACCACTCGATGGTGTAGGTGTAGGTGATGTAGTGGTAGTATGTACTGTACATGAACTACTAGGTGTAGCTCCTACAGGATTACTCTGAGTCCCAGTTGTTTTCTGTGGGGTATAAGGGTGGTAAGGGATACCTCCTACTGGTCTCTCTGTATTACTGTGACTCTTTTCTCTAGTGATGTCTGAACTATTTTCAAAGAGAGAAGATCTGAAATCTACTTTATATTTCTTACCACTATGTGTACATCCAATTTCATCAAAGTCACTCTCAAACTCTTGTGACATTACACTAACTTAGCTTATTCATCTGAGACTATATCCATTACTCCTTTTTCATGTAATAACATCTTAATGGGCAGGTTTAAAGAGCTTAGGTACATACCGCGATATCCTTTGAAGAAGTGCCTCTCGGCTTCACTAAAACTTTTTCTTTGATCAACTGCAAACTCAGTAAAGAAGCCTTCCAGCAAACTCGCAAGCTAGAAGTCTACGGCCCATGAAATGGGATTGTCTATGCTCCTCATGTTCTGAATCAGCTCTGGTGTCCAGACAACATTTCTTTTCTTCTTGAATATGTTCTGATCCGTCAACTTTGATAACCAATCGTACAGCTCGTTTGCATAGGTCGCAAAAAAATATCTCATGCAGATCTGTGAAGATATATTTTTGTAACCAGTCCTCTGTACTCAGTCTAGGACTCTTGTTTTCTGTTGCGGAAAATTATTTTTCCTTAGACCCAACCCACTGGTTGAGTTCTTCTTTAGTAGGATGCCAACAGAACATTATCTCGTCAATGTTTTCAAAGCCGGCAACAGAACCATTTTTTGGATTCTCTAGGTAGACCCGGGTTTACTTTACTGTACCAACAAAACCCCTAGCTCACTGGCCCTTTCGGCGACAGACTGCAAAGCGGCCTGAAGTCTCACTCGAAGTGATCTCTAAATGCGGTGGATGAAGACTCAGGTGTATTCAACCGGGTTCTGTAGCATCCTATGGTCTCATGACTCTGTTTAGCCAGTGGGATCCTTCTGTAGAAGCGATCTCTCCTTCTAGCTGGCGCTGCAGGGGAGTGGACCCTTATCGCATCGCATCTTCTCTGGTGATGCGCAGAATTACTCTTCTGCTCAGTTCCTTCTCTGCGATATCTCACACTGCAGCTCCCCAGACGATGCGATATCGCCTCTCTGTTCTATAATGTGTTCTGTAATGAGGCTCAATATGCATGCTAACTCTCAAGGTCTTGCGACCTCCTTCCTGGGTCTACTAACTCTGTTAGTCTTCACAAAGGTGTTAAACCTCTCACTTAAAATCTTACATTTAACACTCTAACATCAACTATATTGAACTCATGGAACTCATATATCGGAGTCGCTTACGCTGTAACTGTCATCTATTATGAATCAAGCATTGGTAAACTCATACACAGGCTACTTGATACATTTAACTTACTGTTAACCTTTTATGCGCTATAACTGAAGCATAACATAAATACATTCATCACTTGATAAGCAACATTCATGTAATAGATAACAGATAACAAACAGGTAAAACACAATCACAAGAATAGTCGCACAACACACATGTTTTACGTGGTTCACCTCCAAGGGGGAAGTTACGTCCACGGGAACTGGTTTTTATCTTATAGCTTGAGAGGGTAAACACAGTTTCGTTGCGACCTATTATGCAGCTTGAGATCTTCTAGGAAACTCCACACACACAACCGGGAGCCCTTCTCTCTTAGATCTCTTCTTCTTCTTATATTTCCTTCTTACAATATACTCTTCCTCTCTCTCTCAATCCCTACGGATTGTTCAATCCCTGCGGATTTTTACATTCATGCTCAAAGAGCCAGCTACTGGATACAGTAAGATAACTACCGAATGAATAGCAGAACTAGAGCTTGACTCAAAGAATAGCTAACTAACTACTGTCTTACTAGCTAATTGACCAACTGTCTAACTGACTATCTAATTGTCTAACTGACTATCTAATTGTATAACCTTTTACAATACAAAATACATGCTTATATAGGTGGCCCGAAGGTCTCACCATTACAAAACTGTGGGCCTTTCCCAACAGTAAGCCAAAAACCCTAACTATGATAGTCAGCACATCTGTACTGTGGGCTACCGCTTACCATCACACCACAGCTTTCTGCAGTCTTCCGCGCTTCCCAGTGCTGATCGTGGGTATGGGTGCCGCTTCCTACTGTCCTTTGTCTTCAATACCTCGGCCTGTTGCTCCTTTTCCTTTATGAGGGTAGCTGAGCCCTCCTGTCTTCACCGCTGCCTTTAGTGCAGTGGTTGAGCTCTCTCTTCTCGGCCACTTAGGTACTGTTTCCTTTGACTTTCTTGTCCCGATGTAGCAGCTTTTCCTGTAGCTACATGACCCTGCTCCAACAATTGTATGTTCCTTCCACTGTGTATGATAAATAATTATGTATCTATGTATGTTCTACTACAATGCATTTTTTTTAGTATTTTATGAATGCACATGTTCATGCGCCTGTTTTCCCAGATGGTTAAGGCCTTGGTAGCGTCCTCTTCGCCGATCGGAGGGTCGGGGACATTACAGTGTGGTATCAGAGCTCATGTTGCAGCATGGGCTTGAATGAGCCATGAAAGACCAGTTAGCAGAGGCATGCTACCTTCTGCCCAGGAAGAAATTAGTGAATGACTGGGAAATTCATAAAATTGTCTAAGTGTTTGAACTGTCGGTTCATCGGAATGCTTAGTGGGAAGGACTTCCGATGTAGCGGAGAGCTAGGAGGAAGCACAACCGACAGAGGACAGTTGGAAGGAAAATTGCAGGAAAATTTTTCTAAGTGTTCGATGGTCATTGGCGGAAAATAGATGTTGGGTTCGCCAACACCGTGGAAGAATTTAGTGGTTTGTCAATCCACCGTTGCGGCTACCATAGGGACTAAAACACCGATGCAGCAGTGTTAGTGGTTTTGATTGCCGAAAGTAGGAAAGTCTCTAAATTTGATTTAAGTGTCAAAATCATCGACGAAAAACAGTGGAAACCGGAGCCACATTTGTGGAGGGAATCAGCCGAAGGGCGCCGATATGTCGGCAAAACTTAGTTGTTCGAGGCGCAGATAAGCAGCGGAGGAGTTAGGCAATTGCTCGATGAAATTTAGAAGAAGAGAATTTTTTTTGAAAAATTCGTCTAAGTGTTGAGACCATCGGCGATTGGTGGAACTTAGTGGTTTGGACCGCCGATGCACCGGAAGAAGGTTAGTTGAGGAGACCGCTGATGCCATCGGCAGAAAATAGTTGATCGAGCGCCTACCGTTGCGGATGGCTAGACAACTACGTGTCCGAGGGGTAAGGCCTCTGACCGCCGACGCCGTAAAGAAAGAAAGTTTAATTTTTTTTTTTTTTTTTGTAAGGTCCAAAATCGTCGGCTATCAGAAGAAGATAGTGCTTCGTGCATCCGCCGTTGCAGAAGCCTAGAGCACTAGTGTTCCAACGGGAAGAAGCTCTGACTGCTGATGCCGGTCAAAATCAGTTCACTGATCGGAGAGCATTAGTATATTGGGTCACCAATCGAAAGAAGATTGAATATGGTGTTCCACCATTGCGGCTGCTGATGGAACTATTTTGCCGATGAAAAGAAGAGAATTGAGCCAGTCAAGCAGCGAAAAGGGAAGACTAAAGGGGAAATTTTGAAAATTTATCTAATTCCTAGAGTTGTTAGCCAGTGGATGAAGTTAGTGGGTTGAACGTCTGCCGTTGCGACTGCTTAGTCCACTATCTTGCCGATGAACTTGTCCTCCAGTTTTCGATGCCAAAGCAATAATGAACAGTAACCCCAGGCGGTGGCGACAAACAATGGATGATCGATGATGGAGAGGGGAAGTTTTTGTCGATAGGCAAGAAAAGGATCGATAAAAAATAGTTGATTTCTTTGCCGATGTTGTGGACTCCTAGAGGACTGAGATTTCGATGCCATAGTGGGATGACGTTTCGACCGTCGACAAAACTGTGATCCACGGAAATTATAAGGGGATTGTTGGCCTCCATTGCGGAATGATATACCACTGCAGGCCCGATACACAAAAGGAAATTAGACAAGCAACTCGCTGATTGGAAGTCTAGATGTTTTCCTGCAGAAATGTTAGGAAGATCACTTTCCACCATTGCGGCTTCGCAAAGGACTATGCACCTGATGCATAGTCAACTTGATCGCCGATGCAAATCGAAAGTTTGACGATTTGCCGCCGAAACGTCGAAAAAGTTGTGCAGAAGAGACCCGATGAAGAGAAGGAAACTTTCGGTTTTTCTAAGTGGAAATTTTCTCAACAAATTCTAACTGTTTTAGCAGAATTCAGTGGACTGTTAGTGCATTACAGGGCTGAATATGAAATAGAGAAAATTTTGTGTTTAGCATAATTGTTGTTCTATGAATTTCCATAAGAAAAGGTAAGTAATTTTGATTTATATTAATATTATGCATCTAACAGTTTGATATAAACACATTTGTAGAACTTTAGATAAATTCCAAGAACAGTACTCTAGAGAGAATAGTGTGATAAAGCTAGAGGTGGTTCAGTCATGAGAACCCATGATGGGTATGATGCTCAGGATTCGTACGAGCGGGCAGAAGATGCCATGGGAGAAAATGTCCGTAATGGGAATGATGACATTGAGTCTAATGGAAGGATATTCCAGGGGACACCTTTTGAGGTTGTAGCCACCATGAGAAGCTTGATCAAAGCCCAGGAAGAGCAACATCATTTGAATGCTGCAATGTTGCAGAGTTTGACAGACTTGCAAAGAAAGATAGAATCTGGATGAGGTATAGCAAGACCAGAAGGCAGTAAGAGCAGAAATAGGAGAAGGAGGACTTCTAGTAGGTCATTTGACTCTGAATAATCCAACGGGGATTCCAGTTCCTCTTCTCATAAAAGGAAAAGAAAGAGACACCATAGGGATTGCTCTTGAGATGAATTTAGGAAAGCTAAACCTCCTACATTTGATGGTGAGGTAAAGACTGGATAAGAGGCTGAAGCTTGGCTTCTTGGAATAAAGAAATAATTTCAGGTGCATGACTATTCTGGAAACATGAAGGAAAGAGTTTCCATATTCAATCTGAATGGAAGAGCATCCATTTGGTGGGAACACTTCAAGCAAGTAAAGAGGATCAATGAAAGGAGACTTAATTGGAAACAGTTCAAGAAGTATTTCAAGCAGAAATACCTCCTATGACAGGTATTATGATGAGAAGATTAAGGAGTTCCATGAACCAAGATTGGGACAACGGACCATGGAATAATATGCAAATAAGTTTTTGGAGTTGTTGAGGTATGTATGGTACATTAGAGATTAAAAAGTCAAGTTCCAGCATTTTCTGAGTGGATTACCTCAGTCTTACAAAGATAGGATTGAGTTTTATGAACCTAGAACCCTTGAAGAAGCAATAAGGAAGGCTAAGTATTGCTATGAGCAAAGCAGAGGTAAGCTGGATTACCATAAGGCGTGGAAGGACACGAAGAATGAGAAGTTTGACCAAAGAAAGAAAGGTTTCAAACCTTCTAACTTCAAGAATCAGCAGAAGAAGCCATCCCAAGCTGCGAGTAAGCCCGTTGGAATGACAGGAGAAAAGTCTAAAGATCCACAATAGAATAGAGGACCACTTCAATGTTGAAGATGTGGAGGACCCCACATGCGCATAAATTGTCCCCTCGAGAATGAGAGTGCAAGGCCATCTTATAACATTCAAGAAGCACAAACTGTGGGTCAGGTAGCAAGGGCAGTCCCTAGGATTTATGTAGGACTGGAGGACCTCCAAGTAGATCACCAGTCAACTGTGGTTGAAGTAGCAGGTAAGATTGTTGATCAATCTGTTTCTATTTTGATGGACCCTGGTTCCACTCATAGTTACATTACTCCTAGATTAGTGGAGATTTGTGCTTTTAAGAAGGTAAAGCATAGAAAATATTGGTTAGTTCAGCTAGCCACTGGAACTAAGATAAAATTCAATGAAGAGGTAGAGAAATGTCCATTGGTCATGGATGGATTAGTCACTTGTGTAGATCTGAATGTTCTACCACTTGGTTCCTATGATGTTCTCATTAGAATGGATTGGTTAGAATCTCACAAGGTGAATCTTGACTACTACATTAAGACTTTCGAATGCATGAATGAAGAAGGAAACCTAGTATTTGTGAAAGGTATTCCAAAGGTGATTTCAGTATGGCATGTTTTAGCAATGCAGTTGAAGAAGTTCTGTAGGAAGAGTTGCCAGTTATATGTAGCTCAGATTTTGGAGGCAATAGATGATGAAACTCCTAAGTTGGAGGACTATCAGGTGTTACAGGAATTCAAGGATGTGTTTCCTGATGAGATTCCAGAGCTTCCTCCAAAAAGGGACATTGACTTCACAATTGAACTTATGCTAGGAGTAGCACCAGTGTCCAAGGCACCCTACAGGATGAGTACACCAGAGATGCTAGAGTTGAAGATACAACTGCAATAGTTGTTGGAAAAGAAGTATATCTGATCGAGTGTGTCTCCTTGGGGAGCACCAGTCCTATTTGTAAAGAAGAAAGATGGTACACTCAGGTTATGTATTGATTACAGACAGTTGAACAAGGTTATGGTGAAGAATAAATATCCTTTGCCTAGGATTGATAACCTCTTTGACCAAATGAGGGGAGCAAGGGTATTTTCTAAAATCGACTTGAGGTCTGGTTACCATCAGGTGAGAATCAAGGATGAAGACATCCATAAGATAGCCTTCAAAACAAGGTATGGACATTATGAGTTTGTAGTGGTACCATTTGGTCTCACAAATGCACCAGCTACATTTATGTGCCTTATGAATAGTGTCTTCAACAGATATCTGGACAAGTTTGTTCTTGTTTTCCTTGATGACATTCTTGCTTATTCTTAGAATGAGAAAGAGCATGAAGAGCATTTGAGATTGACATTGCAGTTGCTCAGGGAGCATCAACTGTATGCAAAACTGAGCAAGTGTGACTTCTATAGAGATAGAATTTAGTATTTGGGTCACATTATCTTAGAGGAGGGTATATCTATGGACCCTGAAAATATTGAAGCCATTATGAATTGTCCTACTTCGAGAAATGTGACAGATTTAAGATCTTTTATGGGACTTACAGGATACTACCAGAGGTTCATTAAAGGATTCTCCAAAGTTGCACATGCCATCACTTCTTTGCAAAAGAAGGGGATGAAGTTCGAATGGACATCGAGGTGTGAAGAAATATTCCAGCAATTGAAGAATCTTCTCACCAGTGCACTAGTATTGAAGGTTGCAGATCCAGCGAAATATTTTGTGGTGTGTACCGATGCATGCAGACAAGGGCTTGGAGGAGTCCTTATGTAGGAAAACCACGTGATATGTTATGAGTCAAGAAAGCTGAAAGAGCATGAGAAGAACTATGCCACCCATGATCTAGAGCTTGCATCCATAGTACATGCTATCAAGATGTGGAGACATTACTTGATGGGCAGGATATTTGAGCTCAGAACAGATCACTGTGGACTAAAGTATTTGTTTGATCAGCCCACTCTGAATGCTAGACAAGCGAGATGGCTGGAATTTTTATGTGAGTTTAATTTCGAAATCAAACACATAAAAGGGAAAGAGAATAAGGTAGCTGATGCACTTAGTAAGAAGATGCAAGAAATGCATGTGGCATCTCTTAGTATTTTCCAATCAGATTTGAGGCAGCAGATTGTTAGCCATGCTGCTGGAGATGAATTGTATGTGCAGGTAAAAGACAAATTGCAACAGAAAAGTCTTGAGAAGAGGTATGAGGGATATAAATTGGAAGAATATGGACTTCTCACTTATAAAGGTAGAATTTATATTCCAGATGTAGCATATTTGAGGAGAGTTGTTATGGATGAAATCCATTAAGCTCCATATTCTGGTCACCCAGGATATCAGAAGACAATTGCTACAGCCAGAAAGCAGTACATTTGGCCAAGAATGAAAAAGGACATGGCTGAATACATTTCAAGGTGCATGAAATGTCAACAGAAAAAGGTTGAGCATCAACATCCAGCAGGCTTGTTGCAGCCATTGCCAGTTCCAGAATGGAAATGGGAAGTTATTTCCATGGATTTTATTACAAGATTGCCGATGACTTGGAGACAACATGATTCCATCATGGTTTTGGTGGACAAGTTGACAAAGGCAGCACATTTTATACCGGTTAAGTCTACGCGTAAGACAGATGACATTGCAAAGATCTTCATGAAGGATATTTTCAAACTGCATGGATTACCGAAGGCAATAGTCTCTGACAGAGATGTCAAGTTCACTTCCAACTTTTGGAAGGGGTTGTTTGCAGATTTGGGTACAAAGCTAAAATTTAGCAATGCATACCATCCTCAGATAGATGGGTAGAAAGAGAGAGTTAATCAGGTGCTTGAAGACATGCTTCACATGTACATGATGGACAAACCAACCAAGTGGGAAGATTACTTGCACTTGGTAGAGTTTACTTATAACAATGGACAACAGGAATCCTTGGGGATGAGTCCATATGAAGATTTGTATGGAAGAAGGTGTAGGACACCAGTGACTTGGGATAACCCAGTGAACAGGGTTGTGCTTGGACCAAAATTGCTCAAGGAGATGGAGCAAGAGGTTATAAAGATCAGGAAGAATCTGAAAGTAGCACACGACAGATAGAAAAGCTATGTAGATAAGCATAGGGTGAGCAGGGAGTTCCATGTTGGGGATCATGTTTACCTCAAAGTGAGGGAAAAGAAGAGTTCCTTGAAGCTTGGAAGTTGTGCCAAGCTGTCACCTAGATACTGTGGGCCATTTGAAGTGCTTGAAAGAATAGGGCCCATTGCATATAGAATTGCATTTCCTGCTAGCACTAGGGATCATAATGTTTTTCATGTTTCCTTGCTTAAGAGATATGTACATGATCCTAACCATGTGATAAATTGGTATGTGATTCAGGTGGAACCCGAGGGAGAGTTCCAAATCAAGCCAATGCACATCCTCGACAGGAAGGTCACAATTCTTCGGAACCGAGCCATAGGCCAAGTAAAGGTGCAATTGGAACACTACGGACCCAAAGAGGCTACATGGGAGCTAGAGGAAGCCATGCAATTGGCACATCCATTTTTGTTCAATTCCACGAAACACTGAGGCAATACCGGTGTAGCATTTTGTTCAAATTTTGTAAAGCACCGAGGACAGTGCTATTGAAGGGGGAGGGGAATGTAACACCGCGGTTTTGACCCTGCTACATTAGATTTATATTATGTATATATTGTAAAGAATCATGGTGCAGAGCTAAAGGCCAAGGCCCCAGCATCGATTAGTTATGCTATGCTTCAGATTGAAATTGTCACCAATGGTATATCGGGGCATGCGACATACATATTAAGTTTTGTAATCATGTAAATATAAATTTTTCAATTAAATAAACCCAACCAGCTATGCTCACTGCAACAATGATGAAAATGGCATGATTATCATAAGGATAAGGGTGGGGAATGCCCAATTTTCGGCTATAGGGGGAAAATTCATGTGTCACCACCCTGTTTAATTTCCCATATTTCCTTGTCTTATCCAACTACCACCTTAATGTTTTGCTGGGTAGTTGAGGTAGTCATGGCTGGGAGTGGAGTGTGGCAAGACTGTCAGTCCTTGACCACACGCACACTCCACCAGCGGATTGAACCTTACAATGGGCAGAAGAATGACTACACCCCTCATTCCACTCTCTCCACTACTATGCCATTATTTCCCTTGTTTGTTCACCCTCACGCAGGGATAGTAGTCTGCTCATTCTCACGCACAAGCATCTTTTCTATTTGATCTCACGTAGCCAAGAGGGGGAAGCAGTTCGGATGTCATTCACGTTCCTGCAGAGTGGTATCTAGCGTGTTTTCCATCCAAATTCCAAAGGTCTGATTTAAATTTCCCTCACACACAAGTTGGGAGTCTGTATTTTCTTCCCCAGTGCGGCCTGTGTAAGTCGTTTCTTATTGCTTCATTGCCGAGGATGGACTGTTGTTTTTCCCCATGTTGTGATCTGTGTTACTGATATGTTTTGGGACTGTTGTAATTTGCTTGGGAGTCGTTTTGGCCATGATAGGGCCAAGAATGACTCAGGAGTTGTTTTCTCTATTTAAGCTATAGCTATTGATTGATTGCATATATACAATGGTTGGTATTCGGAATATGTTGGGAGTAGGGATGGGGGCTTGGGTTCCTTGATAAACCTGGTGTGTTTGGAAACCACACAGACAGAGCTAGAGGGTTGGATTTCTTCTCCACAACCCCTGAATAGCACTGGAAGGGAAGTCAGGGCCTGAGGGACTGTGTAGCAGAGAAGGGACTGATTCCTTGTGTTGGATGTGTGTGGGTGTCTTATAGGTCAGGCTATTTTTGGTGTAGGTGTTCCTAGCTCTGTAATGAGCTCACTAGCTTAGCATTTAGCCTTTCCCAACTCGTGGAAGGCCTGATAAACCTGACCACATTGGCTTGGCTATCTTGTTGATGGCTTGACAAACCCAATTGTGTTGGCTTGGCTGTGTTTTGTGTATCCTTGGCTATGTGTAAGCCTGCTTATTCCTTATTCCTTGGAGTATCATGCCGAGCTCGGGGGTGGCAGCGTTGCTGAGAGATTAAGGAGCACACTAGCCTATGGTTGGGTGGAACGTTGTAGTGACGTAGCTGGTTGCGGAATGAGTTGTTTATAAGATAAGTAATCTTGTCCATTTTACTTCTGTAATCCTAATTATGGTTAATGATTATGATGAACATGTTGAATGCTTGTATGATTGTATGTTTCTTCCGCTATGTATGATAAATAATTATGTATCTATGTATGTTCTACTTCAATGCATTTTTTTTCAATATTTTATGAATGCACATGTTCATGGGGTTGTTTGTGCGGATGGTTAAGTCCTTGGTAGTGTCCTCTTCACCGGTCGGAGGGTCGGGGACGTTACAAGGAAAACCCCCCTTAGGAAAGGAAAAGGCACAAAATTTGAACAACATATATTTAATATGTATTTATCTTCACTTGAATGAGCTGAATGAATTGATTCTAGTGAAATACTTGATGAATAAGTTTGTAGACTCCATGTCCATGCTCTAGAGTGTAGAATTTGCAAGAAAGAAGAGGAGAGATTCCTTGTATCTCATCATATGATGAAGTAGGAATATTATCTGAATAATTATTGCAGCTATAAAACTATTATATGGAAACAAAATTTGGAAAGGAAGAGAGATATATGCATACACTTTCCCAAAGAGTACAAAAATTAAGACAATCAGTTACATAATCAGTTCTTTGTATAGATGCAAAATGGTGACGTGGATCACATATGTTTCTTCCAATACAATGTAGAACCTTCACAAATATTATATGAGGTTGAAAATACTCTGATATATCATAAATATTATCATATGGAACAACAAAGAACAAATTTTTAGTGCCTCCATAAGGATATGGGGCTAGAGTAGGAAAAGTTTGATCAACTTGGGAAAACTGATGAGTGTAAAAATATTAATGATGGATGAACTTCAGATATAATAAATAGGTGTTTAGAACATATACAAACATTTGTAAGATAATTCCAATAATTAATAAGTTCATGTATAACCAACCAGTGGAAAATAGAAAAGACTTGAAACCATTAGATATAAGTAACACGATAGAAAACCAATGAGGAATCAACTAGTCAACTTGGGTTTTGTATAGTTTTAAGAGCAATTAAAGGTATGGTATATGGTATGGATGATGTAATAACATTCATATCATCCTGAAAATATGCTTCTAAATCATAATAATAATCACTTGAATGAAGTGAGGAAGAGCTTCTTAAAGACAAGTCAGGATCTAGTGAAAAATCACAATCATTGGGAAATGAATATAGCTGGAGATTGATAGGTGGATTATCAAAGAAAGAAATTGATATTTATGATTCTGATATATCATAAATAATATATATATCACATATGTTATGAAATTATTTAACTCTGGAACTGAAGGCATAGTTTATATCACCTTGGAATTGCGCACTATGACAGTGTTCTGAAGATTCAACAGGATTCTCTAGCTCATCTAGAACTTTGATGTTATGCTTCTTAGGTAGCTGGGACATGGCATCCATATTATTTTTGAAAAATTTCATCTCATGATCAAATCCCTTGCTGAAATAAGAACACTTGGATGTACTTCTTTTCTTCTTGACTTTCTTTGTTGAACCTTCACCATTAGGATTCGAACTTTGATCTTAATTATCTGACTTTGGCTTATTCTCTTTCACAATTTGCTTCTCTTTTGATCTTGAATTATTAATTCCTTAAAATATAAGAGCATGATCCTTTATCTTGGAATATTTAAGAGAACCCATATGGATCAATTTATCTTTCCCCTTTGTTAGTGAATCAAAGAATGTACTCAAAGAAGGCATTTTCCAATTGGAAATAACAAGTCTAGTAACATGAAAAGTAGACACACAAACTAAGTATTGAGGAGCCAATTTTGATAGGATGGAAATGATCAATTGATATTAATTTTTCTCAATCCAACATTTCTTGAAAAATAGAACAAGTGACTTGAATTTGGTGAATAAACCCTCGATAGAATTGAAACTGCTTGGACTCAATGAGAATAAATTATTCTCCAACTGATGCACTCTTATCTCATATTGAACTCCAAAGAGAGAGTCAAGTTTGGTCCATACTTAGTTTGGAGTGGTCAAACCATCTAGATGAAAGAGTATATGAGGGGAAATAGACAGGAAAATAAATCCATAGGCTTCATCCAACCTATTATGCCACTTAGCTTTATCAATAACATAATTTGATTCATTTTACAAAGACATAGAAACTATATAGAGTCCCTTACTGCACAATAGAATTCCAATCTTGGCCTTCTGTTAGCACCTAGAATCGCACCCAAGGTTGTGGGAAAGGCAGAACCCGAGGTAAATACAGAACCACTTGATGAAAGGGAGTTGGCTTCTCCAATTTTAGAGAGTTATCGCTCACAGATGTATAACAAGGCCAGACATAATGTCATAGGATAAATGTTAAAGGTTTGTGGTTGGAACCAAAAGAAAGAGCTATCAGGATATGGAGTCAAAAATCCCAAGGAAACAGAGCAATTTGCATAAGAAAATTCTTATAGGAGCAAGGTAGTGTCTCGATCACTATCGTTGTATTTGGGGTCTAGTGGTAATAGCAGAAAGATGATAGTCTTCTAGCATAGAGCACAACAGGGATGAATTCCATGCTAGTTTTGGAAGAAACGTTTAGTGGATATCGGAGACAATGGCAGGAGCATATGAGTATGAATTCCTATCCATTATACACTGATTCTATGACATGAAGAGAAACATAATGTAAATAAGCACTGGAAAGAACATGCACATGAGAAAATAAATGTACAGACTGTAATTTGGAAACACAAATGAATTCCTATAAAATGCATATAACCAACTTTCGACTCTGTATATTAATTCAAAAGGTATTAAAAATAAAATAGTATTGAAAATTCAAAACCAACCAACCTTTTCTCCTTCTGTGAGGAGCATATTTAAAGTATTTGAGCCCCTGAGACCAACCTCGAAACAGGGCCGAAATCAGTTACAAAATTGGCAACAAATTCTCAACAAATTATATCGTGGAATCCTCCTATAGGTGGTAAAAAATAGAAAATGATGGGGGTAAGGTGTTTTGATGGAATTAATATACGTTATGTCTTCAAAATAATGGCTTTCTTGATTACCTTACACCTATATCTCCAATCCTGATTGTCGTTAGAGCTCACTATCCTTGGTGTAACCTGTGCTCGGATCTAATGTAGTTTTCGATCAGCTACCATTGGTTAGCTGTTGGTGTCTCTAGGTGCACCATTTATTCTACTAATACTCTGAGTTCCAAGTTCTCTAAATAAGGAGGCATTGGTAACTTTGTGCACAAAGCCTTAAAATCAAATAATAGCTCAAATTCACCAGACAAGTTTTTGATCACAATCATGCCTGAAAGCGATTGTTGGGCTATATCCTCAAATTTCCTGTGATCCTACCTGCACTTGAAAAAGCTATCATAATACTCTTTTTGGGATAGAATTGGTCCCTTTTCTTCCATAAGAGAACGAGCCCTCTCTAGACTAGAGGTTTAAACATCGCAGGGAAGTTGTCATCTTTCTTGCGCATGAAACTCCATTTTGCTTCAACCATTTTTAAATGGCAGTGTTTGTGAACCACCTTTCTAGCCAATTTGATGACCAGGATCCTGTCCTGGATGTTCCCTCATTTGATGTCTTCATCTATCAATTTGTTTAGGAAATTGATTTCACTTTCAATCGTGTCCAAAGGATTTTTATGCAGGTCTAACTTAGCTTTCGGGATGTGTTTTTAAGCCTCCTATATGTGTTTTCCTTATCTTGGATAAAATCCAAGTATGGACGTACCTTGTTAGCCTCCACTATTATCTGGTCCCAAATGAGGTGCTTCGCCCCTATAAGAGATTCCTGGCCTAAAACTTGTTTTGCCAATTCAGTGTTCTTACCCTCTAATTCTCTACAACGATCTTCCACCTTTTTCTTCAATTATTCTATGACATTAGCCATGTCCATCAAGTCCTAATTTTGTTTTCTTAGTCCAATGATCTCTATAGGTTTGAGACTTACCTGGGACATGGCATGGGATAGTGAATCTGTACCAGATATTATGGGTGACTAGATCATAGGCACTGGTTGTTCCTAAGTTTTTTCTTTTAGCTCCTTTAACACCTTTTCCAAATCGACTTGCTTTGCTTCGAAATATCGTTTTTCCTCATCCTAGAGCTCTGCATCTTTCTTCCACCATCCCTAATTCCCTTCCTGTATGAGTAGTTTGGCCTTACAATTGATCAACTTGGTTTTTAGGGTCTCCTTCTCCTTTTCAATCTCAGTCAGTTCAGTAGTCTGTATAAGCTGAGTAGAAGGGATTTGTATATTTTTCTTCAATAACTGGATCGTACCTTCCTTGTCCTTCAGCATACTTTGTTTGGTGACACCTTTATCTCTGGGGTTTTATGCTACATATAGATCGATCTGGAGCTTCCTGATATGGTTCTGGTGAGCCTTATTCTCTAGCCTCTCCTTTCAGAGCATATCTTCAACTCTTTTCTTACCAGCCATTAATTTTTATATTTGTAAAGCAACTTGGAGCGCATCAGTATAGGGGAAGTCACTTATCCCTTGATGAAAATTAATTATGTTAGTTTTAGGGATTCTTTTTGGGTCTACCTCTAACTCCGCCACCTTGTCTCCCTTGATCACGACCAAATTCAACGTGCCTTTGTTCGGGTCTTTGACCGTAGCTAAAGAGTTTTTCTGACCTGGCATTTTGTCCACCTCCTCGCACAATCTTGATCTTTCTTCTAAGTCCCTTTTTCCAGCTTCTCTCTATTTCTCCAATAACTTGAATTTAGAATTGTATATGCTTACTGCTTCTTTATGAACACTACTGAAAGCGTATTCTTGAATCGTGAAGGATGGACCTTTAAATTTCACCATTTTATTCTTACCTTTATCCTGGGCACCCTGTGTGAGCTTACCTAATTCTTCAATTTTTTGCTTCTTGGGTGTCCTGGCTGTCTACCCTTCCTCTACATCCATGGCCTCTCAGTATTCTCTTTTATTTTCCATATTGAACAAGATGGCCAAAGGTGTGAGCTGTGTGGCTGTGGCTATAATACAGGAGAGGTCTGGCTGAGGGTATTTTTCTGCCATGGCAGAGAGGGGTGACCCTTCCGGCATATATTCATTTGAATGAATCTCTTTAGGATGATTCATCCAGTTGGCCCTTTCCTCCAGCCCTGCTACTTCAATGTGTTCAAATGGTTTGCTCTTATTTTCCTTCCTCCTATTGGAGATGATGTGATGAGGGTCGTAGTCAATCGCAGCCTCCATTGCAAATCCTTTCTCTCTGAGAAACATTTTGACCTTTCGCAAGGCAAATTTTCTTTTAATAGTAAAAGGGCCCACCACCCATGGGACCTTAATGTTTGCATGTTTCCTAAAACTTATAAAATGTTCATTTTCAACAGTTAACCTTTTCCTAATCAATTTTGGTGCTAACACCCTCAACATGAAAAACACTGGGAGGACATATGGTTGATGAGTAAACCCATAGACTCTAATTACTGTGTTATTTTCTAAGAGAAACCAATCCCCAATTCTTCTTTCAGGGGATTATTGCAACATGCTTTTCATTTTTGGTAGGACTCTCAGTAGTCTCTCTTGAAAGATGACCTCATATACTAGAGCCATGAGGGATTCATGAACTTGCAATAGTTCCTGTGCATGTCTTTTGTCAAAACCATTTCCAGGAGCTGCAGGTCGTTATCATTAAAACTGAAAAACATATTCATAAGAAGAGACTAGAACCCAAAGGCTTTAGACTAACCAAAAATTACTCAACTCGGAATTTATATTTCTGGCTAAGAACTCATCAAATTACATACATGTAGGTGGTGAATACTGAATCAGTATTCTAGATATCGTTAGACCGGTACTGAGGGTAAAAATCAGGCTCAATAAAGGTTCAGTGACGAACTAGTTCGAGCCCATACCTAAGAACGGGATTGCTAGGGTTATTACATATTGAGTCTCTTCATTAAATAGGTAAAAATCAATGGGGAACGGGGGTTCTGACAATTGTCTTTCTAGTTTCAGATAGGTTCGGAGGAAAATGTCCTTTTGTTCATCCGAGGCCCCCTGAAAGGAGCGAAGTATATTTGCTTCGTTATATTTACTGGAAATTTGGGTAAACTTGGAAGGGATTAACAAGGTGTTTCGGATGTTGAGGGAATTAATGGGACACAAAAACCTAGACCTAGACACGTCCCTGATAACACCTTCGGACGAGGAATAATTGTTGATGCACCATTTTACAAATTCGGGGCAACTAGGGGGTTTTTCAATAGAAAAGTAAAAGAAAAAGGACCCTAACACTCCATGAGTGTTGATTCCTTGTGATTAGAGAGTCTTCATCTTAGCTTGAGCAACTTGTATACTATCATTTAGCATGATAGTATCGAAGACCTTAGCGTTTTTATCCGTAAGGGCATCCTCATCCTCCCGAACCTCCAAGTTTTGAGTCTTTGAATCCTCCATTTCCACCATGAGAAAACAACTTAATCTAGGAAATATGTACCAGGGAGGTTGAAAACTTACTTCGGAGGCTTGTCCAAGGTGGCGTGGCCTGCACATTTTGAAACCCTCACTTCCCGATGCTTCAGAATGATACTTTGTTTGGATTCATGTGTCGAATTTTATATTATTTTAGTTTCATACCTGACCATGCATCTTTTCCTTTCGAATGCATTCTTAGTCGTGGATATGGGACCTAAAATATAGAATGGTGTGATCCCTGCCATCAGCTTTTTGTATGATCATGTTCCACTTTCCCAGTCCTTGCTCACCTCCATTCCGCAGGATATAACTTATGCCATTGATTACATTTCTTCCTATCATCTCGCCATCCAATGTGGAGAGTTTTATCAGATGTCACCTTTTCCAGCCAAGATTTCCTTTCGAGCACTTACGATTAGCGAAATAGCCTTTCACCGTAGATTTGACTCTGTATTGATCTCCACCGTCAGACAGATCTACCACTTTAACATGTTTCATGAAATTTGGATCATTATTTCTATAGTGCACTTTATATTGGAGGAATCTGTCTTGACCGTCGATCTGGGATCTCTCTGATCTCAATCGTTGCAAATCATTGTGGTTTAACTCATTTTGTTGATTAAGAAAAGAGCTCTTTGACATGCGTTTCGAACTCACGAAATGGAATCCACCATTGATCTTCGTAGATCTTCCATCACAACTGTAGAAATAATTTTCACCTTCATCGCTCCTTCTAGCAGGTCTCCATCCTCTACTCCATGCACAGCCAATCACAAGTGGGCTCATGTTCGACTCTGAGTTCCAGGCTCTCTTCGTCTTGATGGATCATGACTTGCGCTAGTCTCTTTGTCACCATAAACCTTCTAGTTTCCCTTATGGATATTTTCCTTCCCCTTCAAGGCCTATCATGGTTCTCTCGAGGCTTCTCATCATAAAATTTTTGTAGTCCTATCCCCCTTCCTTAAAGGTTGAAAACCTTTCTTTCTACTTGGCCCAAATTAGGCACTAACACTTTCCATTCATTATAATGGAAGGGAGTCATGATCATATCTAAATAAGAATACATACTGAGATGTTGATGCACTCAAGAAGATACTGTTGAAATATTGTAACTTTGAAGAATATTCTATATGTATCTTTTGTGGTCCCTGATGGTCCTATTGAGAGAACGACTTGTATTAATTTATACCCCAATGCTTCTAGTCGAAATAACTAATAAGAGTCATGAGGTAGTCCTCTCAAATTCTAAAGTTGGGTCATTAGCACCCCAGTTGTGGTTACTTGATCCTACATGTTTAACTCAAGCCTACATGATTAACTTGAGCCTACATGTCGAAATTAATTATTAAAGTGAACAGACAAATATAAATAGAGGTGTGGCACTCCTCATTTGGAACACACAAACTCACTTGTGTAGCACATGAGAGAGAGAGAGAGAAAGAGCTGTGGCTAGAGAAGAAGGAGGATCAGTATTTTGGGTTTTACCTTTTATCTTTTTGGGGAATCTATATTGAGGAAGCTTTTGTTGGGTTTTTCCCTTCAGGGTTTTCCCAGGATAAATATTTGTGTTCTTTTTGTATGGTTGTGCTTGTCTATCTTTCAATGATCTTTTGGTTTATGGTTATGTTGTTATGATGCTAAATGTTTTAAGATCTGATATAACCATTAAAATTCAACATGGTATCAGAGCCACCCTGAAAGAAGACATTGTGTAGCTACAAAATCTAGGGCTTCTTACTTATTGGGTCTCTATCCATAATCGATAAGCAAAAGAAGGTTGGGCTAACTCTCCATTGAAGGGCGGATCTTTCCGTCAAAGCAGAATTCGATTTCGAGCATTTTCAGTTTGGTGCGGGGAATTAGGGGTTTCTACAGAAGAGGAATTTTTGAGTGAGCCCAGCATAGGATTTCTATTCTCATAAAAATAGAATTTTAGAGACCTGGATCAAGATTTTTGGTTGGGTGAAACTCTGAGAAAGTCAAACCCTAGTTTGACCCCGAGCTGAAAAAACCCTAAATACTAAACATTATAAGTTTTGGTACATTCGCTATATCTCGGGATTTAAGAAGACTCAAGAGTTGAAAATTGTAGAGGTCGAATATAAAATTATGATGTACACTTTTCCCAACATTCATCCTTAGATTCACTATATTCTAGGATATATGATCCCTCCAAGTTAGGGTTCCAGCCTCTTCCAAGATTCATCTCTAAAGAGGACACCTGGGGAGGATTGCTATATCTTGGGATACAAAGGTCCAAATGAAATTTTTGAAGATTTTATAGAAAGGGGATAGACTGTATTTCATGTGGTCTGAGTTTCAAACCCTGAAGATGAAACTATGACACATGTCAGTCCATACAACTTCTCTATTCTGAACAGTTCTCTAACAGGTCACCTTGGGAAAATAATCATAAGTCCCAATTGGTGAAACCGATTCTAATGAAAAATATGGTGTTGAAACAGGGACAGGTGAGGATACCTCAGTGCAAATTTTCAAACATAGAGGAGCATTAAATTTGGAGATATCATAGAAACATGATCAGGAATTTCTGTAGAAGAAATTGGTAAACTAGGGATTCCTGTTCTGGGAGCTTCCCTCCACTGTTTTCAGAAAAGGAGTACATTGGAAAGATCAAATTGAAGAGGTATATATTTATATCCAATCATATCTAAAATATTCCAAGTTTTGAAAATTAGTATTTCTCTGACAAACCCTAGATCATCCAGCTTGGGAACCAGGACAAACACCTCAAATCGTATTGGATATCACTCGTTCTTGAAGAAAATGAATTGGACACCTACATAAGTAGAGAGGTTCCAGTTCCAAAGGAAAATGAGGCTAAAGCCTTACACAAGAATAAAATTAACTCATCACAAGAGAAGAGAAGATGGGAGCAACTGAAGATCAAGCGCTCACGATTCAAAGAATATTCCTCAAGCAATGAGTAATATGAAGAATTCAATTCTTGAAGAACCCCGTATCCGTCTTAGCATTTGGATGAGAAATGATGATGTCATGAATGAAGAAGATGATGAAGTAGAAGGATTGAGAAGGAGTCTACCAAGGAAATGAATAAAAGATAAGTATTCAATTATCATTTCATGATATTGTTTTGTTATGCATTTGATTATATTTAGTTGATGTGTTATTCATGATAGATTGTTTGCATTAATGACAGTATACTACTAATATGCATGTGATGGGTAAGTCGCTCATGGTGCTATACAACTCTCCATTGCTACTTATCTATAATGAAACCTCTTTGCTGAAATATTGGATTAGTGCACAATCTCAATGATGTCATGGTAGAGATGGAAGGCATCTAGAAAGTTTCCGTGAGATATGGATGAATGTTGTATTGGCTAAACAGTTGCATGATGCATAAGAATTTGTCGTTATGCATATGTTTTATGAAATATTTCTAAACATGCAAATGGTGCATTTGAAGTGTAGGAAAGGTCCTCTACAGCTGCCTACAAGAAAACAAGGATGAGACTTGTTCCAAAGAACAAGTGATGACAATTAAATATTCACTCCAATAAACATGAATCTGAAGCTCTCAGGGTCAGAGACACCGTGATGAAAGAAAGAGCTTCAGAGAGTGGTAGATCCACCTCGAAGGATGAAGAACACAATGGGTATGAGATATAACTCAAGATTGAGAAAATAATGGCAAGAGTTCCAAACCAAAGTAAGAGGACTTAGACACACTCTAGTTGTGTAACATAGTTGGGTGACACCATTGATGCTAACCTTTCTAGCTATGAAAGAAGCTATGATCAAAGAGTAACAATTGATCATGGGGAATGATGTAGACGATATGGTTTCTAGACATAAAGGGAAGTGCATAGTATATTCCATATGGATCTACAAGAACAAGTGTACAAAGCAAGGTTCATGATTTGCCTTAGAAAGAATAGACTATGACATGACATACGCTATTGACCAGACCTACTAGAAGTATATATCAAGCATAGAACCACCTGTACAGAATGAAGAGGGAAGATGATACTACACTTCAGGGGGAGTGACTACAGAAGATATATGAGTTCGACATGGTACGACATGATGGACATCTTCCTGATGGATCGAGACTTTACCAAGAGTAAAGTGGGTTCCAACCTTCAAGGTTGAATGCAGAAGAGTAGGATATGTTGATGACCTGACAAGACGAACTCATGGAAGATGTTATGATGAAAGAATACTAGAATGATGTTTGTGATATAGTACTCAAACTAGAAAGCAAGAATGTTGTATCTTCCAAATGGATTTGCAAGATAAAATATCTTGCTGATAGAAGTAAGGAAAGACTTGTGGCTAGAGGTTTCTATAAGAAAGAGGAAATTAATTCTGAAGAGACACTTACTACAGGAAGTAAGGTACAATTCCTTCAGAACCATCATTGTAGTTGCTTCCATGATGAAGTAAATACAATCCTTCCTTAATGGTATGATTGAGGAAGAGTTTTACATCGAATAGTCACAAGGATTTCAAGTTGAAGATAGGTGGACTCACGTATGCAAGTTGGAGAAGGTCCTTTATGGCTTGAAGCAAGCTCCCAGAGCTTGGTATGGAAGTGTTATAGCCTATTTTTGTTTTCCATCTTTTGATACTTTTATTTATGTTTTAAATCTTGGTTTTATTATTTATTCCTATAAAATTTTGTTGTTTGGGATAGTTTGAGTTTTTCCCTTTAGCTTTTATGTTATTTGTTTTCTTAGTTTATTTTTACAAGTTTTGGGTTGATTTCATAATAAAAGGGGTTATATAGGGCTTATATGGATTTAAAAAGTCTAAAATTAACATAAAAGTTTAATTGAGACTCCTAAAACAAGTTTAAACCCTTATCATTGGCTTAATTTTTGCAAATCATTAACCTAGATTTTCTTATAGCGCAAGTCAAAAAGAAATGCACAGAGGCGCTACAAGAAAGTCACACAAGTTAAAAAATAATCTTTCAACATTGTGGATATTTATTTCTCTAAAGCGTCGATACTACAACAACACAGTCGTTTAAAGCTCCAATGAGGTAGTTGATAAAGATTCCGATCCTCGATCGCAAAGCTAGTGGTCTATGTCGTCGACACTGCGGAGGAAATCTGGTTTAAAACTCGGATGAAATAGTTGATAAATTGATTTCAATCTCCGATCACAAAGCTAATGGTTTAAATATAGTTGCTAAAGATTCCAATCGACAATCGTGAAACAAGTGATTTAAAGCACCGACACTGCGGAAGCATAGTGTCTTGAGGTTCCGATGCATTAGAGATTACGTCTTCCGATCGCCGACAGTGATGGCAGACCATAACGAGACAAAGGTGTTTCAAATCACATTTTTTCCTGAAGTGCACGTAGAGTAGGTGGAGATCGTGGCTGAAAATTAATATTTGAAAATCGGAATTTTGAAACAGAGCGAAGATTAGGGCTTTCAGGAGTGATCATTTGGAGTGTCAAAATGGTCAGAGAAGATTGGGGAATGCAGTTTGACACCTGATAGACAGAGAATCAGTTTACATAATTAAAGCAGACTATCCAGGAGCTGACTCAGCAGAATGAGGAGTTAACAAGGAGGGTTATAGACTTGGAGGTAGATCCCTTGAAAGCTAGAAGGAAATCTTGGGCCTTGGAGGGGATTGCTTTACTAGCCGAAGCAGCTAAAGATTTGTAAAGTTAGTTAAGAAAGTCAGTTATTAGTTAAGTTTGGAAAGTCATTTTATTTTTGTATAATGATAGTTTATATTGAACTATTCGATAGATAGCCTAAAATCAGTTAGGGTTCAGTTATTCAACTGATTTTGAAGGAATAGTATAAATGTAAGTCTGAAAGAAGACAAATGGGGGGTTCAATTTTTTGCTGACAAGGGGAGGCTATCAGGCTTTGTTTATGAGCTAAGTGTAAAGACTCTTATGTGTTTTTGATGACTGAATTATGAAATATATGCACTATATGCCCTTCAAATTATTGATTGGTTTCATTTCTAATTTGTGTTAATTACTCAGTTGGTATATTCATTTCCTGTTTAATGTTTTTATGCTTTAAATGCTTGCTATCTGTGGGTGAAATTCAGTACTGTCACTTATTTTGTTTGGATTATGGTTTATCTATTATACATCTCAGTCATTTAAATGCTCATGATTTAGTGTTTGCTTTGGTCTTATGAATGTTTTCCCTCTTGTCTTCAAATTGTTGAACCAAAACCCTAAGAAACCCTATTTTACTTTATTGTGATTATTGAGATTGTGTTGGCTTGTTCTCTTGTAGTCTGGGAACAATTTCTGGCACTAACATCTTTGGCACCATTGCCAGGGACGAAGTTGAAAACCTATTTTCCCTGGGATACTTATCATTTCACTGGTTTTGAGAGGTGAACTTAAACCAGCAAATCTTAAAGACTAGTTTTCACCAATATTTCACAGTGGCTACTAAGGGAGTTGGAACACGAAATAGACCTAGTTCACCTTTACAACTGGGTGTCTCAGACCCAGAACAGAATTTGAAAATAGCTAGGAAAATCAAAAGGTCTCAATCATCCCCAGCTTTATGTAGCCCTAATTTATTTGACCTATTGTCACCCTTTCCACTTTCTGATGAGGAAAAACAAAATTTATCTTGACAAATCGATTGGTGACTCCACTATTTCAATATGTGGAGGCCGAAGTCCATGGAAGCCATTTTGGCTTGAAGGTTTGCACCTTTCAATTTTTTCGATGTTCCAATTTTTCCAAATCCAGTACTTACTATGGATGTTTGGGGAGATTATCTTCCATGGTTTAGAGAAAGCAAAGAGGATAATCCTTCAGATCACCTCATCAGGTTTCATCAATATATGGTTCAGTTAAGTATATAGCATGAAGATGTTCATGTATTCAGTCAAGCAAGATGCATGAGAATGGTATTTTTCTCTTCTTGCTGCTAGCATTTCCTCATTGAAAGTATTCCACACATGTTTTCAGAAGCATTGTAAGTATGTGTTCTCAGCTGAATTCTTTTTTAAAGATTGGTGTGAGCAGGCTGATTTTTATAATACAATTTCTGATTCAAAAAATCATGATGATAAGTATAATCAAGGATTGAAAACATATCATGAAGAAGTTGTAGTTTCAGAATTTGTTGAAGATGAAAAGGTAATATTTTTAGATACTGTTGTCGAGGAAGAATTCCATGATCATTACGATAATCAAGTTGTTGTTTTAAGTCAGGTTGAAGATTATTCTAGTGATGAGATCAGCAGAGATAGTTTGGAATATTCTCATAATGATTTCAACAGTCTTAATAATCATTTGAATGCTAATCCTGTTGAAGATCAATCTCTTGTTCAACAAATTGTTGGAAATAATTGTTGTGTTAAAGATCGGCTTTGTATTGAAGAAAAACACAAACCTTCAGCATCATTATTTGAAATTTCTCAGAATGCTCCAGGTTATGATGAAGAGATTGGGGTTTCAAAACAAGAATTCTATGATGAATTATATTTTAGTCCTTTTTGTTTTGATATTAAAATTGATGAAAGTCAGCCTGTTGACATTTTTTTAGAAATTTCATATATTCATGGTTATGATAAATCTGTTGTTCAAAACCATTATGAAGATGCTCCAATTTTTTATAAATATGATGATGAAATTGAAAAGAAAGACCCAGAAATGTGTGAGGTGTGTGTTATGGCACAATCTGATCAGCGGATTCAGGAATACATTCAGTCCATTATCCTTGAACAACCAGAGCCAAGGTATGATAGTTATCCATTTCAAGACAGTGTGGAAAAGGAGGTTCATCTTGTTGCCATTATTGATGATACTGTCCAAAAAATTCAGTAGCAAATTCAGGCTCATCCTAATGTCTTTTATCACCAATTCTTACTTGATATTCATGGAACAAAATATTCTTATGGACAGCCTATCTTTTTCATAGAACAGGAAAAGGTAACTTTTGGAAATTTTTATGATGCAGTGGCAGATTATTTAAAGTCAATACCAAGTTATAAATCTGTTATTTTAGAGACATCATTTGATGAAGGTGAGTACAAGTTGCTAGATCTTTACTCTTCATGTTTTCCAATATTTCTGATTATACATATATTCGGTGTTGGAAGCAAGTTTTGGTGGGTTGATTAAATTTTTGCCTAGTTACATTGGAAATGGGATTACAATTTAATTCAGTAGATGGAAGGTTCCTCAGATACTTTTATAGTATTCGAAGGAAAGATATTTGAATTTCATTGTACATACCAGTGTCTAAAGGATTGAATAAAGACTCCATAGCCCAATGGATATTTTGTAGACTAGCAGGTAGTAGCACAAAAGGCGCTGATCTATAGGTTCTTTAATTCTCACAGGGAGGACTTCATCTTGCAGTAGGAGCCAAATATTATAGCTTATTTTTGTTTTCCATCTTTTGATACTTTTATTTATGTTTTGAAGCTTGGTTTTATTCTTTATTCCTAGAAAATTTTGTTGTTTGGGATAGTTTGAGTTTTTCCCTTTAGATTTTATGTTATTTGATTTCTTAGTTTATTTTTACAAGTTTTGGTTTGATTTCATAATCAAAGGGATTATATAGATTAAAAAAGTCTAAAATTAACATAAAATTTTAATTAAGACTCCTAAAACAAGTTTAAACCCTTATCATTGGCTTAATTTTTGCAAATCATTAACCTAGATTTTCATGTAGCGCAAGTCAAAAACAAATGCACAAAGGTGCTACAAGAAAGTTGCGCAAGTTAAAAAATCATCTTTCAATGTTGCGGAGATTTAGTTCTCTAAAGCGCTGATACTGCAGCAGCACGGTGGTTTAAAGCTCTGACGAGGTAGTTGATAAAGCTTCTGATCACCGATCGTGAAGCTAGTGGTCTATGTCGCCGACACTGCGGTGGCAATTTGGTTTACAACTCTGATGAAATAGTTGATAAAGCTTGCGATCTTCGATCACGAAGATAATGGTTTAAATATAGTTGCTAAAGATTTTGATCGCCGATTGTGAAGCAAGTGATTTAATGTGCTGACACTACGGTATCATAGTGTCATGAGGTTCTGATGCATTAGATATTACTGCTTCTGATTGCCGATAGTGATGGCAGACCATAACGAGACAAAGGTGTTTTGAATCATGTTTTTTCCTAAAGTGCATGTAGATCAGGTGGAGATCATGGCGGAAAATTAGTATTTGAAAATCAGAATTTTTAAACAGAGTGAAGATTAGGGCTTTCAGGAGTGGTCATTTGGAGTGTCAAAATGGTCAGAGAATATTGGGGCATGCAGTTCGATACCTGACAGATAGAGAAACAGTTTACAGAATTAAAGAAGACTATCCAGGAGTTGACTTAGCAGAACGTGGAGTTAACAAGGAGGGTTGCAGACTTGGAGGCAGATCACTTGAAAGCTGGAAGGAAAGCTTGGGCCTTGGAGGAGATTGCTTTAATAGCTGAAGCAGCTAAAGACTTGTAAAGTTAGTTAAGAAAGTCAGTTATTAGTTAATTCTGGAAACTCATTTTATTTTTGTATAATGATAGTTTAGATTGAACTATTCGATAGATAGCCTAAAAGTAGTTAAGGTTGAGTTATTCAACTGATTTTGAAGGAATAATATAAATGTAAGTCTGAAAGAAGACAAATGGGGGGTTCGATTTTTTGCTGACAAGGGGAGGCTATCAGACTTTGTTTATGAGCTAAGTGTAAAGACTCTTATGTGTTTTCTATGACTGAACTATGAAATATATGCACTATATGCCCTTCAAATTATTGATTGGTTTCATTTCTAATTTGTGTTAATTACTTAGTTGGTATATTCATTTCCTATTTAATGTTTTTATGCTTGAAATGCTTGCTAGATGTGGGTGAAATTTAGTACTGTGTTTATTCTGTTTGGATTATGGTTTATATGTTATACATCTCAGTCATTTAAATGCTTATGATTTAGTGTTTGCTTTGGTGTTATGAATGTTTTCCCTCTTGTATTCAAACTGTTCAACAAAAACCCTAAGAAACCCTATTTTACTTTATTGTGATTATTGAGATTGTGTTGACTTGTTCTCTTGTAGTCTGGGAACAATTTCTGGCACTAACAGGAAGGATATAGTAGTTTCCTGACAAAAGCCGATCCTAACCTTTGCTTCAAGGTTATAGAAGATGAACATGTCATACTATTACTATATGTGGATGATCTATTCTTAACAGGGAATGAGAAATTGATTGTATAATGCAAGAAGAAGCTCGTTGAATAATTTTAGATGAAAGACCTTGGGTTAATGCATTATTTCCTAGGTCTGGAAGTATGGAAAAGTTTAGAAGGAATCTTTCTCAAACAAGGAAAGTATGTAGTATAGATATTGAAAAGATTCGATATGTTGGAATGCAAAGCCATGGCCACACCCATGGATTCCAACCTGAAGTTGTTAGTTAATGACTCATCAGAGTGAGTGGATGTGATTCAATACAGATAGATTATTGGGTTGTTGATGTATCTAACAAATACCAGAACATACATTTGTTTTGCTATGAACACCTTGAGTCAATATCTAGTTCAACCTAGACATGTTCACCTAATAGATGCAACGCATGTGATGAGATATCTGAAAGTGACTATAGACTTTGATTTATACTATGATGGAAACCATGATTACAGATTGTATGGCTATATAGATGAGATTGGGCTAGAAGTGTCTCAGACAGAAGAAGGACATCTGGTGGTTGTTATTGTTTGGGATCTACTATGAGTTCATGGTTTAGCAGGAAATAGTCCAGTGTTTCTCTTAGCACGGTTGAAGCAGAATACATAGCAGATTGCTCTGCTAAGTTGTGAAGCCATATGGCTTCGAAAGCTGATGTCAGGTTTATTTGACCTGAAGATGGATACTACAATGATTCTATGAGATAACTAGAGTTGTAATGACATAGAACCCTGTGTTCTGTCATAACACATAGAAATCCAGTATTTCTACATACGAGATAAGATGCAGATGATGATGTTTCAATATTCCCATACTAAAGATATAGATGATGTTTCAATATTTACTGTAGATGCAGATGTGGTGATTCAGTATTTCTATACTGAATATAGAGATGATGATGCTTTCAATTATTTTATACCGAAGATATAGATGATGATGCTTTCAGTATTCACATACTAGAGATATAGATGGCGATATTTCAGTATTCACATACTGAATATGTAGATGATGATGTGTTGACGAAGCCTTTGTCCCGAGTAAAGTTCAAACACTTTTGTGACAACATTGGTGTTGTTTGGAAAGACCTTCCTCGAAAGGGGGAGTAGTGATGTTGCAATGGGATTGTATCATCCTGGGGAACTTTCCCTAAAGTGATTCGGTGGCCTCGATACTCGAGAATGAAGAGGGATTGTATTAGCCCGGGACATTTGTCCAGGAGTGATCTGGTGACCTCGTTCCTTGAGAATGAAGAGGGATTGTATCATTCTGGGACACCTATCCAGAATAGATCCGGTGACTTCAATCCTTGAGAATGTAGTAGGATTGCATCATCCTTGAACTTCATTTTAGAAAGGTATCCGGAGGCTTTGGTCCCCGAGAATGTGGCAGGATTGCATCATCCTTGAACTTCGGTTCAGAAAGGTATCCAGAGACTTCGGTCCCTGAGAATGTGGTAGGATTGCATCATCCTTGAACCTCGGTTTAGAAAGGTATCCGGAGGCTTCGGTCCCCGAGAATGTGGCAGGATTGCATCATCCTTAAACTTTGGTTTAGAAAGGTATCTGGAGGATTTGGTCCCTGAGAATGTGGTAGGATTGCATCATCCTTGGACCTAGTCCTAAAGTGAGAGGGACTGATTATCCCATAATCAATCCGGTGACTTTGGTTGTTGAGAATGTGGTACGATTGCATCATCCTTGGACCTAGTCCTAAAGTGATAGGGACTGATTATCATGTAATCAATCCAGTGACTTTGGTTGTTGATAATGTGGTAGTATTACATCATCCTTGGACCTATTCCTAAAGTGATAGGAACTGATTATCCGGTAATCAATCCGGTGAATTTGGTTGTTGAGAACGTGGCAGGATTGTATCATCCCTAGACTTAGGTCCAAAAGTGATCCAAAGACTATTGTCTTCATGTTATCGATTGCAGGTTGTTGCTAATGATGATGTACTGATCGAAAGATTAGAGTGTGATGATGATGAGGTACTGATCAAAAGATCAGAGTATGATGATGATGTTGCTGAACTCAAAGTATGATGGTGTTGATGTTGATGTTGCTGATCGAAAGGTCAAAGTGTTGATGTTTATGTTGCTGATCAAAAGGTCAAAGTACTGATGATGATGTTATCAATCGAGCAGTCAAAGTGTTGTTGCTGCTGAAGATTGTAGATGAAGACTAAATATGATGTTGTCGGTCAAAGTGTTGCTGTCGTTGAAGACGAAGATGAATACTACATGATGTTGAAGAGCTTCCAATGATTCATTGATGTGTTACCCTGATGATGTTGATGAGTTCCTATATCTCTCTCCTACTATTGTTATTGTTGATGTTGTTGTAGAATACTCTTCTTGTTAATGGGGAGTGTTGAAATATTGTAACTTCGAAGAATATTCTATATGTATATGTTTTGGTCCCTGATGGTCCTATAGAGAGAACCACTTATATTACTTTATACCCTGATGCTTCTAATCAGAAGAACTAATAAGAGTCATGAGGTAGTACCCTCAAATTGTAAAGGTGGGTCATTAGCACCTCGGTTGTGGTTACTTGAGCCTACATGTTTAACTCCACCCTACGTGACTAACTCGAGCATACATGTCTGAATTAATTATTAAAGTGAATGGACAAATATAAATAGAGGTGTGGCACTCCTCATTTGGAACACACTCACTCACTTGTGTAGCGCATGAGAGAGAGAGAGAGAAAGAGCTGTGGCTGGAGAAGAAGGAGGATCAGTCTTTTGGGTTTTACCTTTTATCTTTTTGGGGCATCTATATTGAGGAATCTTTTGCTAGGTTTTTCCCTTTATGGTTCTCCCAGGATAAATCTTTGTGTTCTTTTTGTATGGTTGTGCTTGTATATATTTCAGTGAGATTTTGGATTATGGTTATGCTATTATGATGCTAAATGTCTTAAGATCTAATATAACCATTAAAATTCAACAGATACTCCTTACAACCTTCATAAATAAAAATAGGAGAAAATATTGTAAGCTCAATTCAAGCTCTTCTTCAGAGAGGAATATGAGTTTGGATGGGCTCTTATAGAAAGAACAGATAGCTCCTCAACTCTATAGAACTTAACCAACCTTGCACTCAAATAAATTTTACAACCCGTGGCTATGATACCATGTAAGAGAGATCTGATACCATGTAGAAATATCATCTTTGAAGCTAGGAATAAAATTATAGGAAGTGTATCTAGCTACAATTTAATTATCACAAGCATGCATAAGAAAAATAGAGATATGAAATATGAATAGTAAGACTAAATACACGAGAAGTGAAGAATGATCCAATATATTTCCATGTATTACTGATCATCATAGTGTACAATAAATATTAAATCCTTCATAGGTAAATTTGAGTTTCTTATGAGAAAACTCATGCTAGATATTAAAATTCACTTACCAAATATGATAAACTCACATAGGTGGTTAAAGCACTTTCCAATATTGTCAAGGACCTCGCGAATTGGATAAAACATGTGTGAGTTGTTATGAGTGATCGAAAAACATGATAATCATGGAATATGGAGAGAAAATAATGGAGGATGGGTTGGAAACAAAAGGTATCATTTTCCTTGTTGACTAGCTTTACCTTATCCACAAAAAGTAGGATAAAAGAAGTATAAAGACAAAATATGCAGGATGGATTAGTTACTAATTATGGAATTCAATAAAGTGGGAAGGATCTAACTAGAATCATGATAAATAGGCTCCTAGGGTATATATGGCAAGTGTTGTCTAAGTGGTGCAACTGGATGCCAACTATCTCCACTAGTAGGTAGGAATTTAATAAAAAATGATTAAATATTGTTATCCTAAGTATGAAGTGGGTTTATAATATCCCAACTTGTCATACATAAGCACCCATTGTTAGCCATGGTACAAAATGGTCAACTAGATTCAACACATTCAAACAAATTTAACTACACATGACAAACAAAGTCAACCATATTTAAACATGGTTCTACAATGCTAACCATATTTAAACATGGTGAACCATGTTCCACCAAAAAAAACCATGGTTAAACATGATAAAAAAGGTCAATCATATTTAAACATGGTGAAATAAAGTCAACAATGGTCAAATACATTCAACCATAGTCCAATATATTCAACTGCGATCAAATATGGTTAACAATTTCAACCATATTCAAACATGGTGGATCAAAGTTAGCCATAGTCAAAGATAGTGAAACATGGCATTTCAAAGGACCAAGCTAAGTCAACCATGATGACATACATGTTGGACTCATTTTCAACATTTTTTAATAATAACACTAGGGTGTGTGCAAGATAATGAGGGTCTCTTTTTACACATTAGATGCAATAGAAAACTGAAAAAAAAGGCATCCATCAACTTACATGGATATTTTGAGACACTTACACCATGAATCTTGCGATGAGTAAAAAACAAGAAATGTAGGAAATTGAATGACGTTTCCAAATATATAATTTTTTTCTATTGAAAATGTTTTTCACTATCTAAAGTTAGATCTTTTTTACTGGACATTTTTTTATTTTTGGGACAAATTATAAGGTATATGTTTTTGTGGGTGCATCCTTTGAGTGCCCAAGTGATGGAATCAACTTATGAAAACTAGTGGACATATAGAGAGCAACCAACACTACTGCACGACTATTTTATCAAATTTTTTTAATAATTTTTAAATTTATTTTAATTGTCTAAGTGATCAAACCTCGAAAACAATATGTCAAGTGTGTGTGCCGCCTTTGAAGGTCTTAATGAAATTATTTCGAAATGGTTTTTTATTTCATGTAGAGGTTGGTGTCGTTTTGTGTACCATACATTTTTTTTTCAAAATGGTTGACAAATGAACAGAAAAAACCATATTTGTGTCTAAAATTTCATAAAAAATGATGGTGTGCAACATACTGTAACAAATGGCTAAACACGACCATATTGAAAAATTGGATGTAATGCTCGATTAGCCATGGTTTATCATAATACAAGGCATATGCAAGATGAATATGAAGAAAAGTATCAAGTAGAAACATATGCATAGGAATGCCATGCTAGCATGTGTGGATGTTCGTCAAAATGGAAAAAAACTGCCTATGTTTTCTTTTAATTCAATTTTTTTCGCAGAAACACGCATGCATTATAGTTTTAATAAATACATGCATGATTTACAATCTTAATTCTTTTTATTTTATCGATTATAACAGTTTCTTTATTAATCGTCAATTATAACACTAATTTTATTATTTTTCGATTATAACTTTTAAAACAATTTGAAGAGATAAGGGATTAAATGTAGAGGGAGAGGAGTGGTAAGGGATTAGAGGTAGACAATGGGGTGGGGGTACTATGGGGTTAAAGCTAGAGAAAGGGTAAAGGGTTTTTAATGTTTTAGTATTAGGGTTAACCTTTACTTGTGAATGAGTCAAAGTTGGTTGAGGTCTAGCACATAGCTTTTGGGAACATGGTTTTGTGTAGCCCATGGTATTTTTCCATGGTATGTTTGTATAATGGTATTTGGTGGCCCATGGTATTGTCACATGGTATTGCATGTAAAAATAATTTATAAGGATTGAGGAGGCTCCATTGTAATGTGTCTTGGAGGTGCATGGTGGCTAGCTCACTTGCTCTGCTTGGTCGGTTTAAGTCAAGGGAGATAATATATCTATTATGGTGGTTGTTCCCAGTTTTTGGTTTTCCACGTAAACATTGTGTGTCTATATTTAATGGTTGCTTTTTCTTATGTTTATTTCTCACACATATTGTTATATTTTATTGCTCGAAATTCCTAATAAGTGGTATCATATCCATGGTTTGGCATAATGTTTTTCTCATTGTGTTTTGCCTATTTTTTTTAATTAAGTGTGTGGTGCATGTTTGGTGGTACTCGACACCCTAGCAGTATTTTTGGGTTCCTGGTTATGATGTAATTTCCTCGGTTGCTTGAAGCATAATGTGTCCCTCTTATTCGTATAGAAGGGATGTTGCATCAAGGGGTGTACTCACATCCTAGCATGATGTGGATCTGAGAGGTTGACTCTTCGATTGTAGAAGGAATTTGAGATTCTTTAATGTCATTTGTGGGATATTAATGATGGCATGTATGTGAGTAGAATTCTTAGAGAAATGGTGATTACAGTGGCTAAGGACCCATGTAATATGGTAGATAGATTCTTCTTTATATGGACATCAATAATAGGTTTTGATGCAGGTAAAAAATGATCATGGTAGAAGATGAGCAAGAAAGACAGCATGGAAAAGAGAGAGGATGAAGCAACATATGGTGATGGTGTAGTCACCATGAAGAAACATGAAAAAAATATTTGGACAATTTTGCATGTAAATGGGAATATGCATGTAAGACTTGGTAAGGCATGCATACCCTAGGTAACGCACTAGTAAAGTGGGGATATATAACTAGGTGATACGGGGGTGTATGCAAGATCCCCAAGTCAAGATTAAAGGGGGGATTATTGGGGTTAACCTTGACTCAAGAATGAGTCAAATTTGGTTGAGGTCTAGAAGATAGTTTTTGGGAACATGGTTTTGTGTATCCCACGGTATTGTCCCATGGTATTACATGTAAATAATCCTTTATAAAGATTGAGGAGGATCCATTGTAATGTAGCTTGGAGGTGAGTGGTGGCTAGCTCACTTGGATCGGATTGGCTGGTTTAGGTCATGGGAGATAATAGATCTATTATGTCATTTTTTCCCATTTTTATGGTTTGAACATAAACTTTGTGTGTCTATATTTAATGGAAATTGTTGTTTATTTTGTTTCTCTTTAAATTTATTATATGTATTCTCATTGAAATAATAATATTTAGAGAGAGACAAAGAGAGAGAGGGGTGAGGAGATAGACATTAAGGGGTGGTAAGGGGTTAGATATAGAGAGATAAGGGGTGTTAAGGGGTTATATGTAGAGAGAGGGGTGGGGTGTTAATGGGATGGCATATTCCCAATACTGTTATAGTATTTCCCCTATGTCTTGATAAGGTTGAAGTTGTAAAGCAACCACTCTTTAGTATTGATCCTAAATTTCTTATGTTTATGTCTAAGATAAATAAGATCGCAGTTCGTGAGATGGAAGATATGGATATTAATAGGATTTATACAATATCAGTTTTATGAGAAACTGACCTTAAAAGTTCTCAAAGAAATGACCATGAATCCTTCAATTTTCATTTGTTAGTAGAATAAGATCACTGTTCGACGAAACAATGTAGTAATTACATGTGTAGGAAACGGTTTCCTATGGAACATGAGTGTAGGGACAAGAAAAGGAAATATATAGAAAAATGGGATATTACATTAGCTTTTCCAATGGGTGAATGGATTACAAGGAGGAAATATGGTAGTTGTAGGAATCTATTCTTTTCTTCCAATAGAAATGGTAACTGAATTTCTGTATATAATACAACCATATTTGTTACAGGTTTTTTCAATAGAAAGTATCATTTTCAATAACAAGTGGAACTTGTGAATCATTCATTGTGTTTTATTATCTTTTTGTTCAGTATTCCATACTCTGATAAGTTGTAATGTGCCTCTATCATTGAAAACTTGGCTCTTTATATGCCTTCTCTTTAACACTCCTCATTATCCACAACTATCAACAATTATATATTACATTCAGACTAATTTGAAAACTGAGGAATTTCTTTTATGTGAACTCATATTTCGGGATAAATGTTCTTTTAAATCAACAGAAGCTCAGACAATACTCTTGGATTTTAAATGCATTCATGAGAAAACAAGAGGACAAGGGTATAAAAGTGACTGCAATCATATTTTTTTTCTTAATGTACACATAATAAATTCTTACGTTGATGAACAAGAGTTTTATAACAACTTGAATTTTGTTGTAGTGGTTCACTAGAAAATATACCCTCGAACTAACCTTTAAGGTTTAATGGAGCTACTATCCTTGTGATCCAATAAGAGATTATATTTCCTCCAATGTGATTTCCAAATATTCCCATTTGAGCATGAACATACCATGGCTAGGGTCCCAATAATGAATCAATGTCTGAAGCAAGACCCCTAAACCGCATACCTTCAAGGTTCCAAAACATACACATGTATTGTCTGTATTTTCTTTGGTGTCCTCTTCCTCACAAATAGAACATTCAACCAATATAGCATCTACACTCCCCATGAATTTTTTATGTTTCAAAAAAAAAATGAAAGACGCTTCTAATAACTTTTCAAAATTTCTAAACAAGAAAATAATAATGTGTAGTAATGAAAATACTTCTCAAACATACGCAAAATTATCAATGCAAATATTTATCAAACATAAGCAATATTACCTTAGTCTTCACCTTCACTAGAGGAGTCTTCACATATTCCAAATATCTTTAATTTAGGGATTCAAGGGGATAAGTATCGGGTAATAACCAATTATTTTACTATATATAATATTCGTATCTAATTCTTCTTTATAACTCTCTGATTCAACTTCATAGGTGGACTAGAGATCGATTGACCTTTTGTGGCCTACCCACCTTAAATTTTTACCCATCAAAGCTAACCCAATAGAGTCACATGAATATCATTTATGAAATTCATTTAAATGGTTTCAATGGATTTTTTTGGTGCCTTTTAGGACCCATACCGACCACTCCCTTTGGTTGAGCATGTTTTCACATCATCGAAATATCGGTCCAAACATTTTGTGATTTTTAACAGAGGAACATGACCTCCTTTAACCTAGGGAGAGGTAAAGTGAGTTAGGTTGAGGGAAATAAATGCTATACTTTTTTTAGCAAGATAACACAATGGAAAATGGTAGTGGATTTTATCCCACCCCACCTCCTCCTTTCCCTACCTCTAACCCCCCATCCTTCTCAGCTTTCTCTTCCCCCCACTCTTCTCCATTACCTCTCCATTTCTCTCTAACACAAACACCCATACTCCATACTTATACCCCCATTTCCCTCTAGTCACCCTAAGTTCCTCCCCAAACACCCCCATCCTCTCTCTCTCTCTCTCTCTCTCTCACACACACACACACACACACACACACCCATCCCTATGTCTCCCCCTACCACTAAACTCCCTTATGTCACCCCCCAAATCCCTAACAATTTCACTCTACCTATCACTCTTTAACACCCCCTATCGATGTTTCTCTAATCCTTTAACACCCCCCCTCATAATTAATTGTTATAATCACCAAACCAAAAAGTATATTTGTACTTTTAAATATCATGTGCATGTCTTAGTGAACAAAAACATGTGCCTGTTGTAGTGAATAAAAATGCGTGCAAAGTTTTGTTAACTAAAACATGTATGCATTACTATTACATATGATACTAACTCCCCAAACTACCTATTACATCCCCTCTACAACACATATAGACCCCCAAATTAATCTACCCTCCCCCACACCCCACAAACCACTAACAACCACTTCCCCTCTCTCTCTCTCTCTCACACACGCACCCGTATGTATTCCCATACTACTAAAATCCCCACCCCCATCCCCTCTCTCTCTCTCTCTCTCTCTCTCACATGCACACAAACACACACATCCCTTTGTCTCCCCATACCACTGACACTCCCCTCCTTTTTCTTTCTCTCTCTCTCCCCCCCATCATCCCCTAACTTATAACCCCCCCCTCTCCTCCTCCTATCTCTTCCACCCCTCTTCTCCATTACCTCTCCCTCCCTCTCTAACCCAAAAACCCACAATAAACATTTATACCCCCTTTCTCTCTTATCACCCTAAGTTCCTCCCCAAATCCTAAATACCTTGCCCCCCTCCCTCTCTCTCCCTCCCCTTAAATCTTGTACTAACCCCTTATCCTCTCTCTATCACTCCCCAACTCAGACAACTACACCTAACCCCAAACCCCCTCTCTATTCATCATAATTCGTGTAATTCCAACATATCTTCCTTTCAATTATCTAGTACTCTACTCCAGTCTCCACATATATAAATTTGACATTATCTTCTTTAGACACCATTTCTCTACTCATTGTGAAATTCATAACATCATTTCTTTATCCATTTATGATTATGGTGTTGTCACTTGTATTCTATCATCAAGTGTATAAAGTGCACTAGATTTATTATCGAGGCTTTCAGATATGGAAGTATGCTCCATCCTTTCTAAGATCTCGATTAGATAGGTTGTCGGATGCTCTTTTGTTTCTCATAGATGCATATTTCTCTGTATGCAAATTCCGCAACTCACTATCTATCCCACACTCCTACTTTGGGATGATGATGATGAGGATTTTTACTTTATCTCAATAGATTCTCTCATGAATTGAAGAGTGGAGAATATAATCTCCACAATTTTACTTACAAATTCCTTATACCTCGAACCTTTTCACCTTAGTCTTGGGTATTATGTTCAATGGAAATTTAGTTTCCAAAGTGTATGGAAATGGGTGAGGATTGTAGTGTGGAATAATTTCCAACACCTCACTTTTAATCTTGGTTGTGATGATTACACATCAATCAAATACCCTCCACCTTCCATTTTATATTGCATTAGTATTAGAATGCTCAATATGGTCAAGTACACTCTCTCACCATTTTTAAAGGCTTCGACCATCTCATTACTTGGATCTTCTGCATCATAAATTTGACAGACAACTCTTTAGCTCGCTTTATTTCTCACTACTCAATTATTGAAAAAATTGACCTATACGAATGCTTTGGACTATGAAATCTGACTCTATCTATCTATCTATCTCTCTGCCTCCCATAACTCTTACTAAACCACCCCCTCCTCCTTCTCCATTACCTCTCCTTATTCTTGTAACCCAAACACCCACACTCCAAAGATATAACCCCCTATCTCTCTCCGCCCCTCATCTTCCCCCCTAACTCATATTAACACACCACTGCCCCAATTTCTCTTGCTCTCTCTCTCTCTCTCTGTATATATATATATCACACACACACACATATCCATAGGTCTCCCCCTAATACTAACAAAACCCTCCTCTCTCTCTCTCTCTCTCTCACACACACACACACACACACACACATCCCTATGTATCCCCCCTATAAATAACACCCATAAATGTCTCCCCACAAACCCCTTTGTTTATCTCTACCTCTAAACCTTTAGCACGCCCCTATCATTATATCTCTAATCCATTCATCCCTCACAATATTTTTGTAATACCCTCATTTTGGACAATAACACCATAGAATAAACCCCCTATCCTTTTAGAATCCCATGTTCTCTACTGGACAAATAAATTAATTAATAAGGGTCATGTTGGTATATTAATTTTCATAACATTTTAATTTTATAAACCTTGGGATAAGATTATATGTTGAAATTATATAATATTTGCAATAATATGAATTCTTGTATTAATTGTATGTGATAGGAATATAAGGTGGAACATGAAGCCTTGTGGACCCACTTAGTTTTCATCCTAAAAGGAAACCAGGATAAAATTAGAAAGATCCATAAAGGTAGAAAGGGATAAAAGCAACACAAAATAAATCAGCTAGAAAAACATGCACAAAGAAGGAAAGTGCAGGAAACACATGTCACTGAAAAAAGAAGGAAATTTTAGGAGAGCAAGGAGTGATAAGTTTCTAAAAGGAATAAAGGAATGCCACTGTAAAAAGAATGAAACTAGGAGGGTGCAGTTTCCAAAGGAATAAAATCAGGTTAATTAGAAATAAAGGAAAGCAAGGAACACAAATAAACCCTTTCTTATCCCTCCAACTACAGCTAACCCCCAACCCCTGTATATTATCTCTCTCTCTATCTCTCTCTCTCTCTCTCTCTCTCTCACACACACACACACACACACACACACACACACACACACACACACACACACGTCACCCCCTACCACTAAAATCCCCATTCCAGAGACATGGGGCAGATAGTAATGATGACAAAAGCGTTATATTGATGGAGTATCACTTCTACATAAGTGATGATAGGTTTAATGACGTGGATTTTGTACAACACAACTTTTAATTGTTCTAGAATCACTTGAAGGATAACAGTATACAAATGGAACATGACTAGATTTGGTATGATGGTTTTGGTGGGAAATTATAAATTACTCGTGTCTTCCAATGGTTGTGTATGCTCCATAAGAGGCACAAGGTGCCACATATTTGGAACTATTTATAGACTGTACACAGAAAAGGGGAACATGATGATCAGGTGTGCACATCAATACTGCACTACGTAGGAAAGAAATTAAGTACACAATAGTTAGGCTCAACTAAGATGCAAATACCATTTTTTGAATGGTGTTCTTCAGTGATGGGGGGTGAGTAAGAAGGAAAGAAGACCAATAAAATTAAAAAAACTACATGTACATAGATATTTTTGGGAGGTGGTCAATGTAGATATATCACACATATATGAGTCCAAGACCGTCCAAGGAACTCATGCATTTCATTCTGTTAGAACGCCAAGTAATGCCATAGTTGAAATGTGGGCAAGGAAAGTCTCTTGTTTTTGTTCCCCATGTAATATTGGTGAATGGGACAATTGTGAATCAATATATTGGGTTGATGGTTGGGATCATGTATCAATACCAATTGGGAGACATATGAATGCATAATTTTCCCAGTTGGAGGATGGACAATCAAGTATTTCACTATACTATGACCACATATCAGATCTCGTACAAATAGGTTCGACTAATATCTAAATTATTTTGAAACATTTGACGAATAGTTGTGTTTATTTAGATGACTCTTATGTTGGCGATTTATTTTATGCAAGGCACATATCTGCAGTGGTTATCCCGAAGGGAAATGAATGTGCTATTGACTATTGGCTGACACATTGCTTAGATGGGAAGAAAACCCTCATTGTCTCATTAAGGGACTCTGAGGGTAGTGATTTTCTGATTTGGACGATGGTGATTAAAGGAGAATATTTTACACAGGTTTCCCATGCACCAAAGAAAAAGGGTTATGTATTTCAATATTATAGACTAGGTCGAATTGTATAACATATACAAACTTAGTTATTGGTACAAACCTCTAGCTGCAAACAATTCGAAGGAAGAACTCATCAAAGTCATTATACTTATTTCCTCACTTCGATCACGAGAGCTTAAAGGATATTGTTGGTATTAGGGGTGATCCTGATGGTTTAGTTGAATGGACAGAGGTAGGTATTCATTGTATTTTCGTACTATCTTATAAGTATGTAGTGTACATGTACATGTCATGATGTTGTTTCATGGTCTCATTGATTATTGACAGCTTGATAGATTGATAAATTTCATAGACTTGTAGAAATTGATAAATTTCACAATATTCATCATGGATTTGTTGTATTATATTCAAACTTACATGACTCATGCAATATAGCCCTACAAACCCAATGTATCCTAAGAAACCTAATTTAGAATCCTAGAAACCAAATCTACAAACCTAGAAACCACATATATCCTTATAAACCCTTGAAACCTAATGAAACCTCATAAATAAAGTGTTAATATAAGGTCAAATGCAATAATCACAAGTCTACATCTTTGCAGTGTCATCATAGGCCTTGTAGAATGCTCAACTTATACTTGTAAACACTAGCTTGTATCTAAACCCTATCATGTAGACTAGCTCCTGGTTTGCAATCTAAACCTGAGTTTGTAGTATAGGCCCCAGTTTGTAGAACCCCTAGGTTGACCAATCACTTTTATGTCAAATACAATGTCGCCATTGAGAAATGTTAACTTGACATGATTTTGAAACTCACCAAATATTTCAAGGCTAACTTCCAAATATCTAGAAACCCTAGTTTGTAGCCTAAAACATAGTTTCTATCCTAAACCCTACAAAACCAAGAAATTATTACATTGGGGGGACAAATTCCACAAATCCTACCATAAAAGATCATTTGAATACAAATCATTATCCACAAAAATGCACAAGAATCCAAAAAAATTCATGTTGCAACTATATATGCATGCCAAAAAATGTTCATTGTACATATATATTCATATGCATCAATTTGTGTCTAAACCATTATGCTACAAATATGCACAATATTACAAGAAACCCTTGTTTATATTATAAACACTGGAAACCCTAGTTTGTATCCCTCTCCTCTAGGACATGGCTCTTTCCTCTACCTTGAATCTCAAAGTTGATCCTCCATGGACATTAGTCAACACCCCAAGTTTTCATGAAACTTCCTAATGCAAGTGTTAAAATAAGGTATAAAAATTTTCTCATGCTCAATAACCATAGCCAATGCTAGCCTATAAATCCTATCTTACAAAACCTATGGCCAATACCATAAACCCTTGTGTGTACCCTAAATCCTAGTTTGAATTCTAAGCCCTAGAAACCCTAGTTTGTAGCCTAGAACCCAGTTTATGTTCAAAATCATAGAAACCCTAGTTTGTATCCACTCTTTATCATCTACATGTTAATAATATAATTTATTGAATGTTGCAATTGACCAATATCTGATATAAAACATTCAAACCTTTGCATCTTTTCCCTAAGTCCAATTTGCCTTATGTCCCTAAATGGATACATGGACCCACTTGCAAATAGACATAAAATATAATTTATGGATGAGATAAAAAAAAAATTGACTCTGTTTGATTCAATATTTTTGGATAGTGTTAGGGGTTCCCCTCTTCTTTGGTTCCATGGCCCAAGTATCCTCTTTTATGTAGATTTTGGAAACTAGGGTTTTTCTCAATAAGGGATTGTGCAATTTTTTCACATAGGGGTCAACTTTTCAAATTCCTTGTATGAGAACTTGTGGCTAGAATTACCACATGGAACTTGCCTAAACACACTTGCAGAACCTCCTGGAACCTAGTTTTGTTACACGGTTAGAATTCTATGCCCCAAGTAGGGATTCAACAGGTGTTCTTGAAAACCACTTGGAGGTGAGCTTCAATGTGCCATAAAATGATGATCGTGGATCTGATTCATGAATAGTCAACTCCATTGGATTCATGACATTGGGATAGTGGTAATCGATCCCCTGTTCTCTTGTTCCATTTCCCAGGGATCCTCGTTTAGGCATATTTTGGAGACTAGGGTTTTACTCAATAACTGAATGTTCAGTTTTTGCACATAGGGTTCAACTTTACAAATTCCTCATTTGAGAACTTGTGGCTAGAGTTCCCATGTGGAACCTACCTAAACACACTTGGAGGACCTCTTGGAACCTAGTTTTGTTGCATGGTTAGAATTATATTCCCCAGGTAGGGATTCAACAAGTGGCCTTGAAAGCATGTTGGAGGTGAGCTTGAATGTGCCATAGAATATTGATAGTGTCTTAGATCGATGAACGTTGACTTTGTTGGATTCCAGACAATGGGATAGTTCTATGGGTTCCCCTATCATCTAGTTCCATGGCCCAGGGATCCTCTTTTAGGTATATTTTTGAAACTAGGGGTTTTCTCAGAAAGGGATTGTGCAATTTTTACACATAGGGGTAAAATTTGAAAATTTCTCGACTGAGAACTTGTGGCTAGAATTCCCACATGGAAAATTCCTAAAAAAACTTTGAGGACCTCCTAGAACCCAGTTTTGTTGCATAGTTAGAATTATATGCCCCAGGTAGGGATTCAGCAGGTGTCCTTGAAATCCTTTGGGAGGTGAACTTTAATGTGCCATAGAATGATCATCATCAGTCAAATCAATGAATCATACACTCTGTTATATTCAAGACTTCAAGTAGTGATAAGGTTTCTCCTCTTTTTTTGTTCCATGGCCCAGAGATCCTCTTTTAGGTAGATTTTGGAAACTAGGGTTTTGCTCAATAATGGAATGTGGAATTTTTGCACATAGAGGTCAAATTTTCAAATTTATCACCTGAGAGTTCATGGTTAGCATTCCCAAGTGAAACCTAAATAAAAACACTTGCAGGAACTCTCGAAACCCAGTTTTGTTTTGCGGTTAGAATTATTCTCCTTGGGTAGGGATTCAACAAGTGTCCCTAAAATCCTCTGTGAGGTGAGATTCAACGTGCTATAGAATGATGATTGTGTCTCATTTTGTCGAATTTTCCACTCCATTGGATTCAAGACATCAATATAGTGCTATGTTTCTTCCTATCCTTTGCTACCATGGCCCATGCGTCACCTTATAAGATGATTTTAGAAAATAGGGTTTTGCTCAGTAAGGGTCTATGCATTTTTTGCACATAGGGGTCAAATTTACAAATTTTTTATTTTGATTATAGCATTCAACATCCAAAGAGTGGTACTCAAACCAAACCTCTTTAACTCTTAATACATTACTATCTCCTTAGTGTTCCACATCATTTGACATGTGCTTAATGTTTCACTATAATTGCATTTTGAGCAATTAATAATGTTTTTTAGAATTGAAAGTTCTAAAGAAAAATTGAAGATGATGTTTCATTGATGAGAACTTATCGATAGTGCTAACATTTGGAACCTACCTAAACACACTTGAAGGACCTCCCAAAACCAATTTTTGTTGCACGCTTAGAATTATATGCCTCGAATAGGGATTCAACAAGTGTCCGTGAAATCCTCTAGGAGGTGAGCTTCAACATTCCATTGAATTATGACCATGTCTCAGATCGATGAATAACTCACTCCATTGGATTCAAGGCATCAATATATTTCTAGGGGTGCCCCTCTCCTCTAGTTCCATCGCCTAGGGATCCTCTTTTAGGTATATTTTTGAAATTAGGGTTTGCTTAATAAAGGAATGTGCAATTTTTGCACATAGGGGTCAACTTTGCAAATTCCTTGACCAAGATATCATGGTTAGAATTACCACATAGAAATTGCCTAAGCACACTTGTAGGACCTCCCAAAACCTAGTTTAATTGCATAGTTAGAAATATATGCCCTAGATATGGATTCAACAGGTGTCCCTGAAAGCCTCTATGATGTGAGTTTCAACGTGCCATAGAATAATGACCATTGCTCGGATTGATGAAACATAAAATACATTGGATTTAGGATGTTGACATATTGATCAAGTTTCCCCTCTCCTCTAGTTCCATGGCCCACGAATTCTCTTCTAGGTAGATTTTGGAAACTAGGATTTTTCTTAGTAATGGAATGTGCAACTTTTGCACATAGGGGTCAACTTTAAAAATTCCTCGACTGAGAGTTTTTAGTTAGTGTTCCCACGTGGAATATGAATAAACACACTTGAAAAACCTCCTAGAACCCATTTTTTTGCATGGTTAGAATTATTTTCCCCAGCTAGGGATTCAACAGGTGTCCCTTAAAGCCTCTAGGAGGTAAGCTTCAACATGCTATAGAATGATGATCGTGGCTCGTATCATCGAACATCGATTCCAATGGATTAAATACATTGATATAGTTCCATGGGTTGCCTTGTCCTATGATTCCATGGCCCACGCATCACCTTATAGGATAATTTTGGAAACTAGGGTTTTGCTCAATAAAAGTTTATGCATTTTTTGCACATAGGGGTCAAATTCAGAAAATTTTGATTTTGATTATAGAATTTGACATCGAAAGAGTGCCACGGAAACCAAACAACTTGAACTCTTAATACATTTCTATGTACTTAGTGTGACACATCGTTTGACGTGTCCTTAATGTTTCACTATATTTGCATTTTGAACAATTAATGTTTTTTCATAACTCAAATTTCTAATGAAAAAATGAAGGTGATGTTTCATCGATGATATCCCTCTGATCGTTGCTTGATTTATCATTTTCCTTAATTTTTCCTTGTGGTTTCTTAGGAGTCACTTGAAAAAAATATGTTGTTAGGATTTCTAATCTCTTTCATTGGAATTTGACAAGTATGCAAGTCATTTGTAAATAATTCTGGGGTATACAGTTATTCATACACATGGTTTATTTTGTGTTGTTGATCATGAATGACCTTTACAAGTTTTTTTTGTAGATGATACATATGCACCCATATATTCATTAGATGAAAGTCATCGTGCCAAATGAAAATTTCATTTATGTGGGCCACAGATGTGCATGACTTTGGTGTGTCAACTTTGTGAATCCTTTAAATGTTTGTTATATACTTATGTGGGTAAGGTGATTATCTGGGTAATGTCTTCTTTGTTCCACTTAGTTGAGTCAGTGGCTTAGGTGTGTTAGGTATGTTGCAAATTGAATTGGATAGCTATTGTTAGGATCATTAGTAGGTTATGCATTGGGGTTTTGGGGAGTTATTCATAAATGGGGTTACCGTTACATGGATTAGTATTTTAGGGGGTTGTGTGGGTCAAGATAAAAGATAAGTATCACATATGTGGGATAAATAAGTATGTTCCATAGGTGTTCCATTTACGTACATCCTTTAATATGTCCAACGGGTGCTTGTATGTAGGTTAGGTATTCATGTGCATTCAAGTTATATTGGTTTGTTCTTTATGTGTGTCATTTAAGTACATTGGATGCTTATGTCACTGAGATGAAACATGAGATGCATTAGGTGGTTAGGGTTAATAGTGTTAGTGGGTTAGGATAAAAAGGGTTTGAGTGTAGTTGGTGGGTTGTGAAAGGGGATTATGATAAAGGGATTGATAATTACTTGTATTAGTTTCTTATTCTATTGGTTTTAATTTTGATAGAAAATTGTGTGCATTAGGGGTGTCACTCGCATGATTTCACATGCAATTTCATATAATTTAATTGTGGTAAAGAATATATTGTAAATGTGCATTGTTGTGAAGAAAAACTAACATTGTATATGCAATTAGATCGTGGTCAAGAACAATTTAAATGTACATTGTCAAGTGCATTGCTGTCATTACAAAATGTTTTAATTATGCATTGTTCTCAAATTTATAACTGATATCTCCATGCAATCATAAAAGCTATAAAAAATTGGGAACATTACCCATAGAAACATTATTGTCCACACATGTACAAAAACACATAATAATGAACTATGAAGATAGAATATGAAATATATATTATATAATGGAAGTTATAATACAAAAATAGACGTCCCATAGATTCCATGTCAATGTACATGTGTAAAAAACATCAATGATGTACATGCAAAAAAAAGTACATTGGTCCTATACCATGCATAAAAAATATAACTTGCTCATTTTTTTTCTTGAGTGTAATGCTTGTTTCCTACGTCCATGGCCATTGTGCATCTCTGGTGACTGCAAGTCAATGATAGCATTTGTTGATCAGGTAAATGAACTAATATTGAAGCATTAATGAACTTTGAAATTCAACTTAATTACATAAGACAAAGAATCACTCAATCCATCTAGGGTATAGATGCATATGGTGTCCTACTCCTTGTGAAGAGCCTCTCTACAATGGTGCTCTAGGAATAAAATAAACTATGTCGATTGGATACAAAATTATCAGCATGTATGCATGAGAAAGTACTAATCAATTTTGTAATTAATGAACATCTCACTGTAAAAATTTCTGGTGTGGTAGGAGGTTGGGTTTCTTTAATAGCAATCGGACTCATAGGTTGAATATAAACCTCGGTTTCATGCACTAATGGACCAGAGTGATGATACATTCACCAAACGCTAAAATACTTAGAAAGCATGCATGTTCATACACAATAAAAATGAATTGATGTACAATTATTCAAGTAGTTACCTTTGTGTGACTTATCCCCATTGTAGATGCAACATTAAATGCAACATACACAAACCTTCTAAGGTCTAGGATGGAGGATGCTCCATCCTAATGCTGTAAACATGCTAAAAAAAACATTAATACATACAAGTTGTGGAGTGAATTGAAATCTAACGAAGAACTTTCATCGAAGGCTATGTGTACATTATCATGGAATATGTAGGTCTATGATCATGGAAACTCACTCTTTATACAGAAGATGATTGTCTAGTGTAGAAAAAACCTTTCTCTACGTTTGGACTATAGGTAGAGAGAAACCAAAGCGATGGTGCAAGGATTTGCATTGATGCATGTCATATAGTGTTTTCATAGTTAGAAATGGACATGAATGGATGAAATAGTATGTACTGAAAAAATAACATGTTGTAGTTTGCTTACCTATGCTTGGGACATATCTACTCAATGGGGTGAGTCACTGCTAGAAATTTCTTGCCCCTATGCAGAGCCAGATAAAACTTGCAAGTTTAAAAATTATAAATATTAGTAATCTATAAAGGAGTACTATAAGAAAAAATGATTTTGAACAAGATTCAATCATTAACCATGTACTTACATTCCTGAGGTAATAATAGAATCCAAGTGGGACGATTCACTAAGATTAATGTCTCCTATATCTTGTTCAAAATGCGGTACCTACAACTTCAAAAATTATAAATAATATACCATTTAAAAAATTAATGAACTAACATGTATTGACAAAATGACAAGTAATAACAAAATGACATGTTGAAATATGACCTCAATGTTGGTTGTTTCCACCTTAGATACGAAAACACCAGGCACATTAGAACGCCTTGTAGAGGAATCAAGCACCCGCAAGATTAAAAATTGTATATATTAAGAATCTTTTAATGTGTGCAATCTAGAAAAAATAAATTAAACAACATTATAGTTTTCACAATATCCATACCTAACCAACATTCATAGTAGATGTACCATGTGTTGATCCACAACCATAGCATGCTTGACCACATGCCGTACACACATGTGGCTCAATTTGGGACCCATGGGATGTTGGTATATCCCCACTAATAGATGGTCCTCTACCACCAGAAGTTGATGGTTGTACCCCACCAAAGGAAAAGGGACCTACCTATTTAATAGTTGTGGTGTGGCGAGAAATCATCTGAGCTAGTTTTAGAAATGCATCATGTGTAGAAGGTATGCCTGGCCTCAAAAGCTTGCTACAGGTGGAGGTGTATGTTGATCAACATCATTATGCCTAGCATTGGGAAAATTTTGTGGCATCCCCCTACCAACAAAATTGAACCTCAACATGTCAAAATAGTTGACATGTTTTCCCATCACAAAATATGCATAATTGTTTTGGAGTAAGTACAATGTTTTTTCCTTGTTGTTATTTGGGGGTATGCCAAATACCATATAACATCTATCCATCCAGTGATCTTTGATTGGTTGAAAAATGCACCACTAAATATAAATATGTGGTATGGTAGTCTATGAAATGTTATCTGTCTCTGGCACTCTTAATTATGAATATATTTTCTCTTTTTTTATTTTGAGCTTCTTAATGTCGTTGAAGCTTAGTCCATTCGCATATTCTTTTTGTTTTCTCTCTCTGTATGATGCTATGTTATACAACACATCGCTCGATATGCAGATGATGTATATGATGGAATCTAATGATGTCGAAAAGGAGCGGAAGAGTTCATCTCCACCCCTACAAGCTGCACTAGTATCTCTCAAATGACCAATCACTCTCAAAATCTGTGCATTATGGTCCATATCAACCACTGCAATCATAAATAGAATAAAAATATAAAACTAGTGTATGAAAAATAACAACATGAACTATTTATAATTTAAAATTTAAAATAGAACAAATTTTACATTGAAGTATAAACATTTAACACTTTTACATCTTAAATTTATGTTGTATATGTGTATTAATTTCAATTTCCATATCCATACATTAAATGCACCATGTGTATATGTTGATTGGGAAGCTTCTCTACCTTTTTTTAAGGCTTGGATTATGAAATCTCATTGAAACTGTGGGGTGTTGACTCATTCCCTTAGAGGACCAGATTTGAGATTATAGGTAGACGTAAGGGATAGAGCCGCGAGGAGGGGGTACAAGACACTATGGATGAATAAAATCCCAATATATGCAAGGATTTTGATATATGTCATTATTTGATGCAGTGTGAATATTTTGGAATCTATATGTAATTTAACATCTTTTTTTATATGTAGTTTGGTGCATGTATGCATTCCACTTGATGTTATTTTAGTTATATGCACTCTTTTTATATACCCATGAGTGACTTTGCATATTTGTGTATAATGGTTTGGGAGCTAGAATTCAACAGAATTAGATGTTTTCAAGATTTTAGGGTTGTAAGGTTTCTACTCGATTCTATCATGTATGATAGTATGTGATTGGTATGTAATCAAACACATCAACCTCTGTATATATCTTGTTGTTGGTTTAAACTATTGCTGAACTCCATTTTCTTGATCTTAACAAAAATGTACCCTTCACTCATGTGAAAACATTTATTAAACATGGGAATATTCCATACCTTATTTTAACACTTGGATTAGGAAGTTTCATAAAAAATATAAGATGTTAATTAGTGTCCTTGGAGGACCAAATTCAATATTCCAAGTAGAGACAAGGTATAGATCCTAAAGGAGGGGTAAACGATGCTATTGATTAATAAATTCCCAATATTGGTTTTGTCATCGATTCTACTATTCTAGGTTAAGTCTTCCCTGCCCATCCAACCAAGCCTAAGGCACTGACCAAATAGAGTGTAACTATGTTGACAACACTTACAATGCAACTGAGGCCTCACTTGAGATACCTATGGGGATTGCGAGAAATAGGATTCTACAGTTATAGAAAGGTATTTTTTCATAGAAACGTTAAAAGGATGTTTGACCAAAGCAGAGAGATGGTCATTCGTCGACACATACACATGATAGAAAGCAGACCAATCCGTCGACACATATGCAACATATAAATATACATATCTACAGCATGTCTACCATCATTGTTATCAACATTCCACAATATTAATCAATATAAGTGTGACAAAATAAAAAATATTCAGACACACAATACACAAACATCATAAACACATAGTTTTAACATGGAAACTCATACGGGAAAAACAACAAAAGTGCTCTTCATCTGGCATGAGTAATATTTATAACACTTTTGGTCTGTGCATGCAGCTTGTACACTTCTCTCAAAATATTCTCTAAAATATATTTTTCTTTGTCTTATGCTCTTATGTATTCTTCTTATTTATGTAATCCTCTTCTTAGGATCATCTTTCTATGTATTTCTTGTAGAAATTCAGGCCTGCAGTAGATTAATTTCACCCACAACAATTAACAATTGATCATGCAAAATTATCAACAATGGAGACTGAATATGGAGCTGTAACACAAAATTATATTAACTGAGTGTACAATAGCCAACCCTGTATTAACATAGGCTGCTGAATATATAGAATACATGAGCAAATCGAATGCATAAGGAAGCATCCAAATCTAGCATAAAGCAGGCTTACCCAAAATAGGCAAATCCCCCATAGGTGTAAAAAGCTGATCCCAAATCTATCAAGGACCCCACGAATTAGCAAGGGCGCATGGGCAAGCTAAAGAGTGGTCAAATGGCAGCTCATACATGCTTTTTCATGGAGGAAAGAGTGGAGGAGTAAGAGGCAACAAAGCTGATTCACCTCACCTAGTCTTGCTTTCCTATGTGCCTTAAAACACTGAAAAAGCAGAGAATAAAGCAGAAAAAGCAGATGTGCACCTAGGAGGCTAGGAATAAAGCAGATTTGATTCCCAAGGCTTTCCCAAGCGCTCCATGAGTCAATAATGGCAAGTTTTACCTCTATGGATAGGCAATTAGCAACTTGCACATGGTGGGACTCATGGACTAGGAAAATAAGACAAAATAAATGAAATAATGTCTAAGTGGGTAAATACTATGGGTTGATTATTCTAACACCCCCCCTTAAGGCTGAATTTATGAGTAATAAATCAAAATATAGGGCCTAGAAACAAGGCTTATTCACCCTTTACATACTGCAATGTCCATACAAC
>LPNX010158105.1:774110-926986 GCA_001517045.1 Pseudotsuga menziesii | reverse complement strand
TATAATATTTGCAATAATATGAATTCTTGTATTAATTGTATGTGATAGGAATATAAGGTGGAACATGAAGCCTTGTGGACCCACTTAGTTTTCATCCTAAAAGGAAACTAGTATAAAATTAGAAATATCCATAAAGGTAGAAAGGGATAAAAGCAACACAAAAGAAATCAGCTAGAAAAACATGCACAAAGAAGGAAAGTGCAGGAAACACATGTCAATGAAAAAAGAAGGAAATTTTAGGAGAGCAAGGAGTGAGAAGTTTCTAAAAGGAATAAATGAATGCCAGTGTAAAAAGAAGGAAACTAGGAGGGTGCAGTTTCCAAAGGAATAAAATCAGGTTAGTTAGAAATAAAGGAAAGCAAGGAACACAAAGAAACCCTTTCTTATCCCTCCAACTACAGCTAACCCCCAAACCCTGTATATTATCTCTCTCTCTCTCTCTCTCACACACACACACACACACACACACATGTCACCCCCTACCACTAAAATCCCCCTTCCAGAGACATGGGGCAGATAGTAATGATGACAAAAGCGTTATATTGATGGAGTATCACTTATACATAAGTGATGACAGGTTTCATGACGTGGATTTTGTACAACACAACTTTTAATTGTTCTAGAATCACTTGAAGGATAACAGTATACAAATGGAACATCACTAGATTTGGTATGATGGTTTTGGTGGGAAATTAAAAATTACTCGTGTCTTCCAATGGTTGTGTATGCTCCACAAGAGGCACAAGGTGCCACATATTTGGAACTATTTATAGACTGTACACAGAAAAGGGGAACATGATGATCAGGTGTGCACATCAATACCGCGCTACGTAGGAAATAAATTAAGTACACAATAGTTAGGCTCAACTAAGATGCAAATACCATTTTTTGAATGGTGTTCTTCAGTGATGGGGGGTGAGTAAGAAGGAAAGAAGACCAATAAAATTAAAAAAACTACATGTACATAGATATTTTTGGGAGGTGGTCAATGTAGATATATCACACATATATGAGTCCAAGACCATCCAAGGAACTCATGCATTTCATTCTGTTAGAACTCCAAGTAATGCCATAGTTGAAATGTGGGAAAGGAAAGTCTCTTGTTTTTGTTGCCCATGTAATATTGGTGAATGGGACAATTGTGAATCAATAGATTGGGTTGGTGGTTGGGATCATGTATCAATCCCAATTGGGAGACATATGAATGCAGAATTTTCCCAGTTGGAGGATGGACAATCAAGTATTTCAGTATACTATGACCACATGTCAGATCTCGTACAAACAGGTTCGACTAATATCTAAATTATTTCGAAATGTTTGAAGAATAGTTGTGTTTATTTAGATGACTCTTATGTTGGTGATTTATTTTATGCAAGGCACATATCTGCAGTGGTTATCCTGAAGGGAAATGAATGTGCTATTGACTATTCGCTGACACATTTCTTAGATGGGAAGAAAACCCTCATTGTCTCATTAAGGGACTCTGAGGGTAATGATTTTCTGATTTGGACGATGGTTATTAAAGGAGAATATTTTACACAGGTTTCCCATGCACCAAAGAAAAAGGGTTATTTATTTCAATATTATAGACTAGGTCGAATTGTATAACATATACAAACTTAGTTATTGGCACAAACCTCCAGCTGCAAACAATTTGAAGGAAGAACTCATCAAAGTCATTATACTTATTTCCTCACTTCGAGCACGAGAGCTTAAAGGATATTGTTGGTATTAGGGGTGATCCTGATGGTTTAGTTGAATGGACAGAGGTAGGAATACATGTAATTGGTATTCATTGTATTTTTGTACTATCTTATAAGTATGTAGTGTACATGTACATGTCATGATGTTGTTTCATGGTCTCATTGATTATTGACAGCTTGATAGATTGATAAATTTCATAGACTTGTAGAACTTGATAAATTTCACAATATTCATCATGGATTTGTTGTATTATATTCAAACTTACATGACTCATGCAATATATCCCTACAAACCCAATGTATCCTAAGAAACCTAATTTAAAATCCTAGAAACCAAATCTACAAACCTAGAAACCACATATATCCTTATAAACCCTTGAAACCTAATTAAAACTCATAAATAAAGTGTTAATATAAGGTCAAATGCAATAATCACAAGTCTACATCTTTGCAGTGTCATCATAGGCCTTGTAGAATGCTCAACTTATACTTGTAAACACTAGATTGTATCTAAACCCTATCATGTAGACTAGCTCCTGGTTTGCAATCTAAACCTGAGTTTGTAGTATAGGCCCCAGTTTGTAGAACCCCTAGGTTGACCAATCACTTTTATGTCAAATACAATGTCCCCATTGAGAAATGTTAACTTGACATGATTTTGAAACTCACCAAATATTTCAAGGCTAACTTCCAAATATCTAGAAACCCTAGTTTGTAGCCTAAAACGTAGTTTCTATCCTAAACCCTACAAAACCAAGAAATTATTACATTGGGGGGACAAATTCCACAAATCCTACCATAAAATATCATTTGAATACAAATCATTATCCACAAAAATGCACAAGAATCCAAAAAACTTCATGTTGCAACTATATATGCATGCCAAAAAATGTTCATTGTACATATATATTCATATGCATCAATTTGTGTCTAAACCATTATGCTACAAATATGCACAATATTACAAGAAACCCTTGTTTATATTATAAACACTGGAAACCCTAGTTTGTATCCCCCTCCTCTAGGACATGGCTCTTTCCTCTACCTTGAATCTCAAAGTTGATCCTCCATGGACATTAGTCAACACCCCAAGTTTTCATGAAACTTCCTAATGCAAGTGTTAAAATAAGGTATAAAAATTTTCCCATGCTCAATAACCATAGCCAATGATAGCCTATAAATCCTATCTTACAAAACCTATAGCCAATACCATAAACCCTTGTGTGTACCCTAAATCCTAGTTTGAATTCTAAGTCCTAGAAACCCTAGTTTGTAGCCTAGAACCCAGTTTATGTTCAAAATTGTCGAAACCCTAGTTTGTATCCACTCATTATCATCTACATGTTAATAATATAATTTATTGAATGTTGCAATTGACCAATATCTGATATAAAACATTCAAACCTTTGCATCTTTTCCCTAAGTCCAATTTGCCTTATGTCCCTAAATGGATACATGGACCCACTTGCAAATAGACATAAAATATAATTTATGGATGATATAAAAAAAATTTGACTCTGTTTGATTCGAGATTTTTGGATAGTGTTAGTGGTTCCCCTCTTCTTTGGTTCCATGGCCCAAGTATCCTCTTTTATGTAGATTTTGGAAACTAGGGTTTTTCTCAACAAGGGATTGTGGAATTTTTTCACATAGGGTCAAATTTTCAAATTCCTCATATGAGAAATTGTGGCTAGAATTCCCACATGGAACCTCCCTAAACACACTTGCAGAACCTCCAGGAACCTATTTTTGTTACACGGTTATAATTCTATGCCCCAAGTAGGGATTCAATAGGTGTTCTTGAAAACCACTTGGAGGTGAGCTTCAATGTGCCATAAAATGATGATCGTGGATCTGATTGATGAATAGTCAACTCCATTGGATTCATGACATTGGGATAGGGGTAAGGGATCCCCTATTCTCTTGTTCCATTTCCCAAGGATCCTCTTTTAGGCATATTTTGGAGACTAGGGTTTTACTCAATAACTGAATGTTCTGTTTTTGCACATAGGGTTCAACTTTATGAATTCCTCATTTGAGAACTTGTGGCTAGAGTTCCCATGTGGAACCTACCTAAACACACTTGGAGGACCTCTTGGAACCTATTTTTATTGCATGGTTAGAATTATATTCCCCCAGGTAGGGATTCAACAAGTGGCCTTGAAAGCATGTTGGAGGTGAGCTTCAATGTGCCATAGAATATTGGTAGTGTCTTAGATCGATGAACGTTGACTTTGTTGGATTCCAGACAATGGGATAGTTCTATGGGTTCCCCTATCGTCTAGTTCCATGGCCCAGGGATCCTCTTTTAGGTATATTTTTGAAACTAGGGGTTTTCTCAGAAAGGGATTGTGCAATTTTTACACATAGGGGTAAAATTTGAAAATTTCTCGATTGAGAACTTGTGGCTAGAATTCCCACATGGAAAATTCCTAAAAAAACTTTGAGGACCTCCTAGAACCCAGTTTTGTTGCACAATTAGAATTATATGCCCCAGGTAGGGATTCAGCAGGTGTCCTTGAAAGCCTTTGGGAGGTGAACTTTAATGTTCCATAGAATGATCATCATCGGTCAAATCAATGAATCATACACTCTGTTAGATTCAAGAATTCAATTAGTGATAAGGTTTCTCCTCTTTTTTTGTTCCATGGCCCAAAGATCCTCTTTTAGGTAGATTTTGGAAACTAGGGTTTTGCTCAATAATGGAATGTGGAATGTTTGCACATAGAGGTCAACTTTTCAAATTTATCACCTGAGAGTTCATGGTTAGAATTCCCAAGTGAAACCTAACTAAACACACTTATAGGACCTCTCGAAACCCAATTTTGTTTTGCAGTTAGAATTATTCTCCCTGGGTAAGGATTCAACAAGTGTCCCTAAAATCCTCTATGAGGTGAGATTCAACGTGCTATAGAATGATGATTGTGTCTCATTTTGATGAATTTTCCACTCCATTGGATTCAAGACATCAATATAGTGCTATGTTTATTCCTATCCTTTGCTACCATGGCCCATACGTCACCTTATAAGATGATTTTAGAAAATAGGGTTTTGCTTAGTAAGGGTCTATGTATTTTTTGCACATAGGGGTCAAATTTACAAAATTTTGATTTTGATTATAGCATTCAACATCCAAAGAGTGGTACTCAAACCAAACCTCTTTAACTCTTAATACATTACTATCTCCTTAGTGTTCCACATCATTTGACATGTGCTTAATGTTTCACTATAATTGCATTTTGAGCAATTAATAATGTTTTTTAGAATTCAAAGTTCTAAAGAAAAATTGAAGATGATGTTTCATTGATGAGAACTTATGGATAGTGTTACAATTTGTAACCTACCTAAACACACTTGAAGTACCTCGCAAAACCAATTTTTGTTGCACGCTTAGAATTATATGCCTCGAATAGGGATTCAACAAGTGTCCGTGAAAGCCTCTAGGAGGTGAGCTTCAACATTCCATTGGATTCAAGGCATTCCATTGGACCGTGTCTCAGATCGATGAATAACTCACTCCATTGGATTCAAGGCATTGATATATTTCTAGGGGTGCCCCTCTCCTCTAGTTCCATCGCCTAGGGATCCTCTTTTAGGTATATTTTTGAAATTAGGGTTTGCTCAATAAAGGAATGTGCAATTTTTGCACATAGGGGTCAACTTTCCAAATTCCTTGACTGATATATTATGGTTAGAATTCCCACATAGAAATTGCCTAAGCACACTTGTAGGACCTCCCAAAACCTAGTTTAATTGCACAGTTAGAAATATATGCCCTAGATAGGGATTCAACAGGTGTCCCTGAAAGCCTCTAGGATGTGAGTTTCAATATGCCATAGAATAATGACCATTGCTCGGATTGATGAAACATAAAATACATTGGATTTAGGATGTTGACATATTGATCAGGTTTCCCCTCTCCTCTAGTTCCATGGCCCACGGATTCTCTTCTAGGTAGATTTTGGAAACTAGTATTTTTCTCAGTAATGGAATGTGCAACTTTTGCACACAGGGGTTAACTTTACAAATTCCTCAACTGAGAGTTTTTAGTTAGCGTTCCCACGTGGAATATGAATAAAAACACTTGAAAAACCTCCTAGAACCCATTTTTTTCCATGGTTAGAATTATCTTCCCCGGCTAGGGATTCAACAGGTGTCCCTGAAAGCCTCTGGGAGGTAAGCTTCAACATGCTATAGAATGATGATCGTCGCTTGTATCATTGAACATCGATTCCAATGGATTAAATACATTGATATAGTTCCATGGGTTCCCTTGTCCTATGATTCCATGGCCCATGCATCACCTTATAGGATCATTTTGGAAACTACGGTTTTGCTCAATAAGAGTCTATGCATTTTTTGCACATAGGGGTCAAATTTAGAAAATTTTGATTTTGATTATAGAATTCGACATCCAAAGAGTGCCACGCAAACCAAACAACTTGAACTCTTAATACATTTCTATGTACTTAGTGTGACACATCGTTTGACGTGTCCTTAATGTTTCACTATATTTGCATTTTGAACAATTAATGTTTTTTCATAACTCAAATTTCTAACAAAAAAATGAAGGTGATGTTTCATCGATGATATCCCTTTGATCGTTGCTTGATTTATCATTTTCCTTCATTTTTCCTTGTGGTTTCTTAGGAGTCACTTGAAAAAAATATGTTGTTAGGATTTCTAATCTCTTTCATTGGAATTTGACAAGTATTCAGGTCATTTGTAAATAATTCTGGGGTATACAGTTATTCATACACATGGTTTATTTTGTGTTGCTGATCATGAATGACCTTTACGAGTTTTTTTTGTAGATGATACATATGCACCCATATATTCATTAGATGAAAGTCATCGTGCCAAATGAAAATTTCATTTATGTGGGCCACACATGTGCATCACTTTGGTGTGTCAACTTTGTGAATCCTTTAAATGTTTGTTATATTCTTATGTGGGTAAGGTGATTATCTGGGTAATGTATTCTTTGTTCCACTTAGTTGAGTCAGTTGCTTAGGTGTGTTAGGTATGTTGCAAATTGAATTGGATAGCTATTGTTAGGATCATTAGTAGGTTATGCATTGGGGTTTTGGGGAGTTATTCATAAATGGGGTTAACGTTACATGGATTAGTATTATAGGGGGTTGTGTGGGTCAAGCTAAAAGACAAGTATCACATATGTGGGATAAATAAGTATGTTCCATAGGTGTTCCATTTACGTGCATCCTTTAATATGTCCAACGGGTGCTTGTATGTAGGTTAGGTATTCATGTGCATTCAAGTTATATTGGTTTGTTCCTTATGTGTGTTATTTAAGTACATTGGATGCTTATGTCACTGAGATGAAACATGAGATGCATTAGGTCGTTAGGGTTAATAGTGTTAGTGGGTTAGGGTAAAAAGGGTTTGAGTGTAGATGGTGGGTTGTGAAAGGGGATTATGATAAAGGGATTGATAATTACTTGTATTAGTTTCTTATTCTATAGGTTTTAAGTTTGATAGAAAATTGTGTGCATTAGGGGTGTCACTCGCATGATTTCACATGCAATTTCATATAATTTAATTGTGGTCAAGAATATATTGTAAACGTGCATTGTTGTGAAGGAAAACTAACATTGTATATGCAATTAGATCATGGTCAAGAACAATTTAAATGTACATTGTCAAGTGCATTGCTGTCATTACAAAATGTTTTAATTATGCATTGTTCTCAAATTTATAACTGATATCTCCATACAATCATAAAATCTATAAAAAATTGGGAACATTACCCATAGAAACATTAATGTCCTACATGTACGAAAACACATAATAATGAACTATGAAGATAGAATATGAAATATATATTATATAATGGAAGTTATAATACAAAAATAGACGTCCCTTAGATGCCATGTCAATGTACATGTGTAAAAAACATCAATGATGTACATGCAAAAAAAAGTACATTGGTCCTATACCTTGCATAAAAATATAACTTGCTCATTTTTTTTCTTGAGTGTAATGCTTGTTTCCTACGTCCATGGCCATTGTGCATCTCTGGTGACTGCAAGTCAATGATAGCATTTGTTGATTAGGTAAATGAACTAATACTGAAGCATTAATGAACTTTGAAATTCAACTCAATTACATAAGACAAAGACTCACTCAATCCATCTAGGGTATAGATGCATATGGTGTCCTACTCCTTGTGAAGAGCCTCTCTACAATGGTGCTCTAGGAATAAAATAAACTATGTCGATTGGCTACAAATTATCAGCATGTATGCATGAGAAAGTACTAATCAATTTTGTAATTAATGAACATCTCACTGTAAAAATTTCTGGTGTGGTAGGAGGCTAGGTTTCTTTAATAGCAATCAGACTCATAGGTTGAATATAAACCTCGGTTTCATGCACTAATGGACCAGAGTGATGATACATTCACCAAACGCTAAAATACTTAGAAAGCATGCATGTTCATACACAATAAAAATGAATTGATGTACAAATATTCAAGTAGTTACCTTTGTGTGACTTATCCCCATTGTAGATGCAACATTAAATTCAACATAAACAAACCTTCTAAGGTATAGGATGGAGGATGCTCCATCCTAATGCTGTAAACATGCTAAAAAAAACGTTAATACATACAAGTTGTGGAGTGAATTGAAAGCTAACGAATAACTTTCATCGAAGGCTATGTGTACATTATCATGGAATATGTAGGTCTATGATCATGGACACCCACTCTTTATACAGAAGACGATTGTCTAGTGTAGAAAAAACCTTTCTCTATGTTTGGACTATAGGTAGAGAGAAACCAAAGCAATGGTGCAAGGATTTGCATTGATGCATGTCATATAGTGTTTTCATAGTTAGAAATGGACATGAATGGATGAAATAGTATGTACTGAAAAAATAACATGTTGTAGTTTGCTTACCTATGCTTGGGACATATCTACTCAATGGGGTGAGTCACTGCTAGAAATTTCTTGCCCCTATGCAGAGCCAGATAACACTTGCAAGTTTAAAAATTATAAATATTAGTAATCTATAAAGGAGTACTATAAGAAAAAATGATTTTGAACAAGATTCAGTCATTAACCATGTACTTACATTCATGAGGTAATAATAGAATCCAAGTGGGACGATTCACTAAGATTAATGTCTCCTACATCTTGTTCAAAATGCGGTACCTGCAACTTCAAAAATTATAAATAATATACCATTTAAAAAATTAATGAACTAACATGTATTGACAAAATGACACGTAATAACAAAATGACATGTTAAAATATGACCTCAATGTTGGTTGTTGCCACCTTAGATATGAAAACACCAGGCACATTAGAACGCCTTGTAGAGGAATCAAGCACCCGCAAGATTAAAAATTGTATATATTAAGAATATTTTAATGTGTGCAATCTAGAAAAAATAAATTAAACAACATTATAGTTTTCACAATATCCATACCTAACCGACATTCATAGTAGATGTACCATGTGTTGGTCCACAACCATAGCATGCTTGACCACACGCCGTACACACATGTGGCTCAATTTGGGACCCATGGGATGTTGGTATATCCCCACTAATAGATGGTCCTCTACCATCAGAAGTTGATGGTTGTACCCCACCAAAGGAAAAGGGACCTACCTATTTAATAGTTGTGGTGTGGCGAGAAATCATCTGAGCTAGTTTTAGAAATGCATCCTGTGTTTGGGGAATCATATCATGTGTAGAAGGTACGTCTGGCCTCAAAATATTGCTACAGGTGGAGGTGTATGTTGATCAACATCATTATTCCTAGCATTGGGACAATTTTGTGGCATCCCCCTACCAACGAACTTGAACCTCAACATGTCAAAATAGTTGACATGTTTTCTCATCACAAAATATGCATAATTGTTTTGGAGGAAGTACAATGGTTTTTCCTTGTTGTTATTTGGGGGTATGCCAAAAACCATATAACATCTATCCATCCAGTGATCTCTGATTGGTTGAAAAATGCACCACTCAATAGAAATATGTGGTATGGTAGTCTATGAAATGTTATCTGTCTCTATCACTCTTAATTATGAATATATTTTCTCTTTGGTTATTTTGAGCTTCTTAATGTCGTTGTAGCTTAGACCATCCGCATATTCTTTTCGTTTTCTCTCTCTGTATTATGCTATGTTATACAACACATTGCTCGATATGCAGATGATGTATATGATGTAATCTAATAATGTCGAAAAGGAGCGGAAGAGTTCATCTCCACCCCTACAAGCTACACTAGTATCTCTCAAATGACCAATCACTCTCAAAATTTGTGCATTATGGTCCATATCAACCACTGCAATCATAAATAGAATAAAAATATAAAACTAGTGTATGAAAAATAACAACATGAACTATTTATAATTTAAAATTTAAAATAGAACAAATTTTACATTGAAGAATAAACATTTAACACTTTTACATCTTAAATTTATGTTGTATATGTGTATTGATTTCAATTTCCATATCCATACATTAAATGCACCATGTGTATATGTTGATTGGGAAGCTTCTCTACCTTTTTTTAAGGCTTGGATTATGAAATCTCATTGAAACTGTGGGGTGTTGACTCATTCCCTTAGAGGACCAGATTTGAGATTCTGGGTAGATGTAAGGGATAGAGTCGCGAGGAGGGGGTACAAGACACTGTGGATGAATAAAATCCCAATATGTGCAAGGATTTTGATATATGTCATTATTTGATGCAGTGTGAATATTTTGGAATCTATATGTAATTTAACATCTTTTTTTATATGTAGTTTGGTGCATGTATGCATTCCACTTGATGTTATTTTAGTTATATGCACTCTTTTTATATACCCATGAGTGACTTTGCATATTTGTGTATAATGGTTTGGGAGCTAGAATTCAACAGAATTAGATGTTTTCAATATTTTAGGGTTGTAAGGTTTCTACTCGATTCTATCATGTATGATAGTAAGTGATTGGTATGTAATCAAACACATCAACCTCCGTATATATCTTGATGTTGGTTTAAACTATTGCTGAACTCCATTTTCTTGATATTAACAAAAATGTACCCTTCACTCATGTGAAAACATTTATTAAACATGGGAATATTCTATACCTTATTTTAACACTTGGATTAGGAAGTTTCATAAAAAATATAAGATGTTGATTAGTGTCCTTGGAGGACCAAATTCAATATTCCAGGTGGAGACAAGGTATAGATCCTAAAGGAGGGGTAAACGATGCTATTGATTAATAAATTCCCAATATTGGTTTTGTCATCGATTCTACTATTCTAGGTTAAGTCTTCCCTGCCCATCCAACCAAGCCTAAGGCACTGACTGAACAGAGTGTAACTATGTCGACAACACTTACAATGCAACTGAGGCCTCACTTGAGATACCTATGGGTATTGCGAGAAATAGGATTCTACAGTTATAGAAAGGTATTTCTTCATGGAAACGTTAAAAGTATGTTTGACCAAAGCAGAGAGATGGTCATTTGTTCACACATACACATGATAGAAAGCATACCAATCCGTCGACACATATGCAACATATAAATATACATATCTACATCATGTCTACCATCATTGTTATCAACATTCCACAATATTAATCAATATAAGTGTGACAAAATAAAAAATATTCAGACACACAATACACAAACATCATAAACACACAGTTTTAACATGGAAACTCATACGGGAAAAACAACAAAAGTGCTCTTCATCTGGCATGAGTAATATTTAGAACACTTTTGGTCTGTGCATGCAGCCTGCACACTTCTCTCAAAATATTCTTTAAAATATATTTTTCTTTGTCTTATGCTCTTATGTATTCTTCTTATTTATGTAATCCTCTTCTTAGGATCATATTTCTATGTCTTTCTCATGCTCTCATGTCTTATTCCTCTTTCTTTCTTCATCTTCTCAGGATCGTCTTTCTCTATCTATCTCATGTTTTATTACTCTTTATGTCGTCCTCTTCTCAAGATCGTCTTTCTCTATCAACCTCTATCAAAATAAGAGCAATAAGAGTCCTATATCCATCACTCTACATAGAGGTTATGGATAAATCTTATATACTTTTCGCAACTCTTCTTCTAACCATCGACTAGTTCTCAACTAAAAGTTGACTGATTCTCTAACTAACCCAATAAATTCCATAGCATTAATAAAGGATATATCGGCCCAATATACATTCATTCCCATTCCCAAAATAGACAACTAGTCTCACTTAACTCACTATTTACATTTACTATTTCCTCAAAAATGTAATGTCCTGATTCAAATAATTGCATAGCAGGAAAATTCCATCAATCCTACTAGTTCCCTAGGTTGGGTGGAAACATTGGGAAGTTAATAAGGGATCTAATAAATGGTGTTTAGACGTTAGAAGAAATAAATATTTATTTAATGGATTTAATTAAATGAATGCAAGTGAAAAATGAAATGGCTATGTATAATGGAGACACATGGAGACTATGGGGCCCACTCAAGCTAGAATTCCTATGTTAAATGGAATCCTCCTCTTGCAATCTCGAATCTATGGCAAGCCTAATGTTTTTGGATGGATTATAATGTTAATATACTTGTCCATATACTTAATAGGTATAATTTGGGATGAATTTTAAATTACATGGGGAGAGGAAGGGCCAAATGGGAGTTTCATGGACACTTGGCTAGATTCCCCTTACATTTATGACATCTATGACACCAATAATGGAGATTCTATGACAGTTATGACACAAGTCAGATATGAAGGATGAAATATTACATATAGTACATTTCAGGTCTTAATAGACAATCTTATAGGGCACTCATGGGAGTTTGAGAAGGCCCACAGGCTCCTACTCGAATTTGGGAGAAGAGGGAAGGTGAAGAGAGAGGCCACATGGCATAGCATGAGTAGCCACACCAATTCGACTTGGATTTGGTTTATGGATGGATTTGGAACCTTAGAAGACCAATAATGTTTAAAAAATGTAGGTATCAGCCATGATAAGGCACTTTTTCTCATTTGTGAAAATTTTTATTGTAAAGAGAGAGAGCTAGTGGATGACTAGTTCCTTCCTTAGCCAATTTCGAGGGTGAAAGATTCCCATCCTAATTGGCGTTTGGAGAGGCCAATCAGGTATTTTAAGGATATTAAATGGAGTTATAAGTTACACGTGCAATGTACAAAATCTCATGGACATATTAAGTTCATCCTTTTCTTCCTTTCATCTCAAGTTTTTTCACCATATTTCAACTCTATGGAGTGAGGCGCACTTGGTGAGCTATTCATCTCTTTGAGGCAACTTCTCTTGCTCCAGTATTTTGTATTCTGATGTAAATGATATGATATTTAAGCTCACAAATATATCAGGTCTAAATTCCAATAAATCTCATGTATTATTTCTCAATAATGAAGAAACAATGCCATTTCCCCACTACCTTGTTGTAAACTCTTGTAATCTTGATCGATTCGAATGGATGTATAAAATATTGATGATTTATGAATGAATGGAATTTAATTAAAGTATATTATATGTTTTATTTTTAGTAACTGATAATTTGTGGCCATCGGGTCGAATTTCATAGAAATTGGAGGAAACTACACCTCATTTCCCCAAGGGTCCAAAACTAGTTTTTTATATATGATTGAAAGAAGTGATAACATAAATGGGAGGTCAATTGGTTATGCATATGAGTCTCTGATAATGTCTTTTACACATCCCCTACTTCAATTTAATAATTCTAGTGGGTTCCTGCACATTTTGGAAGCCATTTCTACCACTTACCCCGGGGGGGGGGGGTATTTGAGCCCAAAATTGTGAGTAAAATCATCTATCTTGTTCAGAATTTAGTACAGAATTGAAGAAGTAATTGGGTGGGCATAATAAATACCTTAACATAATAATTATTTTATTATATCATGCATACACCTTATCTAAATATGTGCGAGCAATTGGGCTGATTTGGAGACCAAGACAGTAAAACTAGTCAAGAGCCAAAATTGTGAAAAAATTGGAAAATTTGGCATTTTGGTAAAAAATTTAAAAAGGGAAAATACAACTAGTATCAGATCATGGTATTCGTACCTAATGGTGTTAACAAGGACTCAAATCAATAAACCACCACCCTTATAATCTAAATTGGAAGGTGTTTGGCTTGGAGAAGAAGAACTATAAGAAAAAAAAGGTACCTTTGACTAAAGTTATGGATCATGAGGGAGAAGACTACATTAAAGAGAAAATGGAGTATCTCGAACTTAAAAAATGCCTGTTTGAATAAATATCTAAGGACATGACCCAAGATATAGAAAAAGGATTCGAATTGATGGCCAATCAAATGGGAAGCAAAGGGATAATAGGAGATAGTGGTAGTTCACAATCAATAGAAAAGAAGACAACGGGTGAGCACATTTTCTCATCAACAGGACCTCATAATAGACCCCATGAATTTCAGAGCACACCAAGGCCTACTGTACCTAAATTTTTCATTCCCAAAGAAGAGACTAACATTCAATTTGAAATTGATACAATAACAAAAGAATGGGCCAAATTGGATGAACAGTGTAGGAGAAGTATAACATTTGAGCAGTACTTCACCATGGAAAACAAACTCAAAAATAAGGAGGACAATAAGTATCTACACCAAAACAAAGAATTGAATTGTTCCATAGGTAAAGGGCCACTTCCTACTTTTGATGGTTCATCTAAAAGTTCTGCTAACACTTGGTTGCAAAAATTGGATGTGTATTTTCAGCTGAATCCAATCGTGGAAGAAGATGATTTAAAATGGATATTTTTCACCTGGATGGATATTCCAATGAATGGTGGTTCCATGGCTTGAAAACCTTGGGTCATGATTAGGTTAAAACATATGGGGAATTTGTTGACAAGGTATTAGAATGTTTGAGCAAAAAGATCCAGAATTGTCTTTCAGAGAACTAGCACAATTGAAGCAGGTATGGACTCTCCTATTGAGTATATGCTAGAATTCCAAAGATTATCAGTTAAGGAAGCTAATGTATCTATAAGAAGGTTATTATTTCTGTTGATTTAAGGTTTGGTAGAGCCCTTAAAAGGTTTTTTCAAAGCCCACAATCCTACTAACTTAAATGATGCAATGAGCTTGACTAGAGATCTTCAAAATGTGCTTCCTAGAACAAGATTTCCTCCCAAGCCTAATTTCAAATTTGAAAGAAAGCCTTAAAAAAAGGATGCACCTGATAAGAAGTTTTGGAAAATAGATACATCTAAAAAGAATAATAAATAAGGACAAAACATGGATGAAATTTGAAGGAAAAAATTGTGCTTCACATGCTTCCGACCATGGACACCAGGGCATAAATGTGCTAAAGGAAAAGCTCAATACATAGAAGTATTTTCTGATCATGATGAGCATGAAGGGGGTATGGATGAAGAAGGGAACATTTTAGATCAAGAGGAGGAATATGAGACAACAATTGAATAATAAAAACAAGAATAAAATAATCCTTCATTGGACAAAGAAAGAATGGCATTACTTTCAGCAGTGCCTCGATATCACACTATTCAATGCAACGGTGTAGTATTGGGACAAAAAGCTTCAGTTTTGGTAGATGGAGGAGATACACATAATTTAATTGATGTATAGATGGTGGAGAAAATAAATATACCAAGTGAACCATTCGATGGCTTCAAAGTTATCATTCCAAGTCACAACACAATGCAATGCAACACATGGGTTCCAAAGCTGCAAGTCACCATAGGTAACTATAATTTTGTTGATAGTTTTTATGTGGTTGATGTTGCTGATACTAATGTAGTCTTGGGCATGAAATGGATGTATTCTATAGGAGAGCAGTCAATAAATTATCAAATTCCTGAAATGAAATTTCATGATTCAACATGTGTACTAAGGGTTGTGAGAGGGAATCACACTTACCCAAAACAGGTAGTAAAATGCAATAGTATGAGATCTATATTGATTCATGGTTATATAGAATGGACTGATAAATGTTATATCACCTCTCCCAAGACAAAACTTAGAGTTGTTAAACACCCAAAGGACATAGAGACATTTTTTCACAAATATGAAAAAGTTTTCAAAGATCTTCCACATGGTAGACCACCTTATAGGGGGGTTGAGCATAACATTGTTTTGGAGGAGGGAAATTCACCCATTAAGATACCACCTTATAGACATCCCAAGAATTTTAGGGATGATATTGAGAAGGCCATTCAAGAACTCTTAGAGTTGGGACTCATTATACCAAGCTCTATCCCTTATGCTTCTTTAATAGTGTTGGTAAAGAAAAAAGATGGAACTTTGAGGATGTTTATAGAATTTAGAGATTTGAACAAGAAGACCATCAAGAATAGATATCCTATTCCTAGGATTGATGAGCTCATGGATGAGCTATTTGGAGATAATTAATTTTCCAAAATTGAGCTAATTACTTTTCCAAAATGGAGCTATCACCAAATTCGGATGAAGGAGGAAGATGTGCAAAAGACTGCTTTTCGATGTCATTATGCTCACCTTGAGTTTCTTGTTATGCCATTTGGGTTGACTAATGCTCCAACTACATTACAAGCATGTATGAATAGAATATTTTGCGAGAAGCTTAGAAGGTTTTTTTTAGTCTTATTTGATGATATTCTCATTTACAGTAAAACTTGGGAAGAGAACTTGCAACACCTATAGATTGTGTTCAAAACTTTGCAAGAATAGTGTTTGTATGCTAAGATGTCTAAATGTGAATTTGGGATGAAATAAATATTATATATTGGGCACATTATTGGGAAATATGGAGTGAAAGTGCACATGGAAAATATCAGGGCTATCTTAGAATGGCCATCACCAAAAAACATCATAGAATTAAAAGGCTTCATTGGAATATGTACATACTACAGGAAGTTTGTGAAAGGGTTCTCCAAGTTGACTTCTCCACTCACTTATTTGACTAAGAAGGATTGAATATATGTTGTAGTGGATAGATTGAATAAGTTTTCTCATTTATTTGTTGTTACATCCTCTTCTAGTGATGGTCAAGTGGCTGACCATTTTTTCAAAGAAATCTTCAGATTGCATGGGCTCCCCAAGAGCATCGTGAGTGATAGAGATGGTAGATTCATGACTGATTTTTGGCAAGAACTTTTCATATTGGTGGGAAATAAGTTGAATCCAAGTACAATATAACATCCCCAAATTGATGGACAAACAGAGAGGGTGAATAAATGGTTGGAAGGGAACCTACGAAACTATGTGGGAGAACAACAAAAAGCTTGGACAAAATGGCTACACTTCAGTGAGTTTTGCTACAACACCACCTTTAACATGTCAATAGGGATGTCTCCTTTCAGAGAATTATATGGTTATGATGCACTTACATTTTTTGATATGATATTTGGTGATAGTAGAGCTCCAAAAGCTAAATATTGGGTGGAAGAAAGCCAAGAAATTTTAAATATTTTAAAAGACAATTTACAGGTTGCCCAAAATCAACAAAAAAAATATGCAGATAAACATAGAAAGGAAAGGACCTTTCATGTTGATTATTTAGTTTATTTTAGGTTGCATCCATACAAACAAACATCTCTCAAAAGGAATGGAGTAGAAAATCTAAAGCCAATATACTATGGGCCCTACAAGGTAATCCAAAAGATTCGAGAAGTAGCATATGAGTTGGAAATTGTTGAAGGGAGTAAAATTCATACTGTATTTCATGTTTCTTGTCTCAAGAAAGTTATTGGTAAGAAAATTTTCATTTCAGATACAATCCCTCCTTTGGATGATGAAGGAGAGCTCACACTTATTTCAGAAAAGGTTTGAAGACAAGGGAGAGAATATTGAGGAGCAAAAGAATCGAATAATACTTGGTGCAATGGAAGGATATACCAAGTAAAGATGCCACATGAGAAGTGTTGTACAGGATTATGCACCTAATAACCGTAGGTCTGGGGTTACCAACATACTCAATTACTTGCAGACAAATGACTTCTAAAGTATAGAATAGGAAATAGGAGGGTTAGAAGGACTTACTTGTTCAACAAAGGTCCATCCTTTCTATCCTCTTCCTCTCTGTTCCACTTCCAAAATATTCAAGATTGCTCCTCTTTCACCTGTCAAGAAACACTCTTCCAGATACAAGATGATTCATGTACATATAAGCAAGTTAGATAAAACACATATCATATTGAAATATAAACATTTATCAAACCACAGGGCATGAAACACATATGGAAGAAGTAATCTCTTTATTATCAATAATGGAAAGAGTTTAAGGTTACAACCCAACGTCTGAGACAAGAAATCCTCTGCAACCAAAGGATTCTGAGTTTCTCTGCTCCAAAGGCTTCTGTAAACAATCCACCAGCATAACTTTGCTCTCCAAGTGTAAGTATCAACACCCTCCCCAAGGCCTGTATTTATATGGGTGAAATAAGGCAGTTCTCGAAGGTTGGGGAAGTTGTAGCAGTTAAGGAAATTAAGTTAAATAACTTAACTAATCTCCAATCATCGAGTGTTTTTATGTTTTTAATGTTTGAGACATATTTGTGGGTATGTAGTATAGAAACCCGCTAATGATTCACGACTTACCATAAGGGAAACCCGCGAATACATGGATTCACGACCTGTAACAACCGAGACTCGCAAGTGATGCGCGAGTTGTATAGAAGGATAGTCACGAATACATCTCAACATAGCCAAATAGAAAAGTAACCAGCTGGGTATATAGGGAATGTATTTCATCATAAGCCAAGCTATAGTATTGTGGGCAAAACCTCTATCCATAAGTGTCCTTTTTTGTGCCAACCTGAGGGATGTCAGCACTCGGACAGAGAGGTGCCATTCAGGTGTATAACAGATGCCCCCTAATGTGTGAGGTCAGAGGGGAACGATGGCCGAAATACATTATAATATTTAACTCTGGAGAAACTCAGAAATCCAATGGAGCAGAGAGAGTACCTAAAACAAATACATAGTAATGTCATATACAAAGTTACATCTGAGGATGCTATGTTCAATTTACTGGAACACTAGCTCCTTTACAATATTCAAGTACATAATATGATACGGGTATAAAACCACGTATATTACAAATGTGGATCGAAGCCACAATATACAATAATGATGAGTCTTCAAAGATCTAGAAGCTATGTAGATTGATCGAACATAATCTTGCGCAACTTAGTCCATAAGTGTGAACTAAGGTCTTCATAAAAGATCCCAAAGAACCAGTACAATCCAAGCCATGTGAATAAGGGTAAGCTGAAGTCGAACATGGAAAGGATTCAACAGTTTGTCAACCAATAAGGGATAATTGACAACTGAAGCAAAGGAATTCACCAATAATGAAAGTGAATCCTGAGGTACGATCGTCAAACTCTAGGTCTTTGCCATCAGGAAGTACTGAAAACAGAACCATGCTGTAATAAGGAAGGCAACATATCCTCCAACGGATCACAAGAGTGACTAGGAACTGGGCAAAAGAAGGTAGACACAAATAGATAACAGATATAACAATGATGGGATCAGGCTATAGATCAGACAGTGGGAAGAGTCCTTGAACAGTGAGCACAACACATAGATGACCCAAGGCAGCGTATAACAGATAGATAGAACAACTAGACTTATATGTCATGTAGGAGACATGATCAGATTCCCCACGTATAACGGACAAGAGGAGGAGTAAGAAACTCAAAGTGATAGCTGAACACAAGTACACACTGAAACATGGATATCGGAAAGCAAAGAGTGCTATGTTTAAGGATAACATGCTGCCATTACTGAAAACAAGAGAAAAATTCTTCCTTACCTTCCCTGTTAAGTTTTAATGAGTCCAGGAAAGTAAACTCGGTTCCCTCTTCATTTTTTAACAAGATTGAAGAGATGGGAAAATAATGCTTGATAGTGTCACTGATTCGTGGATTTAATGAGCCCGAACTAGTACGTGCTCAGCCGGTGTTTTCACATTTAGAGAGTCTGAAAATGCCAAAGAAGACTCCAGGGGGGTCCTTTTTCGTCCAATTTAGTCTCCTGAGGCCGAAAAAGTATAAAACAAAACACAGAAGAACTCTCTTAACTTCCGAAGAAGAAAATGTGCACCTTTTTCGTACTTAGTCAGGGAGGTCCAAAAAAGGTTAAATTACCACCTACCCAACGCACCTTCCAAAACAGCATAGAATAGCTTGAGTTTTACGAGTGTGAAGGAAAGCAAGATCACTCAGAAAGATCCATTTGGTTACGAGAAATGGGGCTTACAACAATAAAATCGGTGCTTTGTTCTTTAGTGTTTAACAAGCATGAAAAAGACACAAAGTACACTCGAAATCTTTTTCATGTTTGGGTCCAGAGCACAAAAAAGAGAAAACTAAGCTCAAACCGGGTGTTCCTTTTCCGTAAATTTAGTCCCTCAGGTCCAGAAAAGTGATAAACCTATACCTGAGAATAATATTCTCAATTCAAAAGAAAAGAGAGTGATCCTTTCTCGTATTATTCCGCATGGTCCGAGAAAGAGATAACCTACCACCAATGTGGATGCCCGTTCACATATTCTTAACGAGCTTGAACGGACGAGATAACTCGACAATCAAGTCTATTTTGAAGGAGTCAGACTTGGGCCTAAAGAAACTCCATAAGGGCGGGGAGTCCTATAAAGGGATAGCTTGTAAAAAGAGATTTAGAAGAAGCTCTATTTGGCGTGAAAAATAGCTATGAGGAAACCCCTGGGCCTAAAACAATGACGGTATGAGTACCAAAGGATGACAAGGGCATATAAAGATGATACTCATAAAATAAGGACCCTAGCCACGGAAGAACAATGGTAGAGGCAAGGGACTAATGGCTTAGAATACCATAGTCCGTGGCAAAGTGTTAAATACTAAGGTTAATGTGGAGTGATAAGATGCCAACATGTGTTGGAAATAGCGAAAACCACCCTATAGAAGCAACAACACTTTGTAAAAGTGGATAAACCTGTTCTAAGGCACAAAAAGGGTGATATTAGTGAATTGACATTTCAAACTATTTAAAAAGACCCACTTTATGAAATATTATTTCTATAAATAGCTTGAAAATTAAAACATTTCTCACCATTTGAACTTTTTGAACCAAAAAGGAAAATTTACCCTCTACTTTTGATCAATCACCGTGGACAATTGGACCATCATAATTGGAATCCGTCAGCTTCAGGTAAATCTACACCCTAAACCCGTCAATTTGATCCAAACAAATATTAGATTTGATGTTGAATTTAGTATATTTTATCATCCCAAACTATTGCAATGCGAATTTGTGGGTTGCTAAGTGTAAGAATCGCGAATACACGTTTCATTCACGGGTTGTCTAACTAGACAGCCGCGAATGATCCGTGACCTTCCCCAATGGACAGTCGCGAATGCTGTGTGATAGGGAAAAACTTTAAAAATATGCAAAATTTTCAAAATTTTATTATGGAATACTGAACTCAATTACTTGTATTTGCCAGGAAAAATATGGTGCTGGAGTAAAGAGAAAGAGAGCATGAAATAATGGATCATGCGGCGCTCCAAAGCGCGCCCACCATCCAAGCATTGAGGACATGTGGGTTGCTGAAGTTCTTTTGTACATCGTCCATGCGGGCAAATGTCCTCTTACTGGAATTCATGGTCAATTACTGGGATCATGACATGGGGATGTTCAATCTTCAAGGTGAGACCTTAGAGCTTACCGTGGAAGATATATATTTCATTGCTGGGTTGTCACAACGGGGGGCACCGGCGAATCTAGAGGGAACTGGACGGGGTGGGGACCCCTTGAGTGTTCAAAACTATGTTGACATATTCTGTACACCAGGTACGCAGAAGAAGGGAAGCATCGTTCTTATAGCAGACATCCAGGATTTCACACTCCAGGTATTAGCTAGTACCATTGTGAGACTTGCAGGGTCAACAGGATTACATATGGCCACCAGGAATCAAATGAGGGTGGCATTGGACTGCTTTAGAGGTGCTCTTTATGAGTGCTTAGGAGTGCTCCCCATCATGAAGAGACAACTATCCGACTGTAAAAGGGGAAGACGCAAGAATTTTGGCTATGCAAGCATACTAGTGGCGTTCTTCTTTGAGAGAGTACCAGCCATGAGCCCTGCTATACCACTACAAGTCAGGTCTCCACATCAGCCAAGGCTGAGCCGGTGGGGAGACATCTTCCTCCGTCAAGGAGGAGGAGACATAGTACATAGCGTTTACGATGACAACTTTTATACATGGTGGGAACGACAGCTGCTGGCGCTGGAGCAGTTTCCATACTCCGGAATGGATTTCCGAGGTGATCCCGACCTTTTCCTCCCTCCAGGAGGAATATGGGGAGAGATGGGTAAGTAATTTTTAATTTTTTATCATTTTCAAATTTTTATGAATTTTCCAATGATAGAATATATACATATGTACAAGTCTTAATCCTATTCCTATGTCAAAATGCAGATATTGGACCAGTCCGCAACGAAGGGCACCCTCGTATGTTCGTGCGTCTGGTTGTAGGGGGAGACCCAGGATTGATCTGGGTACTAGAGAGGAAGCTGGACAGGCTGACCCAGCGAGTACCTACAATATGGATTGAGCATATACCTATAGCCATGCAGGATTTTGTAGTAGGGGTTCCACCGATTTGGCTACATCTGTTCAGGTGAGTAGCTAGAGAAATACTTGTATATAGAGATGCGGTGGAGGCTGCCGAGGCCGAGGAGGTTGAGGAAGCCAGGGTGCATAGAGATCATGGGGACCAAGGTGGTCCAGCTTAGAACTAGGACATTTTTATGGATTATGATACACATTTTTGTATATTTTGTATATGAATGGATCTATGGATCAGACTCGATCTATCTACAGACAGATATTTTACATATATATATATATATATAGATGTTTGGTTGTTGGCTTATTTACAAGTGTTTTTTATATGTATATTTTATGGAATGTGTGTGAGATGCCAATCCAAAATATAATTAGCATATGCATCAGTCAATGATTTTTGGTTTCATGGAATATGATTGAAAGTAATAACTTCAAAATGTCTTTCCAGTAAATGAATTTGCATAAAATGACGTAACAAGATAGGATTTCGTACCTGATAAGCTCTATTGAGCTGGGAAACTACCAACTAAGAATCTAAACGGACTTCAAGCTGGGTGATGCCACATGACAAAGCATCCCATAGGAGCTCAATGACAGTCCTATACTCAGCAACATTATTAGAAGCAGGACCAAGACAAGCGCCACCCGCGGCAACAAGCTGTCCTGAGGGAGAATAAATAACCCATGCTGCTGAAGCCAGGTTACAAGTGTGACGGCTGGCGCCATTAGCGAAACCTATATACATTTCAAAATACATCTGCAACAACGAGCAGATAATATAAAAAAACAAAACTGACAACCTAATGTATATAAAATAAATACATACACTAAAAATACAAGAAAAAAGTGTTAGGCTTAAGAATAGTACTTCTTCAGGTAGAGCCCATTTCTAGGCTCAGGCAGCTTATTCCCATCATAATTCACTAATTCATATGCACCTTTACTTAATACCTTCGACACGACATAGGGTCCTAACCACATAGCCTTGAATTTTCCTACCCCCAGGGGTTCTTTATCTTGGTCCCAAAGCAAGACAAGTTCCCCTTCAGAGAAAACCCTATGTTTGACCGTTTTATCATATTGATATTTAACCCTATTTTTATGAGCCTGATTCGCAGTCAACGCATCTCTATGTTGCTCATCAAGGTGTTCTAAATGTACTAGACGTTCTTCAAGCTCAGTCGTATCAGGTAACACATGAATGGCTATTTTCAAAGACAGGATTTCGCATTCAATTGGAGTAACTGCTTCCACCCCGTGAACGAGTTGGAAAGGTGAATAACCCATGGCAGTATTTACATTAGTTCTGTAAGCCCAAAGAGCAGGATATAACATGATGTGCCAATTAGAACGGGCTGCATCAATTATCCGTTTAAGGATAGTTTTTAATGTCTTGTTAACAGCCTCAACCTGACCATTTGCTTACGGATAGTATGGAGAAGAGTGTTCTTGTCTAAATCCGAGCATTGTAGTCAGTTCCGTCATCATATTATTTTGAAAATGATTGCCATGGTCAGTGACAATCACTTTGGGAATACCAAACCACGCAATAATCTGATTGAAAACAAAGAAAGCTGTTGTTTCCCCGTTGTCTTTGAAAGTAGGCATTGCCTCTGCCCATTTTGTAAAATAGTCAACAACGACAATGATGTATTTATGCCCCCCAGCCGAGACTGGGTTGCATGTCACGTAATCGATCCCCCATTTCATGAAGGGGCCTACCGAGACAACAGGAAATAACGGAGCAGGATGTGACCGCATTTTTCTGGTGTAAAGCTGACACGGATGACAGCGCTTCACGGCTTCCACACAATCCTTGAAGATCGTGGGCCAGAAATATCTGGCACGCAATATATTCTGGGCCATTGCTAGCCCAGATAAATGACCCCCACATGCTCCACTATGGGAATCGTTTAGGACAATCTCCGCTTCCTCATGAGTAAGGCAGCGATGCAATACAGAATCTACCCCTCGTCGATATAATGTATCTCCTATAATGAGGTAGTTCTTGGCATGAAGGCATAACTTACGTCGTTCCTCCCTAGAGTAAGCGGCGGGATACTTCAAAGTCTAGAGATATATAAGAATATCCCCATATCAAGGATCAGAGGTGGATATTAGGAAGATGTGCTCATCTGGGAACGAGTCATCCTCAACCGCTACATTTTCTTCAGTGGGAAATTCTGCTATTAGCTCAGCAAAAACTAAGGAATTTTTAGACTTAGCGGATCGGAAATCCAAGTCAAACTCTTGGAGAATGACTATCCACTTGTTAAATTTTCCCCCAACAATCCGTCGGGATAAGACATATTGGAACGGATTCACATCCGCCACTACTATTGTGGTCCTTAGTAAAATGTAGTGGCACAACCTCTGCACAACATAAACAGCTGCTAAGGCTAACTTATCGACGTGGGAGTATCTAAGCTCAGGTCCGGCCAAAGCACGGCTAAGATAATAAAAAACATGCTCAACAAGATTGTCATCCTCCTGGACTAGAAATACCCCAATGGTCGACTCCGATGCGGCCAGATATAATATGAAATCCCTAGAATAATCTGGTGGACGTAGGAAAGGAGCCGACATCAAAGATTTTTTCAATGCCTCGAATGCAAGTTGTGCGGTTTCATCCCATACAAATGGAGTGTCTTGTTCAAGCAAGTGCATGAAACCTTTACTGATCTTGGCATAATTAACGATAAAACGTCGAAGAAAGTTAGACTTTCCTTGCAGGCTTTGAAGTTTCCTGAGAGAATGAGGAGGAGGCAGATTTACAATGGCCTCAACTTTTAATGGATCCACCTGTATGCCTCTACTAGAGACAATGAATCCGAGTAATCTACCTGACTCGACGCAGAATACACACTTGTGGGGATTCAAGCGAATTTTATAATATCTGCATCGTTCAAAAATTAACCGTAAATGATCTGGATGTTGGATCCTCTTGCGAGAATGTGCAGGAAAATCATCAAGGTAGGGTTCGACAATGGCTTTTATATCATGAAAAGCAAAGTTCATAGCCCGTTGAAAGGTAGCCCCAACATTTTTCAATCCAAAGGGCATTTTTCTATACATGAATGTACCCCAAGGGAAAATGAAAGGAGTTTTATGTTGGTCTTCTGGTTTGATTTGGATTTGATTATAGCTGGAGAAACCATCCATAAACGAGAACACGTCACTCCATGCACATGCATCTATGATTTGGTCAATAAATGGTGTGGGGTAATTGTCCTTAGGACATGCTTTATTGAGGTCTCTAAAGTCTGTACAAACGTGAATAGTCCCTTGCTTTTTATCAACAGGAACAGGGTTAGACACCCATTCAGTCAAAGCTATGGGATATATAAAACCAGCTTTCAACAGCTTTTCAACTTCTGCCTTCACAGCCACCGCTTTACGCGGGTTCACGGGTCTTAATTTCTGTCGAATCGGCTTAGCATCAGGATAGGTTCATATTTCATGTTGGACAATAGATGGATCAATGCCTGGCATCTCCTCATATGACCAGGCAAAGATATCACGGAATTCCTTGAAAAGGGAAGTGTAGATGGCAATCTCCTCCCGAGAGCAGTTTGCACCTATATAGATGTTTTCCATGACATCTGGGTGTACAGAGATATTGATGGGTATAGTGGCGAAATTTTTTGCCATATTCCCCTCAGCAAACACCCCTTCCCTAGGCAAAGGGTTCATAGGTACCTCAATATCATCTGATAGTCTCACTTTAAACTCTTGGTTTTCTATCTTGCTTAGATCTGGAATAAAATAGGATTGATGATGAAGATCCTCACAAATCTTATCACGTCCACTCATGGCCTCGAGAATAGCTTCATCGAAAGGTAAAACGGTATCTAAACAATCTATGGAATGCAAAGAGTTTTCTGCCCATGTGGGAAAATAGACTTCTTTCAGATCATCTGAGACTGTTAGAGGATCTGGAATGGGATCAACAGTGGCTTCAGTGATGGCTTGATAAGCTACCTCAACTGCCGATAAGGGCACTTCTGGTTCATGGGGAGTTGGGAGGACCCAAGGATCAGTCCTATCGAAATCCGTAGCGATGGACTTCCCCACAGTAGTAGAACCAATGTAGTTCACTGGGGATGGAAGATCGAATGTGCCCATTAATGATGCGTACATTCCAATCCCCAAGCTATGTGCAGCAGGTTTGGCCTGATCAACCAATGGCACAGTGGAATCCTTAGACTCTAAACGGTCTTTTTGGGTAAAATCAAGTTGGTCAACAGTAACCAACTTGCCCTCATGTGGAAAAACCACGACACGAAGAACAGCCGATGCAATAGCAGACATTGCATAAGTCCAATTCCTTCCCAGAAGCAAATTGTAGTCCAAGGGAGAATCGATCACTTCTACTTCAACAGACACTGCTTTTCCTGTTAACTTAATCTCAAAAGCTGGTAGGATACCATGAGGATGAAAGGATCTTCCATCAGAAGCAGTAAGTAAAGTGTTTGATGGGACCAGCTCTGGGGATCCAAGAGCTTTCCAGCAGGCCAGGGACATAACACATGTAGAGGCTCCCTCATCAACAACTGCCCTTCCAATGGTCTTACCACCATGGACGACATCTATTGATAGGGCTACATGGTAAGGCAGGCGAATTTTGACATCTGATAGATTGAATTTCGCCATGAGACTCGAAGAATCCATGATACCTAAAGCTGCTAAGAGAGCATCCCGCTGGGCGGGACAACTCTGTAACACCTCTAAAGCTGACATTGCACACGGGGTTTGAGCTAAATATTCAACCACAGAGTAGTTTGAAGCAGCCCTAGCATTGGGGTTATCCAAGGTCTTCTTGAAAACACCTTTCGGTATTTTTGGCATAGTTTCGGCAGGTTTCTCTATTGTGAGAGGGTTGGAAGGTTCACCTACAGCTTTACCCTTCTCAAGAGTCTCGTTCTCATAGTTTTTGTTCCTGGTTTTCAACAAATTCAAAGATCGAACCATGTTGATATAGTTAGGGTCAGGGACAGTTTGAGTGCCCCCCGCTACATTAGAAGCTGAAGCAGTGTTCTGTCCTTGGGGGAAATGATCCTTTAGGACAGCCGGTTGTTGAGCTTTGAGCAGCTTCTGGGCTTGATCCATAAGGGGACAAAGGTGAGTAAGGTGGTCCTCTTGGAACAACTTACAAGGGAAATTGACCTTCTTCTTTTCTTTTTTGCCCCCATCAGCATTGTTTGCGGGCTTTGGCTTGTTTTGGTTTCCCTCTCCCTTTTTACCCTTTTTTTTCTTCCCACCGGGCTGCTGATTTCCCTTCTGAGAAGTTTGCGCAAAAACATTTGCATTTTGGGGAGAGGGAGCAGCCTTTGCTACCTCCGCCGTAGACTGTTTGACAGACAATTAGTGAAGTTGTTTAGTCAAAGATTCTACAGTGGGAGAGTTAACGGACCCAACCACACCATTGGCACGGGGTCCAGGCTTAGGCTTCTCCACTTCATGCGAAGGCCTCGGTGCCTCAGGGATGATCTCATATAAGATCCCAGACTGTGAATAAATCAAATCTAACTACTGGGCCCTGAGTATGGATTCTTCTTCGTTCGTTACTCCTGATGTGGAAACATCCTTAGATATGTATGGCAACAGTGATTTAAGGAACCATTCTAATAGAAACTCAAGAGGAATGGTGGCTTTGATAAGACTCTTTTGCCTCCTCCACTCTTAGATATGATCCAAGATGTGGGTAGCCTTGTTTTGTCTAAAAGTAGACAACAAGTCCGTTCCGAAATCGTATCGAACCGGAAGCTGAAAGTGGCTAAGGAAAGCAGTAGCCAAATCCCAGAAACTACTAAAGGCAGCAGAAGGCAATTCAATATACCATTTTGCAGCCGTACCTGTCAAGGTCCTCTGGAATAGTCTCAATCTAATTGAATCCTCATTCAACAAATTGGAAGAACACCATAAGTGGAAAGTGGTGGCATGTGCCCTAGGATCTTCACCAGCTTTACCTTCGAACTTAGGGATATCCGGGGGCATCTTGGTGGGAACAAGTGGCCACAAGGGTTCATGCCTTACCGGGTCATTCATCAATTTTGACAAGTCTGGCAAGTTTAAAGTTTCCAGAAAAGGAATTTTGGGCCTAACCGGGGCACTAGATGTGCCAGCAGGGGGTTTGAGGGACCTGCCCCCGAATTCCCATGGGAAAAAGTGGGGTTTCCCCCAGCCACCGGTTGTGAAGTGGGAAGGTTTCTTTGAAACGGGTTCCATCCGTAAGCCACAGGATTGTGGGTGGGAGGTGTAGTGTAAGTGGTTCGGGCCCTCCCCATAGAAACAGGGGTCTGAAATACTGGAGCAGGTATCCCTCTGCTAAACAATGAAAAGGGAGAGCTCATGTATGGGACCGAAATAGGTGTTTGGAAGATTTTCCCATAAGAGGTGTTTCTCCCAAACTGCACTCCTACATATGAAGGAGATGGACCTACGTATGGATTGGATGGGGGAATGTTCCCCCCATTCCAAGGGAATCCTTGAACATAAGCCGAGGATCTGGGTAGTGTAAGGGAAGGAAGAAGGAATGGTAGGTATATTGGGAATCCCAGTAACCATGTCACCAGAAGTACCTCCTATGTTGGAGTGAACCGGTGGTTGCACCACCCGGCTCGCTGGAGTCAAAGGTGTAGAAGGCAAACTAGATCTAGGGGCACCTATCGGGGGAGGTAGTACCCCTTCAACCGGAAGGGTTGAGGTGAACACAAAAGGACTTTCTTCCGCAGAAGACATGACTCTACCCACAGGGACACCTATCACTGGTGAATCAAATGGTCTAACTTGCACGATCACAGGATCATTTAAATCAGTCAAGGGGGAGTTAAAATTTCTTGCAAACTCGTCAGTGTGCAATTCTTCTATCTCAACTATGTCAAGATTAAAATGGTTAGCAATGAGTTCTGGTTCACCAAGAAATTCACTTATTCCTACAGGTTCAAATGAACCCTCTGTGTCTAATCTCCTCCTTTGGGGTAAAGGTGGAGGCTCCAATGTATTGATAGGAGGAAGGTTTCTCAACCTTCTTGAACTTTTAAAAGGTTGGTCCTCCAGAATTAAAAATTTAACTAATCACACCCTAAGGCCAACTAAACACAGGAAAAACCACAGAGCATACACTAAAAGTTCCTAGAGTCTCAAGCAGTCAAACCAGGGTAAAATATATACTTTCCCGAAGAAATCTGATGAATGATTACTTGGTGTCCTTGAAGTGGTTCTTAGGTACAAGCGGAGGAATCACCCACCGCCCTCCTACACTTTCAACAAGGGTTACCTTCCAAGCCCATTCAAGGTGAACCAGAAATAACCTTCCGGTTTACCTAGGTATGAACCCTAAAAAGACAAGAGACTAAAGGCTACCTTGGCAATACCAACAATCTGGGGGGACAGTCGTCAGCCAAACTCGTATGCATGGGCAGGGTAGCTGAGCCCGAAACTCTGTCTAGGACAGAATCCCCAGATGCGCAAAATTCCTGGGTTACGCTTTGACAAGGATTCAGAGGGTTATCTCCTCTTTCCAAGCCTCCATGCGGCCTAGTGCTTAACTCCCGTTTGAGAGGAGCTTCCCAGATACAATGATAGATTCAAGGATTTCCCTAAAGAAAGGTCCACTATGTCTGAGTTTATAACTTGTGGGAAGTTTACACTCCCTATCCCACAAGTCTAGCCTAATCTAGTAGGTGAAAGGCCCCTAAAAATAAAAACTTACTAGTAAATTTTAATTTATGCGTTTATTTTAGAGGGCTGTTCTTTACTCAAAAGGTAACGGAGTGATATACTGTATGGTGTTTTGACTCAAACAAGAAACAAATGAAAGTAAAGGTGTATTCAAAGAAACCTACTACTATAAAATAAACTTCTTTTCATTTTCTTGCAAATATGTATTGATGAATTAAATGCAACAATAAGAGAAACTAAGCCTATATTTTTGTATATTTTGAGATTATATTTTTAAAATGAAACAAACACTACTTATGTAAAATCACAATGCAAAAGGTTAACTATGTTTTCTTTTCACGTTTAAAAATGCTCAAAAATCTACTATGCATCTACAATGCACTCTACTTGAGTAAACTTGAAACTTATAAACTGTATAAAAGCCACAAACTGAAGCAAACAGGCTTACAGAACCAACAGACCACCAGAAAGAGGAATTCTAGGAACCCTAGCTTCGGTGCAAACAATGACAAAGAATCACTGCAGACTTACAAAGGCAAGTGACAACAAGCTACTGTTAGAAGACAGACTGGAAAAAAGCAGAGCCCAAGACCCTGATCACTGATCTGGACTAAGACACTTTAACCCACAACCCAAACAGGACAAAATACTTCAGGATGCAAATAGTAAATAAATCAAGCACAAAAGACTCAAGGGCTTTCAATAAGCACGAAGTGTGATCACCTGAGGCATTCAAACAAACACTACAGCATTCTTAAAGAAAATCTTCTTAGAAAACAGGGATTATACCAAGAAAAAGAACAAGCAAACTCTTACTTAAAAATCCCAATTTCCAGGAGTATTCACGACTGTGTATAAGAGCAGGTCGTGAATGATGCGCGACTGTCTAGTATTACAACCTGCGAATGCAAAGCAGTATTCATGACTGTCGAGAAAGACAACCCGCGAATGGGTATAAAATTTTTCTCAAAAAAAAATCAAGAAAAAACCCTAAGACTTTCAAATGCTGAAGCAAATAAGAACCAGGATAAAAATCACAAACAGACTCACAAGCAAAACTGGTCAGGATGACAGAAATGACCTACATCATTCTAGGCTGTCCCCAGCGGAGTCGCCAATTCTGTTGTATAGGATTATGCACCTAATGACCGTAGGTCTGGGGTTACCAACATACTCAATTACTTGTAGACAATTGACTTCTAAAGTACAGAATAGGAAATAGGAGGGTTAGAAGGACTTACTTGTTCAACGAAGTTCGATCCTTGCTATCCTCTTCCTCTCTGTTCCACTTCCAAAATCTTCAAGATTGCTCCTCTTTCACCTGTCAAGAAACACTCTTCCAGATACAAGATGATTCATGTACATATAAGCAAGTTAGATAAAACACATATCATACTGAAATATAAACATTTATCAAACCACAAGACATGAAACACATATGGAAGAAGTAATCTCTTTATTATCAATAATGGAAAGAGTTTAAGGTTACAACCCAACGTCTGAGATAAGAACTCCTCTGCAACCAAAGGATTCTGAGTTTCTCTGCTCCAAAGGCTTCTGTAAACAATCCACCAGCATAACTTTGCTCTTCAAGTGTAAGTATCAACACCCTCCCCAAGGTCTGTATTTATATGGGTGAAATAAGGCAGTTCTCGAAGGTTGGGGAAGTTGTAGCAGTTAAGGAAATTAAGTTAAATAACTTAACTAATCTCCAATCAGCGAGTGTTTTTATGTTTTTAATGTTTGAGACATATTTGCGGGTATGTAGTAGAGCAACCCACGAATGATTCACGACTTACTATAAGGGCAACCCGCGGATACATGGATTCGCTACTTGTAACAACCGAGACTCGTGAGTGATGCGCGAGTTGTATAGAAGGATAGTTGCGAATACATCTCAGTATAGCCAAATAGCAAAGTAACCAGCTGGGTATATAGGTAATGTATTTCATCATAAGCCAAGCTATAGTATTTTGGGCAAACCTCTATCCATAAGTGTCCTTTTGTGTGCCAACCTGAGGGATGTCATCACTCGGACGGAGAGGTGCCATTCAGGTGTATAACAAGAAGAGGAGAATATTTTGCAGCATCCAAATCTTAAATTGATTTAGGACAAGCAATATTGTATGGAGAGGAATGTAATGTCCCCATTCAAATAATTGCATAGCAGGAAAATTCCATAAATCCTACTAGTTCCCTAGGTTGGGTGGAAACATTGGGAAGTTAATAGTGGAGCTAATAAATGGTGTTTAGAAATTAGAAGGAATAAATATTTATTTAATGGATTTAATTAAATGAATGAAAGTGAAAAATCAAATGGCTATGGAGAATGGAGACACATGGATACTATGGGGCCCACTCAAGCTAGAATTCCTATGTTAAATGGCATCCTCCTCTTGCAATCTCGAATCTATGGGAAGCCTAATGTTTTTGGATGGATTATAAGGTTAATATACTTGTCCATATACTTCATAGGTCAAATTTGGGATGAATTTTAACTTACATAGGGAGAGGAAGGGCCAAATGGGAGTTTCATGGACACTTGGCTAGATTCCCCTTACATTTATGACATCTATGGCACCAATGATGGAGATTCTATGACAGTTATGACACAAGTCAGTTTTGAAGGCTGAAATATAACATATATGGCATGTCAATCCTGAATAGCACATATTAGAGGGTGCTCATAGAAGTTGGATAAGGCGAAGAGGATCTTACTCGAATTTGGGAGAAGAGGGAAGGTGAAGAGAGAGGCCACATGGCATAGCATGAGCAGCCACAAAAATTCGACTTGGATTTGGTTTATGGATGGATTTGGAACCTTAGAAGACCAATAATGTTTATAAAATGCATGGATCAGCCATGAGAAGTCCCTTTTGATCATTTTTTAAAATTGTTATTGTGAAGAGAGAGAGAGAGCTAGTGGATGACTGGTTCCTTCCTTAGCCAATTTCGAGGGTGAAAGACTCCCATCCTAGTTGGTGTTTGGAGAGGCCACTCAGGTATTTCAAGGAGCTTCAAGGGAGTCATAAGTTATAGGTGCAAGCTACAACATCTCACGGACATATCAAGTTCAGCTTGTTCTTCCTTTCATCTCAAGTTTTCTCACCATATTTCAGCTTTATGGAGTGAGGTGCACTTGGTGAGCTATTCATCTCTTTGAGGGAGGTTCTCTTGATCCAGTATTTTGTATTATGATGTAAATGCTATGCTATTTAAGTTCAGAAATTTTTCAGGTCGAAAGGCCAATAAATCTCATGTATTATTGCTCAATAATGAAGAAACAATGCCATTTCCCCACTTCCTTGTTGTAAATTATTGTAATGTTGATGGATACGAATGGATGTATAAAATATTGATGATTTATGAATGAATGGACTGTAATTAAATTATATTATGGGTTTCATGTTCATTAACTGGTAATTTGTGTCCATTGGGTCAAATTTCATAGCAATTGGAGCAAACTACACCTCATTTCCCCAAGGGTCCAAAACTAGTTTTTTATATCTGATTGAAAGAAGTGATAAAAGACATGGGAGTTTGATTGGTTATGCATATGAGTCTATGATAATTTATTCTACACATCCCTTACTTCAAGTTAATAATTCTAGCGGGTTTCTGAACATTTGGGAAGCCATTTCTACCACTTACCCCGAGGGGATTTGAGCCCAAAATTGCGAGTAAAATCATCTATCTTATTCATAATTTGGTACAGACTTGCAGAAGTAATTGGAGGGCCATAATAAATCCATGAACATAATAATTAAGTTATTATATCATTCATACACCTTGTCTGAATATGTGGGAGCAATTTGGCTGATTTGGAGACCAAGACACTAAAACTAGTCAAGAGCCAAAATTGTGAAAAAATTGGAAAATTGGGCATTTTGGTAAAAATTTAAAAAAGGGACATTACACAAAATAGGTTGAATTCTCGGATTTGACTTACTATCTCATTTTTTGTCGTGGCCTTGCTCTCAACACGATCAGATTCTTCACACTTCCGAGCAAAACCTCTTATGCCCTTTCCTAGGGAAAACAATTTGCAAGGATTTTGATATGTTATTATTTGTTGTGGTATGCATTTTTTTGCACTCTCTAGGCCATTTAACATCTTTGTTTTAATGTATTTTGGGGAAGATATGAATTGTACTTGAATATTTTTTAGTTATATGCAACATTGCTATATACTTGAGAAACTTTGCATATTTGTGAATATTGGTTTTGATTCACAAGGATGCTCATGAATATATATGCACATAGTGAAATTGATTTGGTTTTTATGAGTAAATTGGGGTTTTGGTTTCCATTGGGCATGTAAATTTCTTTTAGGGAATATAAATTAAAAAAATTATGGTTTCAATTCATATTAGGGCATTCAAATTATTTAAAATAGTTTTGGTATAAATAGTTGAGAATGGAGAGATTGATCTCGAAGGTGGAAGTTGTTTTTCTTTCTCACCCAAATCTTGTTCACACTTGCATGCTTTGGCCGACCCAGAATTGATGCAGTTGAGTGTTGTGGAGAAAATGACAGGTGCGACCCGTTTTGGGTGTAAATCATGTTTTACAAAATGCGTGCACATTTTGAAGAACATAACGCACGTGTGTTTTGTAGCAACATAACACGCTCACATTTCGTTTGACTATCCTAGTTGACAATAAGCTTGGTAGGATTGAGACAAGGGTTAATAGGCTCGGTATTGCTTGGGATGATTTCTCTTTTATAGATCTTGAATCATTTTCTTAAATTTACCATTGTATCTGAAAGGTCCCTCAACCTTGTGCAAAGTGGTAATTGTATATCAACCAACATTAACTCTATGATTGTACAAATATCTATATTTTGATAATTGAAATATTGAAAATATATAATTTTTTTAAATGATAAAAAATTTCAACCAGATTAAAAAAATAAAAACTTTAAGTTTAATCCATGGTTTCACTTCTCACACTCAAATTAAACTTAATAATCTTATTAAATTTATATGATAAATTCTGTACGTCACTCATCATTGAGTCATTTTCCTTGAGCATTGTGACAGCTTTCATTTCCCTTGGTTGCACTTATAGCATGTTTATTATAGAAATTATTACAATGCTCGCTAAATTAATGATAATGTATACTCGAAAGGTTGGAGCAAGTTTATCTTAAATTATTGGAGTTTTAACGTATTAAAAATAAATTTTCAAACACATAATTCTTTATACAATGATACTGTCTCAACTTGATTAATTTATTATCTATATTTTTAATAAATGGCATTTATTAATAAGAGAATAATGGATCTACAATTCTAAAATAGTAAAGAAACCTAATATCACTTTCTAACCCTAACTGATAAATAGTTTCAATTATAACTTATTGTTGCTATTATAAAACAAACTCTTATTCATTTCTACATTATTCTAACTATTCGTAATACATATATATAGTTTCAAATTTTCAAATATGATTAAAATATGATTAATAACCATATCTTTGTTTAAGAGGTTCTGAATTGTCAATTCAATAACTATAAATCAATATCAACTCAAACAGCCCACTCGGGTATCAGTAACGATCATCCCATTAACCTGTAAATCTTTTATTGAGGTCACATTTCTATATTTTGGTTGAAAGATTTGCATGCGCGAGTAAAATAAAACAATTTATAAATTCCATTTTGTCAAATGGATAGTGTGTTACCAACTTGATATCTTCTTCCATGATGATTCAACTGGATCATAGTGCGGCTACTTGTGAGATCTTGTCACCCGTCTGCACCCATAGATAAAACTGGCTATAATTTTAATGAACTCGTGCAAACCGAGTCGAAGGTATTAATATTATTATAGCTGGTGCTCAGAAAAAACAAAAAATCTGAAAGGACGTCAAGGCCTATGTACCTAGACATCGAATTATTTTAAAACATTTAAATTTTTTATCACATATATAATATATGTTGGTGTATTCTTGAAGAGTATTTTGTGTTGAGTTCTCAAGCATTTAGTAATGTATTTTTTAAAATTTAAAAATATTTATAACGAAATGTATATTCAAGTCTTTGAAAAAGATTTTGGTTTATATTAATATATAAAAGGTTATAAACAAGTGGTGATTGTAGTTCTCTTGTGTCAACCAAATCTCGATTGATTGGATTTTGAATGTCATGGGAATTGACTTATTATATATATGTGTATATATATATATATACTTATTTTTTTAAGGGGAATTGAATTTTTCCATAAGAACTATATCTTAATAGAATTAGCTAATAAAAATTGACTTATAATATTCACAAGTTGACTAGGAATTGATATCTATATATATATATATATATATATATAGTTGGGATGAGTTAGAAAGTTAGTAACTAAGTAGTATTTAGTAAATGTTTTGAAACTCTATTAAATATTGTGAATGTAAGAATCACTTTCAAATATAAAGTGAGCTTTGTTCTGTACTATGCCTATAGCCATTTACATACTAGCACAACCATAAGTAAAGTGGCTTGTGAACTTAAATAGGCAAGGAAACCACTTATGGAAAAAAATGATATGAAACTAACCATCACTTAAGTGAAACTTATTGAAAACTTAAAATCGAGATGCATTTAAGAATAACTATCACACCCACATAGTTTGTGGTTGAATCACGTGGATAGGGATCAAATGGTTGAAACATAGTTATGGAATGGAATTTTTTTTTTTAATTCATCATATTCTTCTAGTTAAAATGGATCAATTGTGAGTTATACATCCCTAGCTACATGTTATCTCCAACATTCTTCATGTCATCCATTTATCACTTATCACCTATTTTTTATATTCTTTTTCTTTTTATATCACATTCTTCTAGTTATTTGCCATGAACTCTTGGTTATCCATTCATCAGCTATGAGTTATCCATGTATTCATTACTAGTTATTCTTTATATTATATTTTTATTACATTGATAGATGTTTTTATTTGAGATTTGGGGTGGACTAGAGCTATGCTTTTTCAACTATGGATGAGCATGAGACAAGTGTATTGTCGAGACTAATTCTAGATTGATTCTATGAGAGTCACTCAAAATTCGAAATAAATAAACCTGGTAACTAGCTGGTGAATGGATAATTGGTAGCATCGCATGGATAATTCATAGCTGATGAAGGGATCACCAACAATTCATGGCAGATAACTAGAAGAATTTGAGATAAAAAGGAAATATAATATAAAAATAACTGATAGTTTATAAATTGATCGACATGATCCAACCAAAAACTATGTGGGTGTGCTAGTAATAGTTTGTTTCAAGTTTTGAACAACTACAATAGAATCAATCTCAAAGCATAGGCTATAGTCCACCCCAAATCTCAAATAAAAATGTCTATCCATGTAACAAGATACAACAACCATGAAATGAATCGTGACTGACACTTGTTATGGGATAATCTTGTTGATCCACTCAAGGAAACCCAAAATATGAGATATTATCTAAAGGCCTATAGGGGTAACAAGTGTACAGTCTACCTTCATTTCATACTCATCATATATTGTTGTTATGATTTTAAAATGCATCTTGATTATAATTTAAATAAGTTTCAGTTAGTTAAAGAAAGGGGTAACAATTTGTTTTTTGTTTTTTCATGTAAGTTTTTGTTTCTTTGTTTATTAAATAGTATTTGTTTGATGTTTATATTAACTATAATTACCTAGTATGAATCAAATAAAGAATAATCTATTATTATTTTAAGTTGTTGGCCACTATACTTGTGGTTGTCCTAGTTTTTGTAATGTTGATTTTCTTCTTTATGCTAACTAAAATATAGAGATATTTTTAATCTTCTAGATTTGGGTTGATCACCTCCTTATACTAGAGTTTGAAACAATTTTTATGATATGATTAAATTATGTTGTTCTTTTGTTTTAAATACAAATTATTAAATTATCTTGTTTTTGAGAGAGTCCTTGATGAGTAGGATAGAATAAGGCATATTGCCTACAATTTCAAAATTATATGTTATAAAATGCTTTTGAATTGCTCTATCTTTCTCTAGATTCTTTAGATATGTTGTAGCTCAATCTTCATATCCATATAAGATAAGAAGCTTAATAATCTACTACTTTAGAATTATTTTAAGTTTAAAATAAGATTTACATTTCTCAATGACATAATGCAATAACGATAAATTCAAGTTATTTGTATGGAGTTACTTCCTTCTTTAAGGTGTTATTGACATACATAAAATTAAATAATCACTTTGGATTTGATTACTATAACCTTTATTAATCATGCCTAAATTTTCAAGTTGAAAAAAATATACAACTTAATAATTGAAATAATTATTAAAATTTACTTAAATTAGTTATTATTATTATGTGAAGCCAAGGGTCGCTCTCAACTCGTACAATACTAGGGTTTCTTCCACTATCTTCCACCTTTCAATATCTATATATACAGGTCTGGTTGGAGATCAAATAAATCTCTAATTCTTTTGTTCAATTGATTGCTCTAGTGTGATGCCTGGGGTAATGGTTGTGATCCTACCCTAGTTCTAGCAAAATGTTTAAGAATTTCGTTTCCATGTTCATGCATGACGCTTTAAAGTAATTCAAAACTTATAGAATAGGACAATTGTACTGTCTAGAGTTATTTTATGACAATAATTCAAAATTTGAAACATATAAATATAAAATATATATATAATCATTGGTAGCTAATGTATGGATAACTAGTCAGTGGTGCATGAATAATAAATAACTCTTATCTCTGATAGTTCAAAGGTTAAGGTTATTACACTACATGGAAAATAAATAAGATATAACTTATTGTAACACTTAACTTGTGGCCTATAAATGTTCACCAACCACAAATTAAGTCACTAATTTAATCACTTACCAAGTCACTTTGAGGATAGATGAGTTATTCGTTTCCAATTTGGTAGCTCTACTATATTTGGGCATGATGAGGGATTGCTTCTTGTTTTCCTCGGAGTTATACAATGTATTAGTAGGGAGCCCGCCTATCATTATTCATTGTTATGTTGGTCTCCCATCCACTATAAGAATTGACGTATGTTTTTGTTTTTCCATAACAATTTTTGTTTTTTTAAGTTTATTAAATAGTATTTGCTTTGTACTTATATTAACTTTAAAAATCTGATACAAAATTATATATTTTAGCCTATATTTAACAGCTTGCTATCTTTATAAAATTAAGTGGTTAGAAACATCTTTAATTATGACTATGCTAATATATAAAGTGACTCATGATTAACCAGAAAGTTGATAAATGATTGATATGGTTTCAATTGTTCAAGTCAAACTTCCATACTTTCCTTACAAGTTTCCAAATTTTGGGATCCCTTCACTTTAAGGTCACTTTAAGGTTGGGAAATGCTTGTTGGTTGAACTAGACACTTTGGCCCTACTTGGGCAGTGCTTCTTGGTTGAACTCTACAATGTAGCGTGGTTGGACATGCTCCCATAGGTGGTTTAGTTTTATTAATACGTGGTATTTTAAAGATGGAGAAGCATCTCAAGTGTGAATGAGAAATGGCTCTCAAACACAATTATCAATTACTTTATCTTACGATTTACCAACACAAATGTAAATTTATATTGATCTAGATTTTCCAACTAAATTTAAAACAAATTCCTCATCTCCAATTAATTATGATATGATGACCCTAATATAACGACAACATGTATATTTAAGATTCTTCCTCTAGTGTGTAATAACAATGGTCAATTCTCAATCCATATAAAGCGGACCTCATCAAGTTTAACAATTCCATCGTGTTAGTCATTCTCTTTTTGTAGTTACCTTGTAATTTGATAGTTAGTCATTCTTATGAAGCTGAAATTATAAGTTGCACCTGAAACTGAGTAGAATTCAATGTTCATTTTTGCTAATTCAAAGAGTAAAAACTGCTCGGACATGCACGTTATGGATTTTCGAACAGCTCTTATACATGAAAGGAATATTAGCTAATCGTGATAATTTCCTCATTCTATGACTAAACGACAATTCAAGTAAAAGAATTCTTTCATGGCATGTCCTCTAAGGTATATCCTCTACAATGAAAAAAAATAGAACTTAGGTTAGCCATCATAATTTGCTTAGTTTATAGGTAAATTACAATCAAACTTAAAAAAAAGAGGTAGAATTAAGAGAAAAAAATGAGAGTCAAACATTAGAAAACATGGGTAGAGTTGAGCTTATATATATATATACATATACTAGTAAAGTGTAGGATAAACAACATATAAAAAAAAAAGAAATTGCAATTCATGATTTCTCCTTTAAGTCAACAACGATCATGATTCCAAGAAGATTATGTTTTCCAATGAAACATATGGGGCAACTAACCCTTTGTGGTTTGAGATCATCTAACACAAAATCCTTTAGTTGGAGAAATTCATTGGTGATTTACAAATTTGCATTTACTTAGAGAGCATTAGAATCACTTTCTCATGTTAAATGTACATCATCAGGGGTCATTCTCTGAACTTGTGGGTCATATCAAGTCCTATACCTATATCTTCATGTGTTGAGGTGGGATGCTAGTACCAAAGTCTTGTGAGTTATATCAAGACGGGATACTTGTGAGTAATATTAACTCGGACTTGTGAGTAATATCAAGTCAAGTATTCTCATAGACAGTACCCTATGAGATGGATCTCCAGTTATAGAGATGGGCTTGTGAGTAATATAAAGTTGAATTTGTGACTAATATCAAGTTATGATCCTCATGTAGTCATCGGGAAAATGGATACTCATTGAGGTGGACCTTTAGTCATAGAGGTGAATGTTATGTGATTTATTACTAATCATGGTCATTTGAAATGGATAAAGCTATTAAGTCTCTACTAGATACTGATCACCTCTAGAGTGAATTATTTTGGAATATGACTACATGGTTTGGGATAATATAATATGATCATAGCATGTAACAATTATTCTAAGTATAATATGATATCATAGATTATTAAACACATATTGACCATGCAGTACGATAAAGAAATAACCAATAAAGAGATAGAGAATTCAAATTTTCTAGAATGCCTCCAGTGAACTAGAGAATTCAACTTTCCTAAGGATGCCTCCAATGAACTCGAATTGATCGGGATTTAGTTAAATCCTTAGTTGTAATAAATCATGCATCAAACAAATAAAATATTTATGCGATACATGCAAAGTTAAAAATAGTAATAGTGAAGCACTGATGACACTTGAGGTGAAGCACCATGAAACTTAAGTTAGTCTGTTAACTAAGTGATCAACATTCAGTTAGATATTGAGTTCACTCTAGTATCAGTCAACTATCAATTAAAGTTATTATTGGAAGGTATGGCGCATGTCTTAGGCATGATGAAGATTTCAATGAATAAATGATTATTCCAAGAGGAAATTCAAAATTGAGGTGCATGTGTGCACTAGTTTGAGACAACTATATGCTAGGGTTTGCATGGAATGAGTTTCAACTTGTTATTAATGTGTTGGACACTTGGAAGGTTCATTACAATTGTTACATTGGATCTTTCTTCTCTATTTCTTTGTGTTCTCTCTTATCTGACAGTATGCTTATGTTGTAAAAGTCATTATCTATAATCTATCTATTATACTATGAAGAATTACTGGGTTTTTTCATCCTCTCTATTAAGAGGATTTTCCTAGGGTAGATATTTCCTTATGTGGATGAATGATTTGTGTGTATGAATTGATTATGAGATTCATATGTTCACTGGTTCATTGATAAAATTTTTAAAGTATAGAGATCTTCAAAAGTGCTCAAAATATTAACATGGTATCATATCATAGGGTGTGAAGGATCTTAGTTTTGTGCCGCAAACTAAATCCTATATGATCCTAAGGAGTTGATAAGTTTGAGAACCATGAAATCAATATCCAACTGACCAGAAGATCGTCTTAAAGGCACTTCCAACTTCTACACAAAGAAGTCGATGGTATTGGAAATATTGGAGGAATATGACCTAGATGAGATCATGTCCAAAGTGGTGGAGGAACCTACATCCAATCAAGGGATCATCAACTTCAAGAAGAACCAAGATTGGTAGTATTGGAGTAGTAATGGAAGAAGATGATATTCCTCTAACTTCCATCGATGGTCTCCCATTCTCATGGGATACATTCTCGGCTGGGGTAAACAATGGAGAAGAGAAACTCAACTTCGAGAGGTTTTTGCATGATTGCATTCAAGAAGAGTGGTGCATCGAAAGCAAGACAGTGTGCACCAAAAAATAGAATCTTCCCCTCACAACAAGAATGAAGAAACAAAGAAATCCATTCATTCCAAAGAAGTTCCTTCAAGCAAAGAAGAAGGATTTCAAGAAATATTTTGAGAAATACAAGGATCGATGCTAATTCTATCAAAAGAAGGTCCATTATGAAAGAGAGTGCCATGCAAGGAAGAAGAATGACTAATTTTTTCATGCATCTACCGTGTCATATCCCCACATTTTGACCACCAAAAAGTGTTGACCATTATAGACACCCAGGGGTGCTAAGTGATATTATTTAATTACCTTAGGGAAGATTTCTAAAATAATTATGTAAGAGGCTTATACTAAGTTTGATTTCTTGTCATTTTTAATTATTATGCTATTAATTATGTGGAAAATAAGTTGTCATTAACAGGAGGGCCACTTGGGCAATCCAAGTTCTCAAGGAAGAAATGGAAATTGCCATAGGACTGACAAAAGCTAAGGAAAAGATGTCAAACACAAAAGAGGAAAATATGGGCCAAAGGAGGGCGCAGGTTCCATTTTGAGACTCAGTCACAAAAGAAAGTTGTTCAGAAAAAATGTCATATGGAAAAGCAACAACTTTAGGGAACCGTTTCCATTTCGAAGTTCAGTGATAAAAGTAGGTAGTGCAGAAAAAGTTGTCATAGGGAAAAGCAACAACTCTGGGCTAAGGAGGGTGCAATTTCGAAATTGGATGAAGGTGGATGACATGGAAACATATTTCTTGTTTCCTACATGCTAATTCCTCAAGGAGGGAACATACTGTGGCTAGGGTTGGGGTTTTAGCAAGGGAAACTTGCTCAGTAGGTGGTTGACTTGCCTAACAAGTCACCAAAGATTTATTTAAAGAAAATGGGAGCTCCATTACTCAGTTTGGATGTTTATTATTTTTATTTTGATGAATCTCATGCTTCCTCGCTAATTTTTGTGCCTCAGGTTCTTGGGAGATGTGGCCCAAGGTTCTCATTCCCCCTCTTCTCTCTCTTCCTCTTCTATCTTTTTGAAGGTAAATTGAGATAAGGAGGATCCCATCAGGATCAGCTCGAATTCTGTAGCTTATTCCCACTTATTATGACTTGTATGTGACAGTAATATTCAATCCTGTAGATATTCCATGATTAAATGCTCATGAGAAGTGATTTCTGTGCCCAACTAGTGGGGTATTTGGCTGTATAATGTAATGGGAGTAAGATAATGTCCATGGAAGGAGTTTTAAATGTTCTAATATGATTAATGATGATGTATTTTCCTATTTTAAACTTTATTATCAATTATTATTATATTTTGGTACAAAATTAATGAATCCATGTACACCCTTGCTAGACTAGGAAAATTTAAGCAGTCTTACAATTTTATTGATTCTGAGAGATATATGCATCCAAATTTAATGATATATATTGTTGCAGGTTTTTACTGTAACCACTATCCATTCCAACCTTCATACTAATATTTAGTTGAGGTTGTACCTTGTTTTGGCATCCTTCTCTACGCAGGGTCCCCCCAAGCCAAAACTGCTAGTTTTCCCCAAATCTTTCCTAACAGCCCCAAATCCTTTCAGAACTATTATTGGTTGTATGAAATTTTAATTGAAGCCTATTACCAATGTTTCCAAATATCTGAACCTAACCCAAGACCCTGGTTGATTGGATTTGAAAAATTCTTCCTAGTTTCACGGTCAGGTGACCCAGAAGCGTGGGAGTAGGTTTTAGTGGATGCTGATTCCGAAACCTAAATGGTCCCTGATATAAATGTGTTAACAAAAATAATTTATCAGTACTAAAATTTCCTTGATTTCTCTCCACAACCCACTGCCCTTTTTGCAAAAGTATCAACCACATTTCTAGTTTTTCCTAGTCTCAAGAGCTTTCTGATTCAGTGCAAATTTTCATGTAATATTTTGGATAAAAATTATATCAGAGAAAATATTCTTATCTAATTACAGATCAGGGACATTAAAGTAATATCAAAGCTCTTATTTTATTTTGAAGAATCCTTTCATTTTGAGTCCTTCCAGTCAAAACTAGTAATTTCCTAGCACCTACTTTGATAATTTTTTGCACCAAGTCTTTGTATGGATTTAGTATCTCTAAAATATGATTCAGGGATATTATATACCTCAATAGAAGAATATGAATCTTCTTAGAAGAAATCACCAGAGAAAAAATATGATCGAAAGCAATATTTTCTTTAGTGAAGAGAGAATTCTCTCTTGTATGTATAGGATACTTATTCCCCATGTAGAGGCTTTCTACCTATTGCATGAGTTTACTTTTATAGTGTTTAAAGTTGTAGTGAATAAACAAGGACTCGTGTATTCTCCGCAAGGGTCAAAATATCAAGAGGGATACCACAAAAAATAATAAAAGAAAAGTACTTGTATTTTGATTATCATATGATGTTATAAATTAGAGATATATATGGTTTTAAATATCTTTCATTATCGTCATATGGAGATCTGTATTCATGGGATTAGGAATTATGCTATGGTAAAACATGTTCAGTATATATATTATTGTCTCTCTTTTATTGGAAAATGGTGAAGCTCATGAAATATACAATATGCATTAATATTTGTGAATATAAGGATGCATAAACTTTCTTGAGAGATGAATACAAGGATGCAATTTTATGAGATATATAGGATTGCATATAAGGCTGAAAGTTTCATATGAATTTAGGGTTGCATGATTCTTCATGAGTTATGAACATAGGACAACATCATTATTAATTAGTTATGAACATATGGATACTTCACAAGACATGAATAAGGGGATTCATATTTCTTTCATATGATATGAATATTGTACTAATATAGGACTAATATAGGGATGCAAAACATTACATGAGATATGTATGGGGTTATGTTGAATCACTAATTAAAATGTGTGCATAACTATGAAAATAATTATCACTATATTGAAAGTATTAATGTAAATCAAATTCATGAGTATGAAATGGTTCTAACCATTGGAATAATTAGTATTGTAAGGAAAATACATATGCCCTGACCTACAAGTAGAGAAAGACATGAATGTAGAGTCATTCTGATGGTTGATCTAGAAAGTGAGCATGAGTCTTTGTGATGGAGGACCTAGATTATGATTCTCACATATTGAGGGTGATAAGGAGAATCTAGGCTCACTAGCCCCTAAGGAACCAGTAAAAATAGTTGATGTACCTCCTGTTAAGAGGAGACCTGTATGATGCTCATCTCTAGAAGGAAGTTGAGAAAATTATTCATGATTCTTGAGATTGGAGGTGTGGAAGTTACGAGATAAATATTTTCCTTAGTTAAAGGAAATATATAGTAGAGATATTGAAGAGTTTCAGGATGGTGGACTGTAAGTCCATGACCACACATATGAAGATAAATATGAAATTGATTATTCTTAAATTTAGATTTTGAGGATCTCAAAGTCAATTGAGATGAACCTGATTATAACAAGGATCGGTTATATTGTGTAACACCCTAATTTTGACCCCTATGCATTAAATATACATCATATATATTATAATTAATCATGGTGTGGAGCTAAAGGCACAAGCCCCACCATTGATTTGGTTTTGTTTTGTTTCTGCGATTGGAATCGTTGTCGATGGTGTATTGTGAGATACGGCACATATTAGTTTTGGTATCATGTAAATATGCATTTTTAATTAAATGAACCCCAACCAGCTATGTCAATGCAACCATATTGAAAAGGGCATGATTTTTCCAATGATAGGGGGGGGGGGTTGTTAAACCTTGAACCAATGGGGAAAAAGCCATGTGTCAAACACCCATGTAAAACTTCTGATTGTTAGCTGGGGGTAGTTATTGCTGGGTAGTGGTGGGTGGTATGCTTGTGCACACACACACACTCCACTATCAGACTCCACCATGGACGTGGGCAGGGAAAACATCGGGGGACGCTTCCACTCTCTACTCTCTCCATTCTTGCTCATCCTCAGGCAGGGATGCGATTATTCTACTCATGCACAGGTCTAAGTGTAGGAGCTTTTCTCACTAAGAGGGAGAAGCATGGCCTCCCATTTTGGTGTGGACTCTGAGTGATTACCATCGGGTTGTGTTATTCATGTTGTTCTCATTCATGATTTTCCTGTGCTTAGAATCCACTTTCATGCGGTTTTGCTTTTGTTTTCCTCATGCAGCTGAGGAACTCCTATTGTTTTCCCCACATTTTTCATTGATGTGGTTCTAGTTACATTTTGGTTTTGATGTAGGTTATTATTGAGTCGTTTTGGCCACGATAGGGCCAAGAACAACTCAGGAATTAGTTTCCCCTATCCAAGATGTGAATTGTTGGTTTTGTTGTGTGTATGTTGTGGTTGGTCTTCGGACTGTGTTGGAGTGGTAATGAAGGCTTGGGTTGCTTGATAAACTTGGTGTGTTTGGGAACCACATAGACAGAGCTAGAGGGCTGGCTTTTTTCAACCCCTGAATAGCATTGGAAGGGAGGTCAGGGCTTGAGGGACTATGTAGCAGAGAAGGGGCTGATTTCCTTGTGTTGGGTGTGTGTGGGTGTCCTAGAAGTTAGGCTAGTTTTGGTGTATGTGTCCTTAGATCTTTAATGGGCTCACCATCTTAGCATTCATCTTTTTCCAGCTCCTTATTTACCTCATAAATCCAACTGTGTTGGCTTGGATGATTTGTTGTTGGCCTGATAAACCCAACTATGTTGGCTTGGCTGATTTGTGTATCCTTGGCTATGTGTAATCCTGTCTATTCCTTATTCCTTAGGGAATCATGCCCAACTTGAGGGTGCCATCGTTGATGAGAGATCAAGGAGCATGCTGGACTATGGTTGGGTGGAACATTGCAGAGACGTAGTTGGTTGGAGGACGAGTTCTTTATAAGATAAGTATTCTTGTCTATTTCACTTCTGCAATCATATTTACTATTAACGAATTATGATGAACATGTTAAATGCTTGAATGTATGGTTTTGCTTCTGCTGTATGATAATCATGTATGGATGTTTTTACTTCCAAGGAATTTTTCTTCAGTCTCTATGTATGTACATGTTCATGGGGCGAGTTTCCTGGATGGTTAATGGCATGGTAGTGTCCTCTTCACTGGTCAGAGGGCCAGGGGCATTACATATTGTTTATAGTCTATATATAGACATGTAAAAAGCATGTGTTATGGTACCTACTTGTTACAAGAGTATGAAGACTCAGATATGTATCAAACAGTGAAATAAAGTTTCAAGGAAATATGGAATCTGACTAGTATAGTGATCAAGAAAGATCACATCAGAGATGCTGCTCCAAAGAGAGCATATTGTAAAGTAATAAAGCTTCAATACATTCATAATCAGTTATATCTAAGACATGGCACATAAAATAGAAATACAACTCTAGTACATATCTACAAATAAGAAATAGAGGGAAAACATTCACTCATGGATCTTGAGTCATATTGTTAGTCGTGAATGGCCCATGAATAGTTTCATTTGAAAATTCATCAAGAATAAGTTATATCTCTTGATTATACAAGAGTTATTTATATCTCTTATGGTTATCTGTACGTAGATCATCATCATTTACAACATTCTTACTAAGCCTCTATTTGGGACAATCTTGGTGTAGTACATAAACATGCATCTAGATGAAGAGGGAGTATTGATGTGTCTTCACAAGAAGCAACAGATAAACCCCCCACCAGTTAGTCATGGTACATGACTCAGATCACTTGGGCATCAAGTATATCTTGTGGAGAATGTCCACATTTGTAGAGACATAGTTAAAGTCTTAGAGACTATTGATACTCATGAAGAGTTATAGAGAGGACTACTGAGAAACAATTAAACCGCTTGGATAGGTTAGTTAGCCATATAGTTGGATAAGTTGGTGTGTTGTGAGACAAAAAGAAAAAGATGAAATCACTGTGAAAGTGATTAGTCCTTAAAGAACACCACAAAGAATGTAAATATCACAAATAACTTCTCCATATAGTAGAATATTCTTGAAGTCAACAAATTTTGAATATTGAAAGGAAAGATGATATTTTCCTTCTACAAAGAATGTACACATTTAATGTTTTGTACATGATGGATGTGAAATCCATCATTTCAATTTTAGGGAAAGTAGATTCTATATCGGATCCAAATGGTGCTACTATGTATAAGTAGTTGATGGGTCTCTTAAGTTACTTAACATACCTATTGTATATTATGCTTTTTACTAAGCATGTGTTTGAGTATGTTTTAGGTATAATAGAATAGGTTCTTTATTGTAGTAGATACATGGTAGACCTATTGTGTTATTAAGCTAGTTTTAGCCTAAGATAAGCTATGAGTATTGCAATTAGTACTACAAAAGCTAAGTGTATTACACCTAGTACTACAGAAGCAAGATGTATTTCATATAGTACTAAGCAAAGTTTATTGCATATAGTAATTCTTGTTGAAGGAGTATTGTAGCTTGGGCAGTTACCTACTAGGGTTAAATACTTGAGCCTACACTTACTAGGTGTTATAGTCAAGATTTCCAAAAACCCTATGTGTTATGATAAAACACATTGATATGGAGTTTTACTTCATTGAATGCATGGTCATCAAAAGTGAAATTTCAGTAGATAGCTACTGATGAGGAGATTGCAAATGTGTGGAAAATCCGATGTTAGTGACAAAGTTGAGATACTTCCGAGATAATCTTGTTTTGGAAAAAAATTCATGGTACAACATAAAATTCTTGCCTCTTCAAGTGGGAGTGTTAAATGTACAACGCCAAGAGTCGTTCTCTTGACTTGTTAGTCATATCAAGCTAGGACTTGTGATTCATATCAATTCCTATACCTATATCCTCATGTGTTGAGGTGGGATGCTAGTACTGAATTTCACTGAGTAATATCAAGAATTTAGACTTGCGAGTAATTTCAAGTCAGATTTGTGAGTAATATTAAGTTATGATCCTCATGGAGTCATCCAGAAAATGGATACTCATCAGGGTGTACCTCTAGTCATAGAGGTGAATGTTATGTGATATATTACTAACAAATGGTCATTCAAGATGGATAAATTTATTCAGTTTTCTCTAGAGACTGATTATCTCTAGATTGAATTACTTTAGCATATGACTACATGGTCCAGGGTAACATAATATGATCATAGCATGTGCCAATTTTTCTAAGTATTATATGACATGATAGTTTATTAAACATAGATTGACCATGTACTAAGATAAAGAGATAAGCAGTAAAGAGAGAGGATGCCTCTAGTGAACTCAAATTGAAAAGGATTTAATTAAATCCTCTGTTGTAATAAATCTTGCATCAATTAAATAAATAATATCTATGTGATCCATGTAAAGTTAAAAATAGAAACTAGAGTGAAGCGTTGATGGCAACAAGAGTTAATAAGTGATGAAACTAGGAGTGAGGAATTGATGGAACTAAGAGTGAAGCACTAATGAAAGTAAGAGTGAAGCATTAATGAAACTTGAGGTGAAGCACCATCACACTTGTGCTAACTAAGTGACCAACATTTAGTTAGAGATTGAGGTGTCACTCTGATATCTTTCAACTATCGGTTAAAGTTATTCTTGGAAAGTATGGCACATGTCTTGTGCATGATGAATATTTCAATGAATGAATTGATTATTCCAAAAGGAAATTACAAATTGAGTTTTATGTGTGCACTATTGTTAGGAAACTATTCGCTAAAGTTTGCATGATGTGAGTTTTGACTTGTTATTAAAGCTATGTGAACTTGGAAAATTCATTAGAGTTGTTACACTGGATCTCTCTTCTCTATTTCTCGGTGTTATCTCTTATTGGTATCTTTCTTTATGTTGTAAAAGTCATTCTCTGCAATCTATCAATTATAATCTAAAAAATTATTGTGGTTTTTCATTCTCTCTGTTAAGAGGATTTTCTCTAGGGTACATCTTGTCTTATGTCAATGAAATATTTATGTGTATGATTTGATTATGAGATTCATATCTTCATTAGTTCATTCATAAAAATTTTAAAGTGCATAGAGCTTGAAAATTTCTCAAAATATTAACATCTCACTATACATAAATCCATCCAACAAGAAATTGTTTTAAGAAATCCTAGTAGTGTAACTTTGAGTTATGATAATGAAGCAATATTGTGATAGAATAACCTTAATTGTACTTGTTAATAGTGTGAGATTTTCATTTTAGTGAGTGGATGTAGTTTTAAAAATTTGCACAATATATAATTACATTATTTTTATTATATAGGTATTACATCAACAAATATCCCAAAGAAAGAAATAACTAGCTTTCTATCAAAAATTTCTTTGGATGTTCGTCTACATCACAAGTTTCATCATATATAAAGAGGATTGTAATTTTTATTTGAATGAAGACTTATATATCTTGAGGAATCATGAAACCTTGTGATAAAAAAGTTTGAGAGGGGTCCTAGCACTCAAAATAAATGAAAACTGAAAGTAAGAAAAGGGTTTTATGAGCAATGAAAAACTAAGTATAAGTGTTTGAGAGAGGAAAGTTGTGATGAACCTCCTATAATAAACAATGAAAATGCACGATATAGCATAAGTAGAAAATCTCAGAATATATTTTATTGATCACATGTCACTTTAAATAGGAAACCTCCTTTGAGAAAGATCAATACACAATAACTCATGGATGCTTTTATTGGGATCAGCATTTACTTATATAGTAAGTCTAATCTAAACAACTATTACTCCCCATGAATGTGGGATAATACAATATACTCTGAGATGACTTACAAATATTATGAATCCAACAAAAATATATTAACAAGTAAACAGAAGGGTTAACACGCATCGTAACATCCCCTCCCTCTTAGAAAATACTTTTCCTCAAAGCTTTAGATGTGGAAATTGTTGTTGAACCTGAAGGAGTGGTTCCCATGTAGCATCCTCTAATTGCATGACGTGCTACTAAATTAATACCTCTGTGATGGATCGAGAGAGAAGATTATGAATTCACTTATTGAGGATGGCCTCTAGCTCTAAAATGATGGATCCTTCATTATCTAGTTCTGGTAAAACAATTTGTGCTCTTATGTTGGTTCCAAGAACTTTTTTAAGACAAGAGACATGCAATACTAGATGAACGTGAGAAGAAGGAGGAAGTTCCAATTTATGAGCAACTGGCCCACTCTTCTGAAGAACCTTATATGGCCCATAGAACTTTGGAGCCATCTCTAACGCCCTTTAATTTTCAAGGAGGATTGCTTGCAAGGATTTAGATGAAGAAACACCATATCACTGACATGAAAAGTGTGCTCAGAACATTGTTTATCAGCTTGTTCTTTCATTCGGTGTCTTTCCATTTGAACATTGTCCTGCAAAATGTGAAGATTATGATCTCGATTTCAAAGAACCAGAGTCAACTTCCTGAACTGGCGAATAGTTGGGGGTGTATGGAAGGATAATTGGTGGTTCCTAACCATAAAATACTTCATATGGATTCATTTTAAATGCAATATGATAGGAAGTATTGTACCACCATTCAACGAAAGAGACCCATTTTTCCCACTGATGTTGTTGTTCATAGGGGAAACAACGAAGATAAGTTTACAACTATTTGTTGATAACTTTAGTATGACCATCTATTTGTGGGTGATATATGAAACTCATATTCAATTTGGTGCTAGTGTGGAAAAATAGTTTTTTCCAAAAATTACTTGTGAAAGTTGTGTTGTGGTCTAAGAAAATGGAAGAAGGGATTCCATGAGGATAGAATATGTGGTCCATGAAAATTTGTGCGACTGAGGAGGAAGTATATGGATGGATGAGAACACAAAAATCACTATATTGGGAGATTAAATCAACAACAATGAATATTATGTTCTTCCATCCATATTTAGGGATCCCTTCAATGAAATCCATTGAAATATCTGTCAAAATCCTTGTAGGGATGGGAAAAGGTTTGAGCATTCTGGGAAGGAGTGGCATTTCACCATTTTTTCACTAACATGTATCACATTCAACCACCATCTATTTAATTTTCCATTTCATTCCCTTCCAAAAGAAGTTATGTCATGCCCGCTCATACATTTTGAGGAACACAGAGTGCCATGCTAATGGAGAAGCATGGATTTTATAGAATATAGCTTGTTGAAGATCTGTGCTCTGGGGAAGCACTAGATGACCCTTGTATCTCATAGAATAACCATACCAAGAAGGGTTATTGATTACCCATTGGATGATTTCAAATAATGAAGAGTTATTGACATAGCCTTCCTGGACAGATTGTAACCAATTTGTAATAGGCATAGAAATAGATGAAAGAGAAACGTAGTAATCAAATGTGTGGGTAAGAGAATCCACCACAAGATTTTCCTTACCCTTCTTGTAAGCGATCTCATATTCATAACCCATGAGTTTTCTCACACATTTCTATTGTGTCGGGGATGAGACCCATTGTTATAGGAAATATTTCAGGCTCTGGTGGTTAGTCTTGATGTAGAAATGATTCCCTAATAGGTATGGTCACCACTTTTGTATGAAATGCAAAATATCTATCATTTCCTTCTCGTATGTAGAGGCGAATAAATTTTTACCAGAAATGGATTTGCTGGTGAATGCAATGGGTGTTCATCTTGAAAGAGAATGACACCAAGTCCATTGTCATATGAATCACTCTCAATAGTAAAGGTCCTAGGAAAATCGGGAATAGCGAGAATAGGTGTGGTACACATAGCTTGTTTTAGTTTTTCAAATGCACACTTAGGAACATGTTTCCATGTAAAATAATCCTTTTTCAGTATATTTGTTAATGGAGATGCGATCTTCCCATAATCCTTGACAAAGTTGCGGTGGTAGCTAGTCAGTCCCAAAAACCCATGAAGGATCTTGAGTGTTTGAGGATGTGTCCAATTTTTGATGGCATCTATTTTGGAAGGATCTACATGAAAAAATTGTGTTGAAACAATATTCCCAAGATACTCTACTTCATCCTACCCAAAAACAAATTTATACTGGTTGGCATGGAGATGATCATCACAAAAAAATTCCAAAACAATGGCTAGATGTTGGAGATGTTCTACCTATGTTTTACTATAGATGAGTATATCATCAAAGAAGACCATAATGAAGTGTCGGAAGTAGGGATGGAATATTTTATTCATCAAATCCTGGAATGTGGAAGAATAATTTGTGAATCCAAATGGCATGACCAAAAACTCATAATGTCCATCATGTGTGTGCAAAGTTGTTTTAGAGATGTCATTTTCATGAACCCAAATTTGGTGATACTAAGAATGAAGATCCAACTTGTAGAAAAAATAAGCACCATGAAACTCCTCAAAAAGCTCATCAACAACAAGAATTGGAAACTTATCCTTGATTATGATATGATTAAGTGATCAAAATTCAATGCATAGGAACCATGACCCATATCATTTTCGGACAAGAAGAACTGGTGAACAGAAGGAACTGGTACTAGGGAGAATAATAAATTGCTTCAGTAATTCTTGAACAAGTATCTCAATCTATGTATTTTGGTGAAATAGGTAGCGATAGGGTCTGATGTTGGGAGGGAAATTTCTAGGAAACAGAAGAATACAATGGTACTATGGTCTTGAAGGTGGAAATCTAACTGGCTTAGTAAAAACACACGCATATCGATCCAAATATTGTTGTAGATCCAAGGGAGTAGTTGAGACTGCTGAAGGTTGCATCTGAATGAAATGGAGCTGAGCGATGACACCATGTGAATTATTCTTAAGGATATTTTCCATGTAATGTGAACTGATGATGCTAAGAGAACTTGGTTGTAAGCCCTTTAATGTGTTTGTTTTCCCTTTGACTGAAAACTGCATCCAAATTTCAAGAAAATCCCATAAAATGAGTCCATGTGTGCATAACCATTGAGTGCCCAAAACCACATCACATCCTCCTAAGGGAAAGGAAAACATATCAGAGCACAATTTATAATATCCAACAGATGTTGACACATTATGACGCTTCCCTTTGGAAGTTAAGGTGCCCCCACTATTATTCATGACTTCAAAGCTAGAGCAAGGATGGAAAACACAATCATAATTTTTAGTGATCCTGGGGTCAATCAAGTTATGAATGCTACCAGAATCAATGAGTATTATAAGAGGAGATTTTTGAAGAAACCCTTAACCCACATTGTTTTTAGGGTGGTGACTCCGACCAATGCATGGAGAGATATATCTCGATGGTCATTCTGAGCAGGAGAGTCAATAGGAAGTTGCTTAATGTCATACTCATGATCTACTGGACCCTAAGCATCATAAAAAAAATTAGGTGCAGGAGGAGAATCCACATCCAATAGATAGAGATTTTTCTCAGCACATTGATGTCCTTGGTTGAATTACTCATCATGATAATAACAAAGCCCCTTTTCTCGATGTGCCTGCATCTCAGATTCAAAAAAATTATTGATAGGAGTGGTTTTAGGAGTTGGAGGGATTAGAGGTATTTGGGGAACCATATTTCTGAATGGAACAAAAGTGGATTTGGAGCATTGTTGATCCATGATCTTGTCCTCTTCCAACTTATCCAACCTTAGGGATTCCATCATTTTATTGGGAAGAAACATTTTAAACTCATATCAAATTTCATCCTTTATACCACTAATAAAACAACTCTTGTAGAATGCGTCCGACAATCCTTCCGTGTGATTGGTGAGTTTCTCAAATTCTTCCTGATACTCACTCACAATTATAGTTTGGAAAAGTTTGGTGAATTCTCATGTGAAGTCATCAAAAGCACTAGGGCCAAATAATTGCAAAAGGAGTTGGCAAAAATATGTCCAGTTTGGCTCTTTACGATCCTTGATGTACTGATAGAATGATGGAAGGGATTCATGTTCCAAATGAAAGGATGCAAGTGGGACTTTATTGACATCAACAGTGTAATGAAAACTGAAATATTGGTTTGTCCTGTAAATCCATTTAGTTGTATCATCACCATTGAAGTGAGGAAAATCAAGCTTCGATCCATGAAAATTGTTGGAAGAAGAGAACCTAATTTCTATAGAATACTTGGGCTATTGTCGATTGTTCATGGATGAATGATCAAGATGGAGGCCAAGAAATTTTTCATCTAGATCTTGGAGTTTGTTCTTGAGGGTGACAAGTTCATCTTGCTCCTACATGGATGAAAACCATAACCAGGATTTGTTTTTTTCTTTTGGTGAGGGGGAATGGGTAGAAAAACAAAAAAAAGTTTTTAGGAAAGGAAAATTTGGAATTGGGAAAAACTCGGGTGGGTAACTAGGGTTTGACTAGGTTTTGGACACTTTCTAAGAGACAAGCAAAAATTGAGAATTTTAGAAGCGAGGTGAAAGAATGGAAAAAATTATCAGAGAGGTAAAAGGAACCAGAGATTGGAAACAAACACTATGAAAAAATTTAAAGGCGATTGGGTGAGAATCAAAAACATTATGGAAAACCATTAAAATAGACAAATGTGGGATTTTGAGCTTCGAGAATTGGAATTTGGGATAGGCTCCTCAAACAAGGAAATATGCATAATAGAATTACGGGGGTGCCAGTGAATTTTCAAGGGAAACAAAGACAAAACAAAAGAATATATGGCAAAAAAACATTTTTTTTTTCGGTTCAACGAAACTGATTTGTGGTGGCTCTAGACAAATAAAATTCGTGCTTTATCAATTGGAAATAGATATGGAGCCTAGGTATGATCAGATTCCTAAAGGTTCAAGGGATTCACTCAGCCACCAATGTTGTCTAACAACTTGCATATTAGGGAAGTACGCCTCACTCCATGACTTGAGTAAAACTGATAACTTCTTTGACACAAATGACAACTCTTGGTTTTCCTCACAAGTGGAAAATAGTCAATCAGGTAGGGGTCATTTCCCTTTTCTCTTGGTAGGTACTCTCAATGGAAAACTACTTCAGGATTCTTGTGGTACTCCTCACAATTATTTTTATGGCTATGCCGAATTACTTCCCATAATTAAGTGGATAACGGTTATTCCTTGATACAAAGTTGCAATGAACAATACAGATCCAGAGAAGAAGCACAACTGCAATAATCATAGTGTTGAGAAGAACTGCAAAAGAAAAAGAAAATTTGGAAAAAAATGCACCCAACAAGCCCAAGAAAGTGCTCTAATAATAGATGTTATGAACCTCCTGCAATAAACAATGAAAATGAATGATATAACAGAAATATTAGCACACAAAAGATATTCTATTGATCGCAGGTCACTTCGAGGGGGAAAACTCCTTTGAGCAAGCTCAATACAAAATAACTCGTGGATGATTTCATTGGCCTGAGCATGTATACTTATATACTAAGTATAATATAAACAACTATTACTCCCCTTGAATGTGGCATAATACAATATACTTTGGCATGACTTACAAAGCATATGCATCCAACAAAAATATACTAACAAAGTAAAAACAAGGATTAACACGAGTTCCTAACAAAATCCATGAAGGAAAAACAATTATGAGATGCATATATTGTGAAATACGCAAGGTGTAGAAATATCATCTCTAATACTATGAATAAATAGAGGGTTGATGCTATGAATAAGCACATGATAAAAATCTAGCTACAAAGATAATTCTCACAAGCATGCACAAGGAAAATAGAGAGAAGAATAATGAGATTAAATACAAGAGAAATGGAGAATGATCCAATATCTTTCCATGTATTATTGATCAATAAAGTGTACATAAATAATATATCTCTAATAGGTGAGACCGAGTTTCTTACGAGACAACTCATGCTAGCTCATAAAACAGACTTACTAAAATATGATAAAACCTCATAGGTGACTAAAGCACATTCAAAATTAGTCAAGAGGACCACTAACTGGATAAAGCATAAGTGAGTTTTCATGAGTGATGGAAAAACATGTTAATTATGGAATATAGAGAGAAAATCATGGAGGACCGGTTTTCCACAAAAGATAGCAGTTTCCTAGTTGACTAGCTTTATCTTATCCACTGAAAACATGGAATAAAGCAGTATAAACTTAGAATCTCCCAGAAGGCATAGTTACTAATATGGGAATTCAATAAAGTAGGTAGGATCTATCGAGAACCAGAATAAACGATCTCCTAGGGTATATATGGAAATTTTTTACAAAGTGGTGCAAGTGGATGCCAATTATCTAGGCTAGTGTTATAGCTGATTTTACCACTTGTTGGCAGTCAGCAACAACCCCTTCATTTTTCATTCAGATGAAGGGAGATCAGCTCTTTTTTAAAATTATAAAAGAGTGCCTTCAGAATCATTGATTCTGAAGGTACTCTCAATTGGAGAAAAGTTAAATGACGTGTTAGAAGTTGATGAAAACAAGTTCATAAACTTGGCAATTAGCAACTGTTAGATTAATAAGTCAGTTTCATAAATTTTTATATAATCGATTTAATCATTAAGTTAAAATTTTATGATTATATATGATTTAAGAAATTTGAAAGGATAGTATGCCAAAGGGAAATCAACAAAACACATCTTGAGTTTATTTAAAGCTGGATATGGGGGAGGTATTATGAGTCCTAAGTTCCTAGAACTAAAGGTGACTTATTTTAACCTAAAGTTTATATTTCATGTAATGCCTTACCATGACTTTGTAAAAAATTGTATATATGTAGTTAGTAAATAAAAGACTATCATATGGGAATTTTCATATATTATAGTTTTATCACTTGGTATCCTATCAAATTTAATTTCGGATATTAATCAATGGGATTTTGGAAAGATTTAAAACTAAATCTATGAAATTTTATGTATATACATGACATAAATATTAAATCAAGTCATTAGCTAGTTGTCATGCTAAACATTAGGGTATATGATTTCGATACTATATCGCCTTGAATGCTACCACCTTTCACGCTAAAACTGGAGAAGACCATTAATTGACAGAGTTTACAAGATCCATGTGTCAAATTAATAATTCCTGCTACTTATATCACTGCGTTGGCATGGAGAGGTGGCTTAAACCTAATAATTAACTAACAACTGTGAATATATTGATGATTTGCATCCTCAGGATTTAATGTTGAGAATCATTCCATTTTGTAACGATGTACGTGCTCATTATGACCACTGTGTGTAATTAATATTTTCGTTTATGATCCATCAATCAAACGATCCTTGGTTTGTCGATTTGGTTAAATTTTACTTCTAGGTGTGGCTAAGTCGTGGTTAAGCATGCATATATCATAACAGAACGTTAGCTATAACATTCATCATCACTAAGTTCGGCTTAATGGCTAAATTTAGAGCCCCCATGACTGTCAGATTCGAAGAATGTCAAGTTTTGATTTCGCATCATGTCATCTACTTGGATACCTATCCCCTCCCTCTTCACCTTTCTGTTTATTCCATTTCGAAACCAGGATAGTGTTGAGGAAGCTATGGCCCCATTGAATCGTTTCGAAATCTCAGGATCAGAGCTCATAAAAGCAGATGAGAAGATAGCCTTGTGATTTGAGAAAGTGGGGTGGGGGAAGTTCTTTAAATGTTTTGATGGCCATAATGCAGAGGTAACCAAACTATTTGCCTTAAATTTAAAAGAAGATGTTGTGCAGATTGGGGGTTTTAAGTTCATCGTTAAAGAAGACAAAATCGCAGAGGTGACAAATCTCTCGCAAGTTGGAGAACGCTAATTCAAGGGTGGTAAGGTTAATAAGAAAAATTGTTTATCTCTACTACTAGCATTACCAAATAATACAAAACTAAAGATAGGGGTCCCTGTCAAGTTCCTGAAGCCTGAATGGAGAGCCTACTACAAAATTCTTGTCAGGTATGTGTCCTGCGATGGACGTTTCTCTCATTTACACTATTACCACTTAAGACTCCTATTAGCATTACAGGGCTGTAGGCTTAATATACCATTTTACTTGTGGCAAAGTTTGAAGAATATGTTGCATGCAGTTCAAAGTTTTGATAACCCTGAAAGAAGTTTATTTCACCATGGCTTAGTTAAAATCATACTACAACATCAACTGTCCTTGAAGGGTAAGTCATGGGATGAATTTTTAGCTGAATGCCATTTGGGGCCGACTCAATACTGGCCGAACCCCTCCCCAAAGACTCGTAAGAAACGAAAAGCTACTAAGCCTGAGGTTAATAATGTTCCTGAGACTGAATCAGAGGGTAAAAGGCTTGAAGAAGCCAATCTACCCGTAAATGCTGGTATCAGTAGTGACGATGTTGATAATATGGTTCCCTGTTGCTCTAAAGTAGTCTTGAATCGACCCTCATCTGATAGATGTCATAGTACCCCTGCAAAAACAAAGGAAAGGTTAACCGAAAGAAAAACTATTAACATTGTTGAGTGTAAAAATATCTCCGAGACAGATAATCTTTGTAAACATGGTAAAGAGGCTTTGTATAAACTAGATCATCTATCACAAGTATGCTACGATAAAGGAGGGTTTGAGTCAGACAATCTTGTGTTTTCGAGGAGGGTTACTAGAAGTATGTACAATGTCCCTACAATTTCGGTTCATATGGCTGATCGACAGGATACTCAGCCTGCAATCATCCATATTGAGGACGATGTTCCATCGTTGGTCCCTGACACTATTCATGTAAATAATCCCACTTTTATAAAGGAGAATGGTGCAAAATTGGGCAAGGATGAGGTCGCTCCATCATGTATGGACACCTATATCTCAGACCTTGAACCATCTTTTATTAGTCCTCATTCATCTGGTCAAAACATTGATAACCCCACTCCTCCTCAGGTAGCCAATTCAGGTCACGAAAATGAAGAAGAAACCCTTCAACAAGTTCTGGATAAGGCATACCAGACCATGATTACACAGTTGAAAGATGAACTTAAGCATTTCCAATCTAATGCAGCATTGATAGAAGAAGAAAATATGACATTTAGGAAGGAATTGTTGAACTGGATTAGCAGGTGGAAAGAAATGAATACCAAAAAGAACCAGTATAAAAAAGCAAAGAGGTCAATAATAGGCATGAATCAACATCTGCTTGAACAAATAGAAACACAAAAGTTAAAGATTATCAGGCTGAAAGCCAAATTAGCTGAAGCCCGAAGAGTAGTTGATATTCAAAATAGAACTTGATGGTTATTCTCATTTTTCAAAGTACATGGTTGTGTCGCTGTCAAACAGGTAATAAAATATCTTTGTTATGCATGCCTGTAAAATCATAGATTTTACAGGCATACATTTAAGTTTTAATTTATTTTGTTACATCTGTTTTAACTGGTTTTAATGAGATGCTTCGTTTGTTTAAACACGGGTGGATATGCCATCACTCTTCTCCAAAGCTTCAGGACGTTGTTAATATGTTGGTTGGGAGACGTGGCTATTTATTGAAGGCTGGAGTTTCAACAACGACCACAAATTTAAAAAAACACCTTTAAACCAGCGAACATTCAGGCTAGTCATTTTCATTATTATAGTGACAGGTGTTTTGTAAAAGAGATTTGATTCTCTTGAATAATTATAGGAACCCTATAATGTGGCATGTAGCATTGATGGGAAAACTAAATAAAAAACAACTGATAGTATTATATAAGTTAGGAATTTTGATGAAGAAGGGGGAATGACTGAAGAGAGAGATACTTGAGATATATTTTGTTACTGGTTTTATTTCATAACTGAAGTTGGATCTTTGGATGTGGGATGCAACTGGAAATCTCCAGGTTGATATCATTACTGGTATTGTTTTGGATATACTTTATACATCAGTATATTATCTTCTATTTTAATATTAATACAGTATGCTTTGTTATACTTGTGTTTAATTATAATTTTCACTCTGTCAACTCAATATTATGTTTGAATTAATATATCATTGTGAATGAATTTATTAGTATTTTTACTATAAATTCAAGCTACAAGGATATACATTTATGTCTATTAGCTACCCTTTGTATTTTTACAGTGATTTCATACTAGACATCATCTTTTATTCAAATAGTTATGTTGATGATTAGTTATTAATTAATTATATACTTCAGAAAATTGAAGTAATTAATTATTTTCAGTTTCTCTGATAAGTGATGTTATAACATAATAGTTTAATATGTATGATTTAAATATTGTCATTTAGATCTTACTATTTATCTTTCTGTTCATCTTTTATTAATTAATAATTAATATAGTATCTAGATATGCTCTCAGCTGAGATAGGATAGGTAGGATAAATAGGATAGTTAAGATAGTTCAGATTAAGTTTTATTTTGGTATATTTCAGTTAACAACTGTTAAATTGATTTGTGTAATTTTTTAGCATAAGTTTAACAGTATTTATATTCAGAAAAACTCTTCAACAATTGGAGTCTTTCCTTAAGAAAGCAATTATAAGACAACTTAGATAGTTGAAATTAATCATAGGATTCATTTAGGTAGAAATAACATTAGGATAGGGTAGATTTTGTTGATTTTAATTTCTCCTTAAGAGAAAAATAAGCTGGTAGCAGGGCCATAACCTGCGAGGTTTTGCTATTCCAAACACACCGAATGCTGCTTTAAGCTGATTATGTGGGCTTAACCTCCTTGTTGTCCTAGGTTAGAAAATCAGGCCAACAAATGGCGCTAGAAGGAGGGCATGTTAATGAGTAATGGCAGGTGAAACTAAGGAAACATTTCCAACCAGTCAACAACCTCCAGAAGTCAGTAGATCACCATTTTTAGAAACTATTAGGAACATTCTCGAGCGTGATCCTGTCACCTCTCCCTTTACTCCTGCACAAAGCACTCAAACTTTAGAAGAATCAATACATATTCTTACACAAGCATACGCTAATAAGCTTGGTATATCTCCAATAGATTATGGTATGCCTAGACAGCATCGACATAATCCACAATTGACCATAGTTACACAAGATTTGGAAATAGCTGATAGTACTCCCCACCATCAGGTTGAAAGACAGCAAAGGAAGACTACTCAAACAAATACTGCTAGAAGACTAATTGTAGGAGGCGGTTTTGATCAGCCACCTTCTCCTCCTGAATCACCACCCGATAGTCCAAGACCATCCAATTCAGGAAGTTCTTCAAGTTCTGAAAGAATTCCAATGGCAGGAAATGTACCTGTAGGAGGAGGAGGCAATCCTCCACCTAATCCACCAAATCCACAACTCTCTTGGCTAAGAACAGTTGCTGTAGCAGTCCCTAGTATACAACATCCTTTGCCTAAACACTCAAATAAATTCCTCCCTAAGTTTAATCCAGATGACAAAGAACCTGCAGAGGTGCATGTTGAAAAATTCATGTTGGTTGTTCAAACCTTGAACGTTTAGCATGAATATGTATTTTGTTGATTGTTTCCTCTAACTTTCGAAGGAAGAGCTTCTACCTAGTATTTTTCGTTAGTATAAGGATCAATCACAAACTGGGGGGAATTTAATAAAGCCTTTCTAGATAAATTTGGGGAAGATAAAACACCCGCTCTTTTAGCCCTAGAGTTATCTAGGATTAAAATGGAGCCTAAAGAAAGAATCAAAGATTTCAATCAGAGGTTTCTGACATTAAAAAACAAAATCCCAATTTTCTCTCAACCTCTGGAGGACATAATTATTGAAAATTATACGTCAGCTTTACCAAAATATTCTGGGATGTTCGTTAAAAAAGCTTGGAAAACAACTTTAGTAGAAACTTTTGAGGAAGCCATTAAAGTTTAGAAGGATTCTATGTCCTATGAACCAGATAGAAGTGGGAAATCCGATTCTTTTCCTTGTAGGAAGACAGAAAAACTCAATTCAGAAAAAGACAAAGCATTTGACATAGAACAGCTGCAAAATGCTATTTGAACATTAACCAATGAATTTGTAGGGTTAAAGAAAACCAATTCTGAAGCTTCTCCTTCTAGGGGATATTTCATAAACCAGTTTAGACAAAACCCAAATACAAATAATAAAAATACTCCACCTGACATAGCAGCAAATGAAGAGATTTTTAATACAATTCGGGTTGTTTTATCTTTGTTTGAAACTCCTTCTAGTCAAGAAATAACTGAAAACGAAGAAGAAGAGGAATCGAAAAATGATGAAGAATCAGAGGAACCTCAACAAGTTAACGGTCATTTCTGGGACAATCTTGTGAAAGAACATGAGAGTAAAAGTCCTCCTACATGACAACATGCCTACAATACTCGTAGTAGAACATTCACAAATACCTCTGGAGCTTCATCAAGTTCTACTACAAATAATGACAACACTAATTCACAACCTAACAAACAGACTCAATCTGGCAAACAAGTCCAAACATCCAAAGGTACCCAAACTATTCAAAATGCTCCAAAATTAGATTTACAATATGATATAATTGAATATTTAAAGAAGACTCATGCAAACATCAGTATGTATGATCTTCTTCAAATCTACCCTATGCCTAATAGTCATGTTATAAATCCAGCCATGAGTTCTATTATTCCTAATGCAAAACAAAATGTTGCTGCAAATGGTTCTAATAATGATTCAATAGAAACTGAAAATGGAAAAGCAATTGCTGACAAAGCTTCGCTTATAGGTAAGAATTCTAAATCAACCACACCTCCATTCTTACTTACCTTTGAAATTTTCAATAGGAATGTTCATAATTGCATGGTAGACTCCGGAGCATCCTCCAATGTGATGCCTTTATCAGTATGCAAGAAATTGAATGGGAAATATGTTCCATCTAATTCTCAAATGACTCAATTGGACAGGACAAATGTAAAGGTTGTAGGGGAAATGAAAGATGTCTTGGTCAGTATTGCTTGTAACCCTTCAGTTTATCAAATTATAGATGTTGTTGTTGCCGATATTCCAGATGCATACGGGCTGTTTTTAAGTAGGGATTGGTCTCAAAAACTAAATGGATTCTTCGCCACGGACTGGTCAACATTATGGTTACCTAAGAACAAAAAGTCAAATCAGATAAAGATAAATAGAGAAAGATATATGAAACATACTGTCACAGAACTGCATGATCCTAGCGAACCTGTTTTATTTTCAGATTGTATTATGGGGAATTACATGTACGAATTAGGATATGGTAATTTTAAAGTTGAAAATTCTGCCCATTCTGAAAAGAAACAGCAATCTGAAATTAGTAATGTGACATCTATTTCTCCTAACTATTCATTCAAGGAAACCATTAATGATGTAGATAATCTAAATATTGTGAATATTATAGAAAGTAAAGTGATTGTGCATAGTTCTATTTGGACTTTATATTTTGATGGTGCGAAATCTAAAGGAGCAGGAGCTGGTTGCCTACTAGTGGACCCTCAGGAAAATAAAACATGTATAGCTTGTAGGATGGAATTTAATTGTACAAACAATACGGTGGAATATGAAGCGTTAATACAAGGTTTGAAAAAAGCAATTGATTTGGGCATCAAAGAGTTAATTGTATATGACAATTCTGAGATCATTGTCAGACAGGTTCGTAACTCCATTCACTGCTTATCTGAATATTTATAGAGTTATCAAAGAGAGGTATGGAACCTTATCTCACATTTTGATGCATTTAACATAAATTCTATTCATAGAAGTCAAAATCAAGAAGCAGATTTGTTGGAAAACGTAGCATCAAAGTTAATTCCGTTAGAAAATCTTACACCAAATTTCTTTTCTGTCGAATTGATTTTTAGGCCTTCCATACCTGATAATATCTTTAACTGGCGTGTATTTGACAATGATGTGTAGGTACTGAATTTTCTGATGAACGAGGATACCTTTAAAGATTCAACAATATACGAAGTCACTCATGACGAAAATCTGCGGGATTTTTCGGTAATAAATGATTTTTGTTTAGTTGAAAAATCTTTTGAACAGGTAAAACCAATCCCTAATTCAATAATAAGATTAGAAAAGTTATTTGATCTACAGGATAAGTTTAGGTCTGTTCCTAATTGTAAAAGCAACAATTCTCGAATGAGGTATAAAACCATAAATTTAGGAACAGAACTAAATCCCCAAACTATAAATCTTGGAATAGATTGCAACCCTGTAGAAAAAACAACATTTATAAAATTGTTTAAGGAATTTAAATAGGTCTTTGCTTGGACATATGATGACCTGAAAACCTTTAACACACAAGTCATGCAACATATAATTCCAATTAAACAGGAGTCAAAACCTTTGCAACAAAAGTTAAGGAAATATCACTCGTCATTAGAACCAACAATCAAAAAGGAATTGAATAAATTGTTAGCTGCCAAGGTCATTTTCCCCATCATGCATACTCAATGGGTGGAAAATTTAGTTCCAGTTAGGAAGAAAAACGGGGATATTAGATTGTGTGTAGATTTTAGAAATCTGAATAAGTCTTCTGAAAAGGATAATTATCCAGTTCCTCCCATGGAAAAATTTCTTCAAAAGGTGTCTAGGGCTGAGATACTATCACTCCTTGATGGTTTCTCAGGGTACAACCAAATATTAGTTTCCCCATATGATCAATTGAAAACTGCTTTTAGAACTCCATGGGGAACATTTGCCTACCGCAAGATGCCCTTTGGGTTAATCAATGCGGGAGCAACCTTTCAACGGGCAATGGATATTGCTTTTAGAGGATTAATTAACCATTCATTCGTTTTCTACTTGGATGACATTACTATATATTCTAAACATCGACCTGATCATCTTAATCATCTTAGAAAAGTATTTGAACGATGCAGAAAATTTGGAATATCCTTAAATCCTAAAAAGACAATATTTGTTGTTTCAGAAGGTATCTTATTAGGTTGCGTGGTTTCAAAACACGGAATCATGATTGATCCTAAAAGAACCCAAGCCATTTCCAAAATAACCTACCCGTCTAGCAAGAAAGCAATGTAGTCATTTCTCGACAAAATAAATTTTGTTAGGAGATTCATTCCCAGTTTCTCTGAAATCATTCGTCCTTTGTAGAAAATGATTAAGAAAGATACTGTTTTTAATTGGGGACAAACTGAAAAAGAATCATTTCAAAAATTTTTAGAAGCCATTTCAGAAGCTCCTAGCCTCCTAAGTCCAGATTTTAATAAATATTTCATATTGTATACTTTTGCTTCTGATATTTCATATGCAGTAGTTTTAACTCAATTAAATCAGCAAAATAATGAAGTCCCAATCTCCTTCATGAGTTCAAATTTCAAAGGTGTTGAACTTAATTACCATGAAGTCGATAAGAAAGCCTTTGCTGTTTTTAAAGCTGTTAAACATTTTCGTCCATATTTAGTGAAATCTAAAACGAAAATAATTGTCCCTTATTCCTCAATCAGAAACTTGTTAGTACAGAAAGACTTAGGTGAAAAGAGGGCACCTTGGATGACAGCTCTTCAAGAATGTGACTTAGAGATTAAACCCTCGATGATAGTTAAAGGTCAAAGACTATGTAAATTAGCTGCTGAAGCTGCTCATTTACCTAATGATAAAACTGAAACTGTCATTGATGAGGTTTTACTTACCAAGGAAATTTATTTTTATCCACCACCTCAAGATTCCTGGTATACAGACATACAGATACTTTTGGAAATAGGAGCTGCTCCTGATTAATTAGAACCAAAGAAGAAAACAACACTCAGACTGAAGTCTGATCCTTATTTATTAATTGATAATATCCTCTTTCGGAGAAATTCAGATGGAGTATACCTTTGATGTCTAGATAAAGATGAAACAGAATTAATTCTGAAAGAATTGCATTCTGGACCAGCAGGAGGTCATTTGGTGGAGAGATTACTGCACACAAAATTCTCAGAGTTGGCTATTATTGGCCCACCTTGTTTCGAGATTCCTATACATTTGTCAGAAAATGCCAAGAATGTCAACTTGCTGCAGGAAGGGTAAAAAAACCTGCTTTTCCTTTACAACCTGTTTCAGCTGAAAGACCCTTTCAGCAATGGGGTATTGATATAGTAGGTCCAATAAATCCTCCCTCATCTATGCAACACAAATATATAATAACTGCAACCGACTATTTTACTCATTGGGCGGAAGCCGCACCATTAAAGGTTGTCAATACCAATCAAGTTATACTATTTTTAGAATTCTTTATCATAAAAAGATTTGGTATTCCAGATTCCCTCGTCTTTGATAATGCTTCATATTTTTCATCGATTGAGTTAACTCAGTTTGCTTTAGAAAAGGGAATAAGAATCAGGTATTCAGCTAACTATCATCCCCATGGGAATGGTCTAGCTGAATCAACAAACAAAAATTTATTGAAAATTCTCAAAAGAACTATTTCAGTTCACCATCATAATTGGCATACATAATTAGTTAATGCCCTTTGGGCAGACATAGTAACTCCTAAGGCTGCGATAGGTAACTCACTATTCTTCTTAGTCTATGGAACTGAAGCTATTTTACCACCAAATTTGTTCTTACCTTCATTACAATTAGCTCAGTCTGTTCCAGATGAAGAGTGCCCAGCAATGGAAAAGAGAATTAATACTCTGCTAAAGCTTGAGGAAGAAAGAGAAAAGTCAAAACATCACTTTACAAAACATCAACAGATTGTAAAATCTTTGTTTGACCAATCCTTTAGTTCCAATCGAGAATTTAAGGTGGGAGACTTAGTTTTAAAATGGGATAAAGTCCACGAGGATAAGGGAGATCATACTAAGTTTCAGAAAATGTGGTTAGGTCCCTTTGTTATTTATGAAAAAATGGGTCCAAGTACCTTTCGATTGCAAACACTTGAAGGTCAATCCGAAACATTCCCAGTGAATGGACCGATTCTGAAAAAATATTTATGTTAATATTTTCTGTCTTAAAATGTATATAATTTGTTTGGTGTTTGTAAATAAAATTTATATTTTTCTACATAAACTTTGATTGCTATTGTAAATAAATTTATATTCCTGTATATAAATTGAATTATAATCCATCATGCTGTTATTTCAGTCAGTTTTAGTTCTGTTGAGTCAAATATTTCAGACTGTCAAATGTTTGTATATAATCAGTCAGTAATCTTTAGTTAGCAGCTGTAAAAATAAATAAAATCAGTTTACTCATGAACCTAAACATTATGATACTAGACTGAAATCTTTTAAAATTTGTTCAGGATGATCAAATTTTCTTAAATCTATAAAAGACCTTCATTGTTTTTTTTTGTAAGTGTTTCTCATATTATTCCTCATCTTTTTTTCTTATAAAAGTGGGGATAGCTTATTTAATATCTTTTTTGAAGCTTGTACTTTTGAAAAAATCTTACAAACCTCTATCATCAGTCTTCAAAAGTATTTACAATCTGAAAACTATTTAGGATTTGTTCCAGTCAAGAAAATGCTAAAATAAGAGATGGAAGGTCTTAGTAATAAGCCGGTCCGATCAGAATCACAAATATCACTAGTATGACATTATTAGGAAACTAGTAATGGCTTTTGGTTTAAAAAACCAAAATATAAGGGGTCTCATCACGAGCCAGCTGATTCATTTTCTGGTGATATTAATGACTGACATTACCATTTGGTCACCATGCTGGGTAATGATCTCTCATTTTATAAAATTAAAAAAATGAAATAGAAAGAAAAACATTAATTTTGACTGAAGAATAGGAGGTCTCATCACGAGCCGGCCTAATCATGATCATCAGTGCTGTCTGGGATAACTTCATTTCTGATCACCAGGGTGATGGATTTTGATTTAAAAAAAATCAAAAGACAAGATGTCTCATCATGAGCCGGCTTGCTTATTTCAGACAGCTCTCGTGAATGATACTATCATAGTGGGACACCATACCCAAATAGTAGTCTTTAGTCAGAATGATTGTTTAAAGAAAAGAAAAGCAAACAAAAGAAAATGGTTATGTTTATGGGACAAATTCTAGAAAAGGTTTCAGAAAAGTAAATTTCTATACTTTATGTTGATGGTGCAGGTTACTATTACTATAAAGTACTTTGTTTCTATCAAGATATTTTTAAGTCTATCCCTAATAAAAATTTTGTTTCAAAAGATGGAATATTTCTAAGTTATACTTATGAATATGAATTAAAATAATGGTTTTTCTTCAGATAAAGAATTTTTGATTATTTTCAATAAGTTTTGAGATTTTTTTTATATCATTTATATGTTGTATGAGCAGAGATAACTGGTTTGCCCACTTTGTCGCCATTTGTTGGCAGTCAGCAACAACCCCTTCATTTTTCATTCAAATGAAGGGAGATCAGCTCTCTTTTAAAATTATAAAAGAGTGCCTTCAGAATCTTTGATTCTGAAGGTACTCTCAAATGGATAAAAGTTAAATGACGTGTTAGAAGTTGATGAAAACAAGTTCATGAACTTGACAATTAGTAGCTGTTAGATTAATAAGCCAGTTTCATAAATTTTTATATAATCGATTTAATCATTAAGTTAAATTTTTATGATTATATATGATTTAATAAATTTGAAAGGATAGTATGCCAAAGGGAAATCAACAAAACACATCTTGAGTTTATTTAAAGCTGGATATGGGGGAGGTATTATGAGTCCTAAGTTCCTAGAACTAAAGGTGACTTATTTTAACCTAAAGTTTATATTTCATGTAATGCCTTACCATGACTTTGTAAAAAATTGTATATATGTAGTTAGTAAATAAATGACTATCATATGGGAATTTTCATATATTATAGTTTTATCACTTGGTATCCTATCAAATTTAATTTCGGATATTAATCAATGGGATTTTGGAAAGATTTAAAACTAAATCTATGAAATTTTATGTATATACATGACATAAATATTAAATCAAGTCATTACCTAGTTGTCATGCTAAACATTAGGGTATATGATTTCGATACTATATCGCCTTGAATGCTACCACCTTTCATGCTAAAACTGGAGAAGACCATTAATTGACAGAGTTTACAAGATCCATGTGTCAAATTAATAACGCCTGCTACTTAGATCACTATGTTGGCATGGAGAGGTGGCTTACACGTAATAATTAACTATAGCTATGAATATATTGATGATTCGCATCCTCAGAATTTAATGTTGAGAGTCATTCGATTTCGTAACAACGTACGTGCTCATTATGACCACTGTGTGTAATCAATATTTTGGTTTACGATCCATCAATCAAACAATCCCTGGTTTGTCGATTTGGATAAATTTTACTGCTAGTCGTGGCTAAGTCATGGTTAAGCATGCATATATCATAACATAATGTTGGCTATAACATTCATCATCGCTAAGTTCAGCTTAATGGCTAAATTTAGATCCCCCATGATTGTCAAATTCGAAGCATGTGAAGTTATGATTTCGCATCATGTCATGCACTTGGATACCTATCCCGTCCCTCTTCACCTTTCCGTTTATTCCATTTTGAAACCAGGATAGTGTTGAGGAAGCTATGGCCCCGTTGAATCATTTCGAAATCTCAAGTTCAGAGCTCATAGAAGCAGACGAGAAGATAGCCTTGCGATTTGAGAAAGTGGGGTGGGGGCAGTTCTTTAAGTGTTTTGACGGCCATAATGCAGAGGTAACCAAACTATTTGCCTTAAATTTAAAAGAATACATTGTGCAGATCAGGGGTTTTAAGTTCATCGTTAATGAAGACAAAATTGCAGAGGTGACAAAGCTCCCACAAGTTGGAGAACGCTGGTTCAAGGGTGGTAAGGTTAATAAGAAAAAGTGTTTATCTCTGCTGCTGCCATTACCAGATAATACAAAACTGAAGATAGGGGTCCCTGTCAAGTTCCTAAAGCCTGAATGGCAAGCCTACTACGAAATTTTGGTCAGGTATTTGTCCTGCGATGGACGTTTCTCTCATTTACACTATTACCACTTAAGAATCCTATTAGCATTACAGGGTTGTAGGATTAATCTACCATTTTACTTGTGGCAAAGTTTGAAGAAGATGTCGCATGCAGTTCAAAGTTTTGATAACCCTGAAAGATGTTTATTTCACCATGGCATAGTTAAAATCATACTGCAACATCAACTGTCCTTGAAGGGTAAGTCATGGGATGAATTTTTAGCTGAATGCCATTTGGGTCCAACTCAATACTAGCCGAACCCCTCCCCAAAGACTCGTAAGAAACGAAAAACTACTAAGCCTTAGGTTAATAATGTTCCTGAGACTGAATCAGAGGGTAAAAGTCTTGAAGAAGCCAATCTACCCGTAAATGCTGGTATCAGTAGTGATGATGTTGATAATATGGTTCCCTGCTTCTCTAAAGCAGTCTTGAATCGACCCTCATCTAATAGATGTCATAGTACCCCTGCAAAAACAAAGGAAAGGTTAACCAAAAGCAAAACTATTAACATTGTTGAGTGTAAAAATCTCTCCGAGCTAGATAATCTTCGTAAACATGGTAAAGAGTCTCTGTATAAACTAGATCATCTAGCACAAGTATGCTACGATAAAGGAGGGTTTGAGTCAGACAATATTGTGTTTTCGAGGAGGGTTACTAGAAGTATGTACAATGTCCCTACAATTTTGGTTCCTATGGCTGATCGACAGGATACTCAGCGTGCAGTCATCCATATTGAGGACAATGTTCCATCGTCGGTCCCTGACACTATTCATGTAAATAATCCCACTTTTATAAAGGAGAATGGTGCAAAATTGGGCAAGGCCGAGGTCGCTCCATCATGTATGGACACCTGTATCTCAGACCCTGAACCATATTTTATCAGTCCTCAGTCATCTGGTCAAAACATTGATAAGCCCAATCCTCCTCAGGTAGCCAATTCAGGTCATGAAAATGAAGAAGAAACCCTTCAGCAAGTTCTGGATAAGGCATACCAGACCAGGATTACAGAGTTGAAAGATGAACTTAAGCATTGTCAATCTAATGCAGCATTGATAGAAGAAGAAAATAGGACATTCAGGGAGGAATTGTTGAACTAGATTAGCAGGTGGAAAGAAATGAATACCAAAAAGAACTAGTATAAAAAGCAAAGAGTTCAATAATAGGCACGAATCAGCATCTGCTTGAACAAATAGAAACACAAAAGTTAAATATTATCAGGCTGAAAGCCAAATTAGCTGAAGCCCAAAGAACAGTTGATCTTCAATATAGAACTTGATGGTTATTCTCATTTTTCAAAGTACATGGTTGTGTTGCTGTCAAACAGGTAATAAAATATCTTTGTTATGCATGCCTGTAAAATCGCATATTTTACAGGCATACATTTAAGTTTTAGTTTATTTTGTTACATTTGTTTTAACTGGTTTTAATGAGATGCTTCCTTTGTTTAAACACAGGTGGATTTGTCATCACTCTTCTCCAAAGCTTTAGGACGTTGTTAATATGTTGGTTGGGAGATGTGGCTATTTATTAAAGGTTGGAGTTTCAACAACGACCACAAATTTACCAAGCACCTTTAAACCAGCAAACATTCAGGATAGTCATTTTCATTATTATAGTGACAGGTGTTTTGTAAAAGAGATTCGATTCTCTTGGATAATTATAGGAACCCTATAACGCGGCATGTAGCATTGATGGGAAAACTGAATCGAAAACAACTGATAGTATTATATAAGTTAGGAATTTTGATGAAGAAGGGGGAGTGACTGAAGAGAGAGATACTTGAGATATATTTTGTTACTGGTTTTATTTCATAACTCAAGTTGGATCTTTGGATGTGGGATGCGACTGGAAATCTCCAGGTTGATATCATTACTGGTATTTTTTGGATATACTTTATATGTCAGTATATTATCTTCTATTTTAATATTAATACAGTATGCTTTGTTATACTTGTGTTTAATTATAATTTTCACTCTGTCAACTCAATATTATGTTTGAATTAATATATCATTGTGACTGAATTTATTAGTATTTTTACTATAAATTCAAGCTACAAGGATATGCATTTCTGTCTATTAGCTATCGTTTGTATTTTTATAGTGATTTCATACTAGACATCATCTTTTATTCAAATAGTTATGTTGATGATTAGTTATTAATTAATTATATACTTCAGAAAATTGAAGTAATTATTTATTTTCAGTTTCTCTGATAAGTGATGTTATAACAGAATAGTTTAATATGTATGATTTAAATATTGTCATTTAGATCTTACTATTTATCTTTCTGTTCATCTTTTATTAATTAATAATTAATATAGTATCTAGATACGCTCTCAGCTGAGATAGGATAGATAGGATAAATAGGATAGTTCAGATAGTTCAGATTAAGTTTTATTTTAGTATATTTCAGTTAACAGCTGTTAAATTGATTTGTGTAATTTTTTAGCATAAGTTTAACAGTCTTTATATTAAAAAAAACTCTTCAACAATTGGAGTCTTTCCTTACGAAAGCAATTATAAGACAATTTAGATAGTTGAAACTAATCATAGGATTCATTTAGGTAGAAATAACATTAGGATAGGGTAGATTTTGCTGATTTTAATTTCTCCTTACGAGAAAAATCAGCTGGTAGCAGGACCATAACCTGCGAGGTTTTGCTATTCCAAACACACCGGATGCTACTTTAAGCTGATTGTGTGGTCTTAACCTCCTTGTTGGCCTAGGTCAAAAAATTAGGCCAACACCACTCCAGGTGAATCACACTTGTATGGCCCTCCCCTATCCCTCTGCAGACTCCTTAGACCCCTTGGACCATATTTTTTCCTTTGATGTTTGCTTGACCATCCCTATAAACATGTGAAAATTAATACATGCGACTTTTAAACCCATAATCGTGTATATACGTGGGTTTGACCCCTAAAACCACGTACATTGGGATGTGTGAAAAATCCAAATCCTTCTGGAGTTTTCCTTGGCATGGATTCGACTCACTTGACTCTTGGCCTTCCATATGCCTTGAGATCGCTTGGATTCGACCTTTCATTACCCCTTTGAAAAGCTATATAAGGAACTCTTTGATACATTGAAGGCATATAAGAGAATTGAGAGAAAATAAACTATAGTCCATTGTTGGTAGAACTTGTGCTTGAGTCTGCATCCCTTTGTCCCTTGGAGCACTTTTGTGTTCTTCCCAAGCTTTCCTTTTTCTTTTGAGCTTGGTATCGAGAGATGGAGGATTGAGGTAATGGAGGCCCAAGTGGGGGATTCAGTTTCTTCGATTCGCAAATGTGTCGACAGAGGTTGTATCCATTGTAATCTTTGATTTTATATTAATAGAAATATCTTTTCCTGTCCAATAATGTATGTTTGAATGAATATTTTATCCATGGATGATTTCAAATTCTTATACATTGTTGATTATATATGCTAGAATAGATCTAACACCCATATGTATAGTATGCTTGTCTTGTTTACTTGTTGTTGAGGAAGTGATTTATCAATTCAAGCTGAAGTTGGAAAGCTCAACGGGGATCTACTTCAACCGTCTGGAATAAGGTACGAGATCTGATCCTTTAGTGTTAGATATTTTATTTCTATTGCATATTGGAAAGGATTGATTTCTAGAGTCAAGTTGTTTGTTGTGGTACCCCAAGCCATTCGAATTTCTCTCCATAACAGAATTGGTGACTCCGCTGTGGATGTTCCTTGTTTTTATTTAGGGTTTGAGGGCACAATGGGCTTGATATTTTTTACTTGCTCTTTGTTTCTCCTTGTTTCTGTGTTGCATTTTATAGGATGTTCATCCATTGAGACTCCCCTTTATTGGTTTGACCCTTGGCCTTCTTTTTACTACTTTATTCTCTGTATACACAGGTTTTTGGCCAAAAGTCTTGTACATACGTAGATTTTTGGCCAGAAGTCACATATACATGCAGGTTTTTGGCCAAAATCCGTGTATACATGCATCGTTTTGGTCAAAAGTCGTGTATATACATAATTGTTCTTTAAACAGTAGCGTACGTCCTCCCTTTTTGTGAGTTTGATGTTGTGGGAAGTTCTTGGGTGGGTTGTGAGTGTGGTTGGGTCTTCCTTGGGTCTGATGTTGTCTGTTGGATGCTTCTTTTGTGACTAGAGACTGCTTTTTCACTGATTTTTCTTTGAAAGTAGTTTTAGTCATTTACCCTTTTTGTTTTGCCATTAGTGCATTACTCTTTCTTATCTCGATGTCTTGTTGGGCCTGTGTTTTATACTTGCTATGGAGACTGAGAGTTTTATTTGACTTTTATTGCATTTTTCATTCTTTTATATTGAAAAATACAAAGTAGTTGCACTCTTAGTTTCATCTTAGATATGGGTTTGAGGAGGTACTTGCATTGGATTGCTTGGATGAGATTTTTATTTAGGCTTTCATATAGGAAGGATTGCATTGGCATTCGGAAAGGAATATATATTTATGCATCTCATGTAATGGCATGCCTTATTTTTCATTTAACAAAGATTGCACTTAGCATTGTTTGTTATGGTGTGCATATTTACTTCACTGTTGAGTTATAACTTCATTAGTTGCACGATCATTTCCATTTGAGTAATTATAGCCAATTAAAATCAACGCTTAATTAAAATGAACTACACTATTTTATTTGATAGGGTTCACCAATAAGATTAGGTTTTAGGGTCTTGGAATAGTTCATTGTGAGTAAATTCTCCAATACCACTAAATAAAAACATGTAGGTGTCTGTCCAGGTGAATGCGTGAAATTCCTTGGTATAACCAGTGTTTCTCAGGATCCTCCTCTCAAAAGGGAGTTAAGCACAAGGCAGTGTGAGCGGTTATTGATTGGGATGACCCCTAGTCACAACTGAGTAGAACTGTAGATATTTCTAGGATTGTATTCGTATCTGGGGGCTCTTTCAAGAGTTTCAGGCTTTGCTACCCTGCCCATACGGTCAATCCCACCTGCGAGTGTCTGCCCGAGCATTGATTATATTGAGGTGACCTTAGTGGCCTTACCTAGGATATTGAGGGGGTACTCTGCAGGGGTTATTCTGTGGGTGTCTTGGCAAGGTAGAGGTCGGACAGCAAAGTCGCTTTATTCGTTGAAGATGAGGGCCACTATAATTGGTTACGTACCTTTGCTTGTATTGTATGAGAGTTTTGAGCCTCTCTTAGGTGAGACATACCTGCTGCATTTGGGATCTCACATATCCTCCCTTGGTTAGCTTGTATTATGGTTGTATATTTTCTTAGGAGTGTGCTCTTTGTGTGCTAGTTGGCCTGTGGGATCGCGGTTACTTGAGTATATTTATGCTCTCTTAAGTTAGGATCTTTTTATTTTCGGCATGCCTAGTATCCTATCACCCATCCTTGGTCCTAGCACAGACCTTGGTGTTAGACTTGGGGGCATCACAGCCTCTTACCGTGCTCATAGATTTGGGAATGGTCATATTCCATCCTCTACTCCATTTTTGGAGGATTTTTATTCTTTTTTCTTGGTCTTTACACAATTGGTCACCCTCACAAGGGTGGTAGTGGATGCGTGAACATTGGGTCTACACCTTACTTTCCTTTTTATATCCCATCATTCACCACATTGTTTCCTTTGGGTGTAGTTGTCATGATCATTCCTCCCTATATCCTATAGTTTGGATTCTTTATTGACTATTTTGGGTTGTTTTGGACTAATATGGTTGTCATGTAGGGTCCAAATTTTGTACACTCTCTCTGAGGTTTCAACCAGTTTTTTCCTATCACAGTTATCATGTCTAAACTAGCATATAGGTTAGGATTTCACATCCACTTGCATTTTGCATGACCTTATGAATGTTTCATTTTAACCTTAGGTATGAACCCATTCCATGGTATCACAGAACCTTCATGTTGTTGTTAGAAGTGGTACTATGTGAATGGTAGGGATTTCCTATACATGGGTGTCCTAGTTAGCTCCCCTTTGCATTTGGTACCCATGCTGTGATTCCTCTCTTACGTCCAGGAGTCCTTTGTATAGTACTGCCATGACATTTCACAAGAGCCTCATACTCCTCTTGATCTTTTGCTGGCCTATTTCCCTTAGGAATCCCTTATGTCAAGTTGTAATTGCATTATCATGAGCTTTGCCTTCCTTCTTGAGCCTTACACCGGCTTCCCTAACTTTGATTTTCAGCCATATAGCCCGAGCTTGTCTCATGTCTAGCCATGTAGAGCCATCTTTTATATCCTTTGCATCTTGATTCCCTATTTTACTGGGAGGGGACTTTCCCCTGAGTGTCTCTATCCTACACATGTATCCATGCATTGAGCATAGGTATGTTCCACTGCTTGGAACTAGTTTGTTTTCCCATATGACACTCGTCTCCTCCTAGTCTATAACTATAAAACAGTTTTATTCTTTTTCAAGATTTTTAAATATTTGAAAATGTCCTAAAAAATTTAAAAACCAAAAAGTTGGACAAGGAAAGATGTTATCTTTGGCAGCGGTCGAGTCATGTCGCCTTCGAACAGAGAACTGTGTATCACATCCATTGGTTGGGTTTATAGTTTGAATTTAGGAGATGTACTTGTTTATTTGAGTTTATCTCCACCAACTGGTTAAGCTTCCAGTCCCCATGGAGCGTCTGTCGATGCCTCCTATGTTGCAGAGATGTCCTAGTTTTGTATATCGAGTCTATGCTGCCTTTATTTAGTCACCATTCATCATTATGCTCTTGTTGTTGGAGGCATTTACCTTCATACTCACTCCTTCGGTCAAATTGGCCTAGTTAAACCACTATCCTAATTTTAATTGACATCAGTGGAGCATTAATTAACATCATCCCAGTCACTCCCACGCCTACCTACAGTCAAGGAGGCTAACTGGAGCAGTCCAGGGGTGATCTGTGTGACATTCATGCACCTAATTGCTAACTGGTGGTTACTTTCAGTTCAACCAATCAGTTATAGTTAGTTAAGGTGCCTCCATTCATTAAATATATTATTTAGAGATTATTTAATGATTATTTATTATTATTTTAATGAACTGGAGTGAACAAGGCGCCTTCACCAACTTCTGATGGTCAGTTCAGCTTTAGTTAACCTCATCAGGGTTTATTGGAGTCATGTAGTACTAGCACTTGATGATTGGATTGCTATGACATGTGTTTGATCTCCTTCAGTTGAGATTCAATCATTTATTGCACTCCAACTTCAGTTAAGGTTTGGTGAGTCAATTAGGGTTTTTGTCAAGTGGTTAACTTAGTGAGATTGCATGGCAAAGAGTCAGTTAATCTAGACTCACTCACTGAATTCGAATTGTCCCTTAGGTATTCGAATTCTTCATGGAGTTAAGCTATTGCTATGCATGGAAATTGTAATCCTTTATTGTTTATATAATATACAGAGAGGAAACCTATTTGGTATTCTAGTTATTTTCCAATTCATGAGTATTTGTTAATAATTCTTTGATGATTTTGATTCCTAGTTCCTAGATGATGTGCAAGAATTAATAGGGTATCAAAGCATGTAGCGGGACGAAGAACAATCTCTCAAAAACAAGATTTTTGACAGATTTCTCCATGAGAAGTGAGCAATAGCTCAAAAATCCAGCACTGCACCAGAAGCCAAGGCTTACCACTCAATATCCCAAGTAAAGAACTTGTTGATCAAGCTTGCTTGATTGACTATGATGGGTGTGATGAAAGCCAAAATGTGCAGGCTGTCCGACCTTACGGTGCCTTTTTTTTTTTTTTGCAGGTTTTATCAGGTACAACTTCAAATGGACTCATCAATCCCTCCTCTCACCCCATTCACAAGCTATTCAAAATGGAAGCTGAAGACGATTGCATATCTCAAGAGACGAGGTCTCTGTGCGGTGTCTATTGGAATTGGAAGAGAGAATTATGAGAATGAGAATGACTGGCTAAATGACACTGACAGAACTTTTGGATCAATAGCTCTGGCCCTTGATGATAGCTTGTACTACCTTATTTGTTCTGTTGAATACCCAAAGGAAATCTGGACAATATTGGACAGAACCTTTGGAAAGCACAATGGGGATCATAATAGTACTTTGGAGACCACATCCAGCACCACAAGAGTTCTTTACTCAAAATTCTCAGCCTCTACTCTCTTCGATGAAGTTGTTCAAGATGAAGATAAAGCAGAATCTTCTACACATTCAATTCAAATTGAAGAAAGTCTCCTTGAAGTGACTCCTTCTCCTGATGCTCCGGAAGTTCATGAGATCTCTGATATCTCATCTTCTCATATTGCTGAAACAGAAGAAGACATTCAAATCTCTGATATTGAAGAAAAATACTGCTGCACTTCCATGCAAACATTCACCGGTGATTTTCCTTTGAATTATGTGCAAAATTTACCAGTAATTGCTTCCAAAAGTGAAGAGAAATTTGATTTTTCTCCCTCTAATGTTGCTGCTGGTGTGAAAATATGTAAAAAATTGGATATTTTGGAAGAAATATCAGATTATAAGAGTGACACATTCGCTCCCCATGATCTAGATCTTCCATCAAAATCCTGCCGGATTGCATGCACCAAAATTCAGAATTTTGAAGAAGAAGAAAACTGTGCATCTACCGTCTCGGTTGACCATAATTTTGGATCTGATATGAACCTTATTGGGTATGATATGATATTATTTGGATCTGATCTGATATTTCTTGGTTCAAAATATTAGTTTCATAAACCTTCAGTACTGCTTGTAGCTGTTCTCATCAACGGTGTGAATAAACAAGTACCGCAAGTCTCCTACAAAATTGATGCTGGGGATTTGATTTCATTTCACAGTTTTGTATCTGTTGTGAACTTATTTAGATCTGATTTACATTCTGATATGATATTATTTTGTTCATATTTTAAAATTCAAGAGCTTTCAGTCATGCTTGTAGCTGCTCTCACCAATTCCGGTGTGAAAAATCAAGTACCGCAGTTCTTCTTCAATTTTGCTGCTGGGGATTTGGTGTTAGTTTCCTCTTATGAGGTTACTGATATTTTATTTTGTGATTCATTATCTATTTCAGAATCTATATCAGATTATGTATCTCAAGCATTCGCTCTCCAGAGTCCCAGGGATTCTCTACCTTTGGTCACAAGCTCATCTCCTCACAGAACTAGTAAAAAGGAAGACATTCTGCATCCGCTTGGACACTTGCTCCTAAACATTGGGGATGATTTTACCACTCATGGTTTTCTGTTCAAGGCTGCAACATATCAGTTTCTTGATTTTTCCACACATGGTTCAAATCCTCAAGAACCTTAGCTCTCTCTTCAGATGATTTCAGCTACTCTACATGGGTTTAGTTTTCACCGTGCAGTTGTTTATATTTCTGATTCAGTTGAGTGCATTGTTCTTCTTCCAAAGTGGTAGATTCCTCCAGACATATTCATTTAGTTTGGATTCATAGGTTCACATGTACAGTCTCAGGATGCTGCTGCATAGAAGAACCAATTCTTGATTTACTGCTTAGTTTGAGGGGGGGTATTTTTCCCATGAGGTTTTCTCCATTTCCTTGGTTATATTAAGCAGTTACTTTATTGTACAGGGTGACCTATGGCCTTTGTTGCCAGGGCCCTATAATTTTATGCATCTATGTTTTCTATCTCTTCCTGAGTATAGCTTAAGGGGGGGTGTTGGAGACATTTACCTTCATACTCACTCCTTCGGTCAAATTGGCCTAGTTAAACCACTATCCTAAGTTTAATTGACATAAGTGGAGCATTAATTACCATCATCCCAGTCACTCCCACGCCTACCTACAGTCAAGGAGGCTAACTCAGCCTTCTCCTACAGTCAAGGAGGCTAACTAGAGCACTCAAGGGGTGATCTATGTGACATTCATGCACCTAATTGCTAACTGGTGGTTACTTTCAGTTCAACCAATCAGTTACAGTCAGTTAAGATGCCTCCATTCATTAAATATATTATTTAATGATTATTTATTATTATTTTAATGAACTGGAGTGAACAAGGTGCCTTCACCAACTTCTGATGGTCAGTTCAGCTTCAGTTAACCTCATCAGAGTTTATTGGAGTCATGTAGTACTAGCACTTGATGATTGGATTGCTATGACATGTGTTTGATCTCCTTCAGTTGAGATTCAGTCATTTATTGCACTCCAACTTCAGTTAGGGTTTGGTGAGTCAATTAGGGTTTTGGTCAAGTGGTTAACTGAGTGAGATTGCATGGAAAAGAGTTAGTTAAGCTAGACTCACTCACTGAATTCGAATTGTCCCTTAGGTATTTGAATTCTTCATGGAGTTAAGCTATTGCTATGCATGGAAATTGTAATCTTGTATTGTTTCTATAATATACAGAGAGGAAACCTATTTGGTATTCCAGTTATTTTCCAATTCATGAGTATTTTTTAATAATTCTTTGATGATTTTGATTCCTAGTTCCTAGATCATGTGCAAGAATTAATACTTGTTTGAAGGAAGTTGAGACCTGAGTCCGCCATTCCTCAGTTATCTTGACTTTGCATGTCGGCCATTCCCGGTACAGTTACTGGTTCGTGCACCTTATGATCAAGTACTTCCACATTATATAGATTTGTTGAGTACTTCGTGTTGGATGATAGGGGATTCCTTAATGCCCTCCTTCCAGCAGATTTCATCCCATCGACTTCAGATCATTTATTCTAGGATTGGAATCTATAGTCATTTTTGAGTGCCTTGAGACTTGCAGCCATTAGTGGTAGGTTCTCTCACCATCGACCGTTTTTGGGAATACATCAATGTCCCCTAATCAATCAATCCTCTCAAGTGTTTGACCTCAAAAAATTTATTCACACTTGTTAGTTTGCACTCTAGTACCTTGATTCCCATTTTCATTATCAGTGGGTGATCTCATGTCTGTTAACGGTATACATCAATGACCAGTAATCAGACGATGGACTACTATGTTCAACCTTGACACCTCTATTCACATAGTAGGACATGTACCCATAGTGGTTTGTGTAGAATACCTTCCAGATTGGTGGCATCTCTTATATGCTACCTTCTTGATCATGCCAATTTTCATGAGATTTCAGCTCTCGTGAATTGATTCCAGTATACGTCAGACATTTCCATCTATTATGGAGATCTTGATCCATTATATATCTTTATCCATTATGGAGATCATGGTCCTTTGTATATCTTCATCATGGATATTCTGGTCTATGTATATTGTATGTGGCGATGATCACTTATGTGATATTTTGTATCATGCATATTCATGGCCATTGTACTCTTATGTATCTGAGACTGCTATATGTATTTGCAGTTATGTGCAAAGTTGTATAATTGTACTATGCTGATTGGGTGGATGGTCTTCCATTTGGGATCCTTCATCACTCCACTTCTAGGATGGACTTATAATGTATTTCGGCCATCGTATGACCTCTCTAACCTCACACATTAGGGGGCATCTGTTATAGCTGATTTTACCACTCCAGGTGAATAACACTTGTATGGCGCTCCCTTGTCCATCTATAGACTCCTTATACCCCTTGGACCATTTTTTGTCCTTTGATGTTTCCTTTACCATCCCTATAAACATGTGAAAATTAATACACGTGACTTTTAAACCCCCAATCATGTATATACGCGGGTTTGACCCCTAAAACCGTGTACATCGGGATGTGTGAAAAATCCAAATCCTTTTGGAGTTTTCCTTGACATGGATCCGACTCACTTGACTCCTGGCCTTCCATATGCCTTGAGATCTCTTGGATTTGACCTTTCATTACCCCTTTGAAAAGCTATATAAGTAACTCTTTGATACATTGAAGGCATATAAGAGAATTTAGAGCAAAGAAACTATAGTCCATTATTGCCAGAACTTGTGCTTGAGTCTGCATCCCTTTGTCCCTTGGAGCACTTTTGTGTTCTTCCCAAGCTTTCCTTTTGCTCGTGAGCTTGCTATCGAGAGATGGAGGATTGAGGTGGTGGAGGCCCAAGTGGGGGATTCAGTTTTTTCGATTCCCAGACGTGCCGACAGAGGTTGTATCCATTGTAATATATGATTTTATATTAATAGAAATATCTTTTCCTGTCCAATAATGTATGTTTGAATGAATATTTTATCCATGGATGATTTTAGATGCTTATACATTGTTTATTATATATGCTAGAATAGATCTAACACCCATATGTATAGCATGCGTGTCTTGTTTACTTGTTGTTGAGGAAGTGATTTATTAATTCAAGCTGAAGTTGGAAAGTTCAACGGGGATCTACTTCAACCATCCAGAATAAGGCATGAGGTCTGATCCTTTAGTGTTAGATATTTGATTTGTATTGCATATTGGAAAGGATTGATTTCTGGAGTCAAGCTATCTGTTGTGGTACCCCAAGCCATAGGAATTTCTATCCGTAACAGCTAGTGGATAGGAATTTAACAAGAAATGATTAAATATTGTTATCCTAAATATTGTGTGGGTTTATAATATTCTTACACACCCGTTTAATTCTGACCTTATGATGAGATATCTGAAATAATAAAAAATATAGATGCATATAGGGCCCAACAACAAGGCTATGGTCACCCCTTACAATTATTTATATCTAGAAAAGTGAGGAAAGAGGAAAAACCACATGGGGAAATTTCTCCCTCAAGAAAGGACAAGGCACAAAATTGAACAAAATGTATTCTTTGTATATTATTCTTCACTTGAATGAGCTGGAACAACTGCTTCCTATAGAATAACTTTATGAAGAATATGTAAAGTCTATGATCATGCGTCATAGTGTAATATTTGCAAGAAGGAAGAGGAGAGACTCCTTGTAGCTCATCATCTGATGGTGGAGGAGCATTATATGAATGCTTTTTGCTTCTATCATAGTCTCATCTACAAACATAATCTAAAAAGGAAAATGTATTTGTACATAGTGTTAACGCAAAAAAATGCTCACTAAGCTGTGCATGGTCTAAACCACATACATACATCATATTCCTACCATATTTCACTTATTTTTTACCTTCAAAACTATGGTTTACCCTCATTCTCACACCAAAAAGCCTTAAAAACCCCCAAAAAGGGCTAAAAAACCCAAAAAAGGGCTAAAACCCCTAAATAGGGTTCCAAAACTCTAAAAGAGAGAAAAGGTCAAAAAACCTAAAAACATATTATAAAAACAATGTGAAGGTCTCTATCAAAAGATTCTTATCCCTTTTTACATTATTTTATTTTCGTGAGTATGGTGAGAAACCATTATTTTTCAGTATTCACACCCCACGTTTGCCATCATACCGTTACCCTACCATTCCCACTCAGTACGTTGAGACATCCTCCATAGCTACCTGGATACCGAGCTTGTAGAGAGGTGGACCAATTTTGAGACGGCCACGATGTCCCATTTTTCAGAAAAAGAAAGGTATAAATTTCATGTTTTTTATTTTATTAGTTTAGCCATAGATATTTAGTTGATTTATTGTTACTGATATTGTTTGTTGTTTTAGCTATTTTCCATGAACTCTACCTTCCTGTCCCATTGACGTAAGGATGGTGATTTTGCACGTAACAGGGGTGAAAACCCCGTTACAACTTTGGTGACTCTGCTGGTTGATCCTCTCAGATCCTAGTTTTTGCAGGAGTTTCCTTAGTTTTTACTATCATTCGTCACTGATCGGACCCCCAAGAGGCCGATCCGAACCTTTATGGCACCAGTGCCTACCCTCCTCAACTCTTGTTAGCCCTATTTTTTGATTTTTTCTTGTCAAACCCAAGTTGCTCTTATTGGGCTAGAAGCCACAACCTAGTCACTTGGTTTCACATGTTAAGTGCAACCCAAGCCATGGCCTTAGCCCCATAAAGCACGACTTCCCTCGCATGACCAATTCGCACCTGTTTCGGCCTTAAGTGTGACCCAGTCATGCCTGTCTCCCCTTTTTGAGCGACCCAGTCGTGCCTAATCTCCTATTAAGTGCGACTTCCTTGTTTTCTGAGTTGATCGCCTCTATTTTCCTGTTTAGAGTGACCCAGATCGCATATGTTCCTATGACGGATGTGACTTCCATTTAATAGTCATCTTTCCTGAACCTTTTTCAAACCCTGTCTATCCTTATACTATGCCCAAACACTTTTTCGTTCTAGAACTACCTTATTTCAACCAATTGCTTGTTCATTGCAGGAAAGTCCTTTGTGATTTATTTATTTCATAGTTGGAAGGAACGTCTCATACATAGTGCACACACACTCACACCATTAAGACAAAATGCTCAGTTCATGACCATGGGCACAACCTTAAAAATAATCAAATTTACTAACATATGATTTGGTACATAAGTCTCATCCACAACAACTATGGGAAGTACTTGGGATTTTCCCTAAAAATCATTGTGAGGAGTACCACAGGAACTATGAAGTAGCTGGCTATTGAGAGGACCTACCAAGTGAAAAGGGAAATGACCCCCATCGGATTGACTAGATTCCCACCTATGAGGAAAACCAAAGAGTTGTCATTTGTGGCCAAGCGGTTAGCAATTTTACCTGCTTCATGGAGTGACATGTACTACCCCAATACACAAGACTTTAGACATCCTTGGTGGCTAACTGACTAATTTTGAGCCATTATGAATCCGATTCAAATCGGGGTCAATATTCAACTTCATTTACTACTACATCAATCATCACTCCACCATGCTCTTCCTCTCGCCTTAGGGGGCACTCCCCTCGGTTTGGTTCTTTGGACCATCACCATTAAAGCCCTCATCAACATCACTCACCACCATCAAAACCATACATATCCTCTAATTCCGATTCAAATTCCTACCGATCCGAACCTAATATGTTCACTGCCCCATCTAGCTCGATGACCGACACACATCTCGATCCCTTATGCGGAGTAATAGTTGGCAGTGGAATGATATAGTTGCCACCCATCATCACGAGTATCCTTGCTAGTGGGCCCACCACCACTACACACACTGCTATAGGTACATTACCCACTAGTAGTGGCCATGCACCAGCTACCACAGGACCTACCATCCCACCTTCCATGCCTGGGGGTAGCCGCCATTCCATGACCATTTTGACTATCCTCATTGTGGAAGTCAATATCATATACCTTCGTTCATGCATGGAAACTATGATTCCACAAACACCGACACCATTGCTGGTCCATCCCAAACTAACCTCGGGTATATCCTACCTTTTATGGCTCATCTTAATGTTTCATATTTGGCCAGATTAACGAATGAACCCATCCATCATCAACCTAACTGGCCTTCCATGCCTACCAAACTTCCCCCTGAAATACCAAAATTTGAGGTCAAGGAAGGAGAAGACCCCTAGAACCATATTATGTCTTTCCACTTATGGTGCTCATCAATTAGCATTGTGGATGACTCTATCATAATGAGGTTTTTATAGCGCAAACTTACGGGTGTGGCTGCCAAATGGTACATCGAGCTACTCAGGCCTCTTACCCCGATTTCCCTCACTTGCCTCCATGTTCCTCCAATAATTTCAACTACTTATCTGATATGATGAGGGAGTGGAGATCCTGTTATCTTGCCATCAAAATACAACTACCCACATCATAGACCACATCCATGAGTGGTGACGACGATGTAGCCTATGAAAAATCCAATTGGATGACTGAATCTTCCTTTACTGGTCCTTAAAGACCTTACTCCCACCCATAGCCAAGGACGTCGCCTCTGAGTGACCCTAATCTGAGAAGGAGGTCATATTAAAGGATCAATAGTTCAACTTAGTATACACCCATTCTGGGTATTTATATACCATTATACCTGATGCTCCCCGTGTCGGTGCCTCTCGCCGTGATACACCAGGGGAATCCCATGCTGCGGATGGAGTCACCAGATCGCTCACACAACACCCTTAGTACTATGCAGCACTTCCCATGATTCCACCACACCCAGGTAATGTCCATAGTGTTTCCCAACCCAGCTATATACCTGATTGCTCACGGATGACGACTCAGTCTAGAGCCAACCACTCCTATGCACCTCCTGCACCAACTCATCATGTATATGGACCATATTGGTTGGCACCATCGTACTCGGTCCAAATCATAGGATTTGTAGCCCCTCCTGCTACTCCAGCCTATTATGCACCACCTATGCAACCCGCTCTGGCCTCAGCCCCATCTCCTCTCGTTTCCAGGGGACATATTTTTTCTCATCAAAAATTTCACAACCAATCCACCCCCAATAACCAACAATGGTAGGGGAAGAAAAATTAAGGACGAAATAGAAATAATAATCAGCCCCAAGGGGGCGTCCAACATACTAACCCTCCCACCAACAACGATACTAACCTGCCGACGAAAAACCCCCAACATCCTGATCGACCGGGAAAGAAATATTAGTTATGGACCAATAATCCATGTGATTTATGCAACACCTATGGTCATTACACCCATCTATGCCCTCACATAGCTCATGTCCAACTACTTCTCTAGAATGAAGCTCAATGTGATACGAATGCGACATCTCGGGCTCATCCCAACCCGACATGACCAGGTCCTTCATCAATGGTGCTCCAAAACCCCCTCCCACACCAAGGAATGGTTTCAGCCACACTCAGTGGCACCACCTATTCTCGCATCTAACACCGTAGCCCCACCTGCAGAGACCGGAGTCCATCACCTCATGACAGTTTCGTCAGACGTCAACCTCTAGACTCGGCACAACCAATATGGATCCACCACAAAAACTGCCAACCCATCAGTGGCATCTACCTCTAACAATTCTAGTATGCCCCTACACTTACCTATACCCCCTAGTGATGGGGTGGTCAATGTCCCATGGTTTCCTATACGACATATCACCAACAACACGACTGCTTGAGCCGCCCTAAATTATAGCATCGTTGATTAATTGGCCCAGTCACTTACAACCATGTCTACTCTAGAGGTGCTCAAAACTTGCTCGTTAGAGAGTAAAGCATTGTTATCCACATTAGGTTTCATTCATCCCTATTACTCTAGGTTGATCATGTTCGATCTGGATCAAGGAGAACCCAGGATGTCATCCATTGTTTCCTTCCAAATTCTGGTCTCAATTCGTAATTTGTTCATACATCAATGCATCATTTATGAAGGGGAATCCACCTGTGTTATGTCGACCTTTTTCTGGTATAAAATCTGGTCCCCTACCCTTCAACCTTCCACTACCTCCGTCCACACCTATGATGGCCGCTCTACAAAGGCCCAGATCATTCTTTCAAATGTTCTTGTTTCATTAGCCAGTAAAACGGTTCTGATTGACATTGAGGTTATTAACACCCAACTTGATTATAACCTCCTTCTTAGACATAGCTACATGTATGCCATGAGAGTCGTGTCCTCTACCGTCTTTATAATTCTGATGTTTCCTCATGATGGAAAGATCGTGACTGTCAACCAATTGACTTACTACGATCTGCAAGGGCCGGCCACACCAGAACACATCATTCCTACCATTGATACTTCCATTGAAATCATGTCCATCTCTTCCTTATATTTTGTTGTCCCAGGCTTATTTCCAACACCTTGATGATGAAAAATATACCATACGTTCCACCTCCCTCTACACCGACTGACACAACAGATTTGTGCACTATCACATCTAGTACCATCCTGACCACAACAAAATAGTAGTCGCAACCCCAAACATTGTCACCAAGGAAATATTGGGTTTCATTCTCGATGCATATGATCCCCTTCCTTTTTCCACCATCTAGCATCATGATAAATCCTATCATGGCAACTCTCAATTTATCTAATTTCATGGTTGGAATTTCAATGTGGTACCTCGAACGACCCACCCCACCTCCTATACCCCAGGTTGTGTTGACTCCCATCCAACCTATTGATATGGAATCATGTTCTCTTCCTGGTCCACTGAAAACATCTTCCATTCCCAAACCGGCCCCTCTTCTTCCAAACAAGGCTAGTGGAAAAACCACCAAATCCACAACTGAACCCCGACCAACTCCTCGCGATTTGTGAAATATCCAAGGACATGTGATGCAAAATTATCCAGAATTACCTATCCTTCACACACACATGGAAGTTATGGATACAACTGAGGGTATTACAGTAGTCACCATACCATCTCTATAAACAACCAAGAATAGGTCATTGAGGACCAACCATCCTTGTGCAATTTGTAGCGTGTATGGCCACTATTCTCACCATTGCCTAGATTTGTTCGAGTATCGGTCAGTCTTTTGCAATATTTAGAAACACTAGTATGAGTTCAAGATCAATATCATCAAGGAGATCCACCCTCCGGTTTCATCCTCGAACACAACCCCCACCATATGCATGATCTCTACTTCCAGTAGTCCTTCCTCCTCTTTGACTGTGGGAGATCCACCTGATCTATTCTGGCACCACTTTGACGATGACGAAGAGATCATCAAAACCACCACCATTTTTGCCCCATTTCACTTATCCCATGGCATGGAGTCAGTTATTCCCATTGAATTCGAGATTCCTCCCCCACGTACTTTGCTCCAACTACAAATTCTCTAAGGCTAAGCCAATTTCCTTCGTCAGAGGTCCTATTCTTGAGTCGCTCACCATGCAACACTTGAGGCATAGTTTTTATTTTTTTTTGTTTTACATCATTTTTACTACTAGTCAATGACCCCCTCCAGTAGTTGCTCCATGTTTAGTCATAGTAATTCCATTGTAGAACTCCATTGCATCATTTGCACGTGAGCAAGTGGATATAAACCATGCTCCTACGCTACTGGTGGCCCAATGGAGGGTGCGATCCCATGTCTGCACATGCACATAGTATGTTGCATGTACGATCTAGATGCCACTATGCTAGCATACCGTCGAGTGCCAAGACCTACCCTAGAGGTCGAGGCCTCTCCGTATCTCCTCGGTATTCCATGCCCACGTATGGATCATCCTCTACAAGGATAGGAAGCTGCCACCATTTTGCAAAAAGCTCCCATGTCGAGAAAGGATATTCTAGAATACCTCCCTCCTTACTAATTCTTTGGGACATTTCCCAGATTGACGTCTATTTACCTGCCACCATGTGAATCACACATTGTACATAGAGCTAGATCCGTACCCATAGGCCTCCATTTGGTCTAGTTTTTACCTGTGCGCCATTGCACTAGGTACAACGTCACTAGCTACTAGTTAGAGTCGTTTAGAGTCTATTTGAGATGTCGTTCAAACCACCAGGTTTGGTTTTCCATCCTCATGATTTTGACAATACCCTTGTCTCGTGCTCTCACTATGATTTTTTGGGCCATTTCCTAGAAGTCACCACGATTTGAGTGCATTCATGTGAATCTCTCTTTATATGTATTGGCATGTTCACAAGCCATCTACTCCATCCATACTACACATTTGGCCATATTTTACCGCCATCCATCGTCCTGCAAGGGGGCCCCATTAGTGTTCTTCATTATTCCCATCAGCCATGTCCACAACATAACCTCTTTTCATATATTGAACACTTCCCCCTTGCTTCATTGACCATTATGTAGTTTATGTTAAGCTCTTTTTTGACTCTTAAAAGAATGAAAAGATCATCTAGCACACTTGCTTCCTTTCACACTCGTTAAAGTATTTGAAAGGGCGTTTATATAGCGTCGTTTATCTCCTTTTTTTGAACTATGTAAACTATCATAAGAAAATGACCACCTCGGCACACTCAAGCTAGGAATGTTTCCCTTTGTATCCTTTTACGCTTTCTTAGATATTGGGACTGTACTATATGAAAAAGTTCATTATGGGTTGTATTTAAGCTCTTTTCTAGCCTTCTCATCAAGAAAATATCACTGAGCAAACTTGGTTTTGCTCATATTCATAAAATTCTCTAAATGACCATCTAGTCAGTATAGGTTTAACCTTTTTTGGCCTGATTGGACTACCAATTGTAAAGAAGTCTCCTGTCCCCCAAAAAAGGGTGGGCGAGCTCTCATGTGTACCCTTTTATCCCTTTTTGAGCACAGGAGACTATCAATGAAAAAGAGACCTCACTAGAGTCTTGTTCCTATTTTCAGTCTCTCTAAAATTAAAAACACCATCGAGCATTTACTTTCTCAGTCTCGCTAAAAATCCATAAGATCGTATCATAGAGGCTTATTTCGGTGCCACCCCATATATTAAAGTTTAGCATCTTCCCCCAATTGGGTCTCCTTTGTTTAGAGTGTTGTGCGATGAGTCTTCCTTGGTCCCTTGAGTATTCATATTACAGTTACCTCCCTCAGTATTTCACATTTGTAGTTACATTCTCAGTATTATAGCCATGATCCCTCTCCCACGAGTTGGTTTCATTTGATGCTAGGTCATCCCTATTGTCAAACTCTGAACAAAGGAAGTTTGAGTCCCTTGTACTCCCCTACCCCTATTTACCCATTCAGCATTCCAGTCCCCAGATTGTCTCTATTCTTTGGTTATCCCCCTCAAGATTCTAGTCAAGGAAACATTATTTCCTTGATTAGTTGCAGGTCTTCCTCTGTCGGCATCAACAAATCTATTCCAGAAGATAGACCCAAAGGTCCCTGTATCCTGGTTTCATTCACCTTATTGATGAGTTCCTTGGAACACTTGCAAGGATTCATTAGTGCCTCTTAGGGTGGTTTTGTATCATGTGTTTGACTTCAACTAAATCATCACACCGTTGAGATTCGTAGAGGGTATTGGTCCATGCATTATTTGGTAGAAGACCCTAGTTGTCACTTGACTCTAGAACATTGGTGAGTTTACTATGGGACCCAGACAGTTTCATGTCCCTTTTGAATTTGAGGTTGCATTGGAAACAGTGTTTTGAAGCCCCCAGTATAGTGATTCTATGCATCTCCAGCAATGGATGCAGCACATAGTACCACATATATTTTGACTCTCCGTCATTGAATCCCTCCAGTTAGGTACACTTCCAGATTCAGCATAGCATAAGTTCTAAAGATATTGCATTCCATGAGAATGCCATTGTTCCTATGTATCAATTATTCATATCAGCATTGTATTCAGTCTCTTATTGAGGCCACCATTATGTAACATCAATTGTATATGTATTGATCGTCTCTCATATTTTTGAGTATTGATACCATTATTTATTCTTTTGACATGATTACGAGCATGGGTATGCTCACCTTGTCCATATACATGTCACATTTTATATGTATATCACCCATTGTTGAGAACCAATATTAATACAAAAACCAAAATCCACCATGGTTCGTATGAGGAAGCGCCGCTTCTCCACAGGTCTCTCTGACCTCTCCAGTATTCCCATGATCCTATGATGTCGATTTGGAATACGATGATCTCCTACCCTCACACATCAGGGGGCAATCTTTTAATACAAAAAATTTCTCACCAAACTCTGCATGGTCTAAACCACATACATACATTTTATTCCTACCATATTTCCCTTATTTTTTACCTTCACAACTATGTTTTACCCTCATTCTCTCCCAAAAAAGCTGAAAAACCCCAAAAAGGGCCTAAAAGCCCCAAAAAAGGGCTAAAAACCCAAAAGAGGGCTTAAAATGCTAAAGAGGGGTTAAAACCCTAAATAGGGTTCCAAAACCATAAAAGAGAGTAAATGAAAAAAAACCTAAAAACATATTATAAAAAAATTGTCAAGGTCTTTATCAAAAGATTCTTATCCCTTTTTTCCATTATTTTATTTTCGTGAGTATGGTGAGAAATCATTATTCCCCATTATTCACACCCCACTTTTTCCATCATATGGTTACCCTAACATTCCCACTCAGTATGTTGAGACATCTGAAGTACCTACCTAGAGACCCAGCTTGTGGAGAGGTAGATCAATTTTGAGATGGCGACGGTGGCCCATTTTTCAGAGAAAAAGAAAGGTATAAATTTTGTGTTTTTTTATTTTATTAGTTTAACCATAGATATTTAGTTGATTTATTCTTATTGGTATTGTTTTTTGTTTTATCTATTTTCCAAGAACTCTACCTTACTGTCCCATTGACGTAAGGCTAGTGCTTCTACACATAATAGGGATCAAAACCCCATTTCACATACTCCTTCCCAAAGAGTAAAAAATCCAATACAATCAACGATAGAATTAGTTCCTTATATAGTTCCAAAATGGTGGCATGGCCCATGTATCTTCTTTTCAAACTGTTGTAGCACCTTACCAATTCTAAAATGAGGCTGAAATTACTCTGAAATATTATAAATATTATCATATGGAGAAGAAAATACCAAAGGTATAATGTCTTCTGAAAACCTACATTATGGATGGACTTTAAATATGAACCATAGATCCTTAGATCAGATCCAAACATCTGAAACATATTTCCAAATATGATTAATTTCATGGATAACCAACACTACAACAAAAACTGGATTTAGCGTCGTATTTTAGTGTAATGTTTTCCCAATTGTGGTGAACAATCCGTCGCTAAACCTGGCGCTGTTGTACATTTTCGTAAAACGCTATCTATTGCATCTTTTTTTCCATCCTTTTTAATATCCATTTTTGCGTCCATTTTTGCACCAAATTTTTTGCATCTAATGTTACACCTTTATTTGTGCCCAATTTTTCAACTTCTATTGCATCTTTTTTTGCGTCCATTTTTACATCCTTGTTTGCACCCAGTTTCACACTCATTTTTGCATCCACTGTTGCGTATTATTTTTCTCCTAGTTTTTCATTGAGTCTTGCACCCAATTTTTCACCATGTTTTACATAAAATTATGTGTCCAATTCTGCATCTAGTTTTGCATCCAATTTTAGGTCCAATATTGTGTCTAGTTTTGCATCGAAATCTACTTATAATGTTGTATCCCCATTTGCATCTAATCTTGTATCTTGTTTTACGTCTTTTTTTGTATCCATGTTTGTGCCAAATTTTTCATCTCATTTTACGTCATATTTTGCATCTAGGTTTGCACCTAGTGTTGCATCCCGGTTGATGTCTTTTTTTGCATCTATGTTTGAGCCCAATTTTGCACCCAGTGTTGTGGCTAGTTTTGCACCTATGTTTGTATCTAATATTGCATCTAGTTGTGTGTTGAATGTTGCATCCCATCTTGCATTCAATATTACATCTAGTTTTACATCCAATGTTTTGTCATGTCTTGCATCTAAAATTGTGTCTCGTTTTAAGTTTTTGTTTGCACCAAATGTTGCTTCTAGTTTTGCACCTGGTGTTACGCCTAGTTTTATGTCCATCAATACACCATATTTTGTGCTCAATTTAAAGTCCAATTTTACTTCTAGTTAGGAATCCACTTTTTCATCTAATGTTGTGTCTAGTTTTGGACCTATTATTACATCTAGTTTTGACTCATTAATTGTGTCTAATGTTGAGTCTCTTTTTGCATCCAATTTTGTGTTTAGTGTGACATCCATTTTTGCGTCCACATTTGCGTCTGACATAAGGTCGGATTTTGCATCCATTTTTGTGTTTGGTGTGACGTCCAATTTTACATCATGTTTTGCATTTAGTATCACATCTAATATTGCATCCATCTTGCACTACTACATTTTTTACCTTTAGAAATACATTGCAATATCATTAGGGCATGGAGGAATTGAACCACCAATCTCCTGCTTGTAAAGCAGGTTCTCTTCCATTGAGCTAGAACCCTTTAAGAATCAGGAAGAGGAGCAATATTAATACATATATTTCATCATTTGTAATTCTAATAAAAGACAATAAGATACAAAGGAAGACATGCTTAAAATCCAATTTATTTTTCCAAACACACTAATAAGCAAAAAAATATACCGTGCTCAGGCAACAAAATATCCTAAACAATTACGCAATTTGTTAAAGTGGTCCACAAAAGGGTCTTAGAGAACAACATAATGTATCGATGCATACCTAATAACCTAAACTTGATATGGACAAATAATAAGGGATGTGTTTAAGAAATAGTTGTAGCATCCAATTGAGGATGTGTGTGTTGCTACATAAATGTTGTTATTCATTGATGGTGTGATTTTGTTCAGTAGGGATGCTAAGAGAAGAAATCATGAATGGTTACTAAAAGAATACACCTACTATGTGCATCATACATGATATAGTGAATATTTTAACAATGAACACCAACAAATACAATTTATATTAGCAAAAAAATTATTAGCCAAGGGAACATGCTATTGTGCACATGTGACTACAGTATGGTATGCAAGTACATGAAGGTATTTGTGTGCATAAATAGAGATATATTAATACACATTCAAATATATATAGATATTCCATGAAAGAAAAATAATAGAACAAAGCATATAGAAGAATAAAAGATAAGTGTAGTATTAATGGGATAAGCTATTCAATGTCGGCGACCATGATATATCAGCTATATTTCAAGTTGGTGAAAAGGAAATTTAAACAACCACATTGTTCCCAGAAAAATACAACTATTCACAAAAATAAAAATTCCATTCACTTCAAACCTTCAAACTTGTACATTTAAAGTTTGACTAAGAATGTAAAGTGTCATTGACCTTGATTTCCTTTCTCGAATTTGATTTTTTTAGCTTGTTCACTTTTTATGCCCAATATTGAATAAAAATAAAAAACACAATTGCATAATCCAATTGGGATTACGTATTTTGGTACAACTGTCTTATGAGAAGTTACAATAGGGAAAGGCCACAGGAAATTCTTACATAGTCCCTGTTTCCTGCCTAGAAATATTTTGGAAATCACAATAGGTATGAAACACCCATGAAATGTTTGTAGGGCATTCTTGTTTCTGGAAAAATTTCCACGAGATTTATGAGATTTATTAATTAAGATTACAAGATAAGACAACCATGAAATTAATATTTACTATATACTAGTTACATTTGAGTTAAGCTTGTTGATTAGCTCAAGCAAGTCCAAAATCTGAGATAATATCTCAATACCAATGGAAATAACTAAGACATTGTTATATTTAAGATTTCAGCATATTAAATATGTATATTAAAATCTTGGGTTAATCTTTCATGTTAATCTTGTTGATCAATTCAAGCAAATAAAAAATCTAGGATAATATCTCAATACGAATGGACATAATTAGGACACTGTTGTGTTTTGTTTGATATTTAAATGTGTAAATTTATTTTAATTTTGAATCCATTAGAATAAATTTTATAGAGCAAAAAAGTTTACTTCTCAAATATTTAAATTCAAAGTTTAATAAGTCTAATGATCCACTGATTTAATCAAATGCTACTTTAACAAATGTTTCAGATTTGATGTTAATATCGATGAAATGTTCTAACAACTTAACAACTTCTATATTGGCCATGAATGCAGATACCTTTAGACTTCTTGTTACATATGGACAAACCTATCTGCTCAGGATCATTAACCCTGCTCTGAATACTGAATTGTTTTCTCAGTTGCCCACCACAACTTTATCGTTGTCTGCCTAGACGCATCTTACATGAATCCATACACAACAAAGGTGATGATGTTAGGTCTAGGGAAAATAACTGATGTACTTCTCACTGCCAATAAGCATTTTGGGAAGTATTACATGGCTTACCAAGCATACTCCAGTTCATATTCTGCTCCATTCAATAACATCACAACCACTGCTATTTTAGAATACAAAGGCAGCCCATACTTCTTTGCCCCCAATGTTTCCCAACCTCCCATTCTACAATGACACCCAGAGTGCCAGAAAAAGGGCATTTTAGCCTCACATTAGCACCACTATTTGTAAAGGATTTGAGAAATCCTCAATTTTCAAATAGTGGTGCTAAAGTGGTGATAATGTGGGAATACGCATGTGGTGCTAAGATTTATGGTGCAAAAGTGGTGATTGTAAAAAAGTTGATATTGATGTGAGATTAATATTTTGCATTCCATGGTGTATTGTGAAAACAACCAAAACTAATCATAAATGAATTGAGACGTTGTGATGCAAATCACCATAAAGTAACAAGTAGAAATCTATGGTGTATGGTGCAAACCACCNATGTGATTTATATTTAAAATGTGATGGTCTTCTTTAGGACGGGAACATAAAACATGATAACTTTGATCCTGTCAATTTCTCAAAAAAATGTATGTCAATGGCCATAAAGAGACGAGGCCAATTATTTCTCTACAAAATGTTGTTGAATAGATGCTTCACCATATTCGAAGAAAACTTAAAATTCCTCTTGAACATTGGGTGTCCTACAAATATTTTCCAACATAGTGAAATAATATAATAAAAATTTATAAAATCATAAAAAATATTTTAATCCATAAAATTATAAAAAATTGTATAAACTATATAAAAGTATAAAATCATAAAAAATACATATATGCAAGTGAATTGGAATTTTCAACAAGGGAAATGCTTTCTCTTTATTAGCACGTAGCCCCCGGAAAACTTGACTAAGATTTACCTACTTGAATCGGCAGTTGTGAAGAACATTTGCCTCTGCACTGGAACGTGCGACAGTCCTTTTTTTGACTACTCCATGAAGCCAATGAATCAACAAATAAAAGAAAAAAAATGAGATGGACCTAAAATGGACCTATGTGTATCAGGATCACTAGCCCCATTTCCATCAGAATATGAAATGATATTAATGCGTCGAACATTAGCAGGATAGAAGAAAGAGACCATTATTCATTTTATGTCCCCTTCACATGTCGTCAAATCCGATTTACAAATGCCTGCCTCCATCCAAAAAGCATTCAAGGATCCCACGGGGGCTTCACTTGTTGGCTAATATCCTATCACTTTATTTCATATTGTGGGTTTTAAAATTATAAAAAATGGAACCAATATATTGCAGGTATTGGGGGGATGAGGGGCTTAAGGTGGGGTTGGGTATGGTGGTTTATAAGGATTGAGGTATAAAAAGGGGTGGGGAGGAGGTTTTAAGTATTGGGAGGGGGTTTCAACAAAAAGAGTTTGGGTCAATATCTCTCAAAATTAAGGGTGTTCTTTAATATCCCACGATCGCATGTGCTATGTGAGAGGTTCGCTAACTGAAGTCCCCGTGGGGGAGCCAAGCCAAGCCGAGTAGCCCAACTGGTCAGCCAAGCTGAGGTGTGAACTTGAATATTCAACAAAACAAGGAATTAAGAACTGAACTAAAACAATAAAATGAAACTTTAAACAAAACAATGAATTGAGAACTAAACTCATAACTAAATCAACATAACAAACCAAGGACCAATCCACACACAAGGAACAACTAACAGTTATAACAAGTTTAATTTCCAACAACAAAACTTAGGTTTATAGATTTCCCACATATGACCAAATTAATCCCCATTATTAAACCAGCACTATATGCGAGAACAAAAGCTAATAATTCATGAGATCCAACAAATTTTAGAATTTTCTTATTATTTAGCTTCATAAGGCTAAAAATTACATGTTAAATATAGAATAAATTACTCATATGATAAGAGTAGTTTCTACGAGCACAACAAATTGTCTAAAATATATATATTTTTAAATAACATTGTTATAAACATTAAAAAATAATTTTCTAGTTGTTTGATTTTCTATTTGTTATATATATTTACAAGCATCCTTCGAATCATGACTTCACCAGACCACCCAATTGAAGTCCCTAAAAGCGTAGATGAGAAACTATTATTAAGCATAGATGTAGCGTTTCTTCCTTGTCTTGGCGAGACTTGTGAAGGCCCTAATGGAACCCAATTTGTTGCAAGTATTAACATTATATCCTTTGTATCCCCCATTATTTTCATTCTACAAGCTTATTACTTTGGCATCAAAGATGTTTTCTCTAGTTGTTTTCCATTTAAACCACCCATTCAATTCAACTACACTAGACATAATATACCCACAAATTTTCTGGCTCCTATGCAGGGCACAAAAGTGAATGATAAATAAATAATTAAATATTCACACATAGAGTCAGGATAACATACTGGTTATCGTAATTAGGACACCTTTGCAAACAATACCAATGGCCAGTGATCCTGGGCAGCAGCTTAAGTGAGTCAAGAAGATAAGAAACTTATTCTCTTTTGTATGATAGTAGAATGGAATACTTCTATCTCTCATTTGGCCAATTTTTTCAAATATTTCTAATCGAGAGTGCAACGTCCTCATAAATAAAAAATCCAAGGATACCAGCGCTAAGCCAAAGGCTCACTAGAACAATTCACCATAATCTATCCATAATCTCTCTTACAACCTTACCATAATGAACCAGACATGCTGTGTAGTTCTTCCCAATGAACTACCAGATTCCCCAACGACTATGGGCATGTCATGACAAGATCGATGACTTGAGCATCTAGAATATGGGTAATTAATCCTAACAACACTTGCTCTGTATTAAAAAGAACATTAGATGCCATTATTTCCTTCTAAACACTATCTCTAAGGAAATGGTACTACACTTCAATGTTCTTGGAGCAATCATGAAAACTGGATTCTTAGGTAGCTTGATGCAACTTTGAATGGCATTGTTAACTACAATGGACTCTCGACACCCAATGACCATATCATTCATAAAAAAAATACATATGGTATAAGCAGAAATGAGTCCTATTTCAGAAACTTGACAAACGGAGTTTTACATCAACAATTGCACATATACAAATAGAAATTAAAAGACATCCCGAGTTATATATTTCCACCCTCTGCATTTATCATACAATTCAAACAGAGTTCTAACCCCAGGTTCTAATAATAAATATGTCTTAGATATGTACATATTATTCTGAATAAGATCTCCACAATGGTAAATAAGAAAAAAGGAAAACCAAGATGCATACCTGGAAAAAAAGCAAACCCTAGATGCAAATCATGTTCACCCATTCATCAACCACATGTCAACATATAACCCAGGCTTGAATTAGTTATTATCTTAAAAAAATTAATTATATGTGTATGTATATCCCATCGAGAAGAATTTCCATTCATCAATAGAGAAGAAATGGAAATCAAAAATCCAGTAGGAAAATCCACCATGAAGGGTCTAAGACTCACCCAGATGAGGAAAATGGGGAAGCTATTCTGCAAATGGTCACGCTGGAGGAGGGGTTCTCGCAGTTAAAGAAAATTTGGAGATGATACCTACAAAGAAATGGGAGAAGTCAAGGAACAAAAAAAAACTTGTTAATAACACCAATTGTAATAGTGACGAATCTCATGCCGTGAATAAATATCTAGGGCCTGTGGAAAGACAGGGCACAAGGCAATATCTCCTCCAATAAGAAAAAATGACATATCTTGGATAGAAAACCAAAAAGAAAGAATAAGCGTATTCCTTGTAAGTAAGAGTAAGCAAGAATATGCATCTTAAAATTATTGATAAAATTCAAAAACTTATCCCGAGGTTGAGGGGTTAACTCACATGTGAAAAAGAAACGCTCTCCACAATGGTGGCTTGGAAAGGAACTAGGGTTTGGGACTTGTCACTCATAATGGATTTCATGATTCTCTGGGAATATTTCTGGAAAAAGAACTTTGAAAAAATTTTCAAATGCTGGTGACATACCCTTCCTTGTTGAATCATGTACAAAGCATTAAACCATCGCCCTAGGACTATGTCTCCATTGGCTTGGTGATGTGTAAGTGCATCTCACATCTTGATGAAGGAAATATAGAAAAATGAATGTTAAAATATAGTTTGTTCAAGAATCACAAATTTGCATGTTTAATATGCCACTGATAGGGGTAGAAGTTATAAATGCAGAAGATGTTTAGACTTGGTGAAATATATAAAGGAAGAATAGACAAGGAATATATCAAACTCTATAAAATATTATATTTATTCTATAATACCGCCAGGAAACCTGAAAGCAAGAGATATTAAGCCCTACGAGGACCTGGAAGAACCATTCAGAGAGTAAGGTTTTTCAGTAAGTTGATATATAGTAAAAATATGTGGACCCTAAAAGAATCATTTAGAGTAGGTTTTTTCAATAAGTTTATTATATGAAAGAAAATATGTAGAAGCATAAGAAAATAATAGAAAACCCATGAAAATACATTTCAAACCCCATAGAAAAATTCATATGCATTTACAAATACAGTGTAAATATGAAATACAGGTCCTCCTTGACTCTGGACATGAAATTTTGAAAATGAAAAGCATATTAAACAATATATATTTGTATGTTTTCACGGGAGTCCAAGCGGAGAACAAAACATTGGTTTCAACAAGTTGACCCAAGTAGAAATCCGATAGGTATTTTTTTAGCAGAGGAAGATCAGGTTTTAAACAAAACCCTATTTTTTTAGGCATCCATATTCACATGGTGGCTTGGGAGGTCTGTACTGGTTGGTTTTTTTTGTCACCACAGGCTATCCTGTAAGGATCGTACTGGGCCTGTAGGTTAATAGAAATGGCCTATAAAATATTTTCTCAATTTAGGCACTGATCCGATAAAAAATGCAGAAAGGATATCACCATAAACATTAAACATAAATGGAAAACAACTTGCACTAAACAGTATCAATGATAAATGTAGCCTTACATCAACAGAGCTTGTGGCAGTTGGCTGGTGAAGATCTCCTCCAACAAGATCTGAAGTTGGAGTATGTTTCAGAGGCTTCTTGAATGGGGTAAATTCTCTAGCAAGTTCTTGCATAATTTCATTGTGTATGCATTGAAGGTGTGGAAATTTAACCCAAGTGATGTAACAATTACACTCACAAAATTACTAATCAAACATGCAAATTTACCAACAAAGGAGACTGAAATTGGAGCATAACACTAATCTGTATTGAATAAGAGTACAATATCCAACCTCATGAAGTAATAGGTTGCTGCAATATATAATTACATCAGAGATTCAAATGCATAAGGATTCCATTCAAAATAGTCAAAAAGTAGGCTTACTAAATCTAGTCAAATCCCCCATAGGTGCATAAAGCAGTTTCCAAATCCACTTAGAGGCTCACAAATTGGCAAAGTCATGTAGGAAAGATAATAAGGGATGGAAATAAACTAATACATGCTTTTATTAGGAGAAAAGGATGGAGTATGATGAGGGAAAAAAACAAGTCAACTACACCTAGTCTTACTTTCCCTTTTGCCATAAATCTCAATAAAGCAGGCAACTTAGCAGAAAAAGCAAATATGCACTAGGGAGGATCTAGAATAAAGAAGACATGCTAAATATGGTTTCCAGGAGGTTTCCCAAGTGCTCCATGACTTATTTTTAGCAAGTTGGACTTCCAGGACATGTGGAAGACAACTTGCATAGAGTGGAATATTGGAAACTAGGAAAACAAGACAAAAATGGATTGATTAATGTCTAAGGTAGCTAACTATGGGTTGATTATTATAACACCCCCTCTTAAGCCTGACTTTATGAGTGAATATAAGAAAATTATAGGGCCTAGCAACAAGGCTTAGTCACCCTTTACATACTGCATCTCCATTTAACCAAGGAAAGAGGCAAAAACCCAGTGGGAAAATCCTCCCTTAAACATGGATAGTAAAAAAAAATTTAGAAATATTGTCATCAATCATGCTTCACAACATGATCAAAAATCCCCAACAGTGATTTGAGATTTCTAAATGTATTCTCACAAAAAACATTGGTGAATATGTATGTTACTTGTTCTGAAGATGCACAGAAGAGTAGATGAATGGTGCCATCATGCACAAGCTATTTGATGTAGTGCATATGGATCTCAATGTGTTTGGTTCTCTGTCTCTAAATTGGATCATTGTATATTTGAATGGTACTTTGATTATCACAATAGATAATAGTTGAAAACTCTGATTCGAAGCCACACTCACCAAGTATCCCTTGCAACCATAAACATTGAGTTACTGCATTTACAACTCCTCTGTACTCTGCTTCTGTAGATGAGAGTGCTATGGAACTATGTTTCTTACTTGACCAACTAATTGGTCCTTCAGCAAGCATGAACACATATCGTGATGTTGACTTTTGATCTATGTTGTCTCCTGCCCAATCGCTGTTAGTAAACCCAATCAAATCAAGATCATATTTATCTTTGTAGAAGATCCCATGAGTTCTTGTTCCCTGAACAAAGTTAAGGATCCTTTTGGCTGTTCTCCAATGGATATCATGAGGCCAATCCATGTATGTTGAAGCCACACTTTCTGCATAAGAAAGATAAGGTAGATTGTGTGTAAGGTAAAGCAAACACCCAATCAACTGCCTATACAGTGTATTATTTATCATAGGAGACGAACCTGCTTATTCAAGCTTAACTCCTGAAAGGAAGGGAGTCTTGCTTGGATTGCAATATTTCATGTTGACCTTGTTCAAAAAATATAAAGAATACTTTTACTGATGTACTTTTATTCCATTTTGGGATTAAGCAATTTTGAGACCCAAGAATTGGCTCAACAACCCCAAATCAGTCATAGAAAATGCATGGTTCATTGCATCCTTCAAGGAGGCAATATCTTTCTTTGAACTTCCTGTAATCTAAAGGTCATACACATACAAGACAATAATCATCAAAGGAACATGAATCATATTCAAATAAAAATTAGTATCAGACTTGCATCGAACAAAACTCAATGACTACAGAAAGCCATCAATCTTGGCATACTAAGCTCTGGGGGCTTGCTTAAGCTCATACAATGATTTCTTTTTCCTACACACAAAAGATGGATTAGTAAAAAACCCTTGAGATTTATGAATGTAGATCTATTTATTGAGATATCCATTTAGGAAAGCACACTTCACATCCATGTGATGTACCTCCCACTGCTTCGAAGCTGCAATGGCTAAGGCTAGCCCGATGGAGTCCATCTTTGCCACTGGTGCAAAGGTTTCATTCTATTCAATACCATGTACCTGTGAGTATCCCTTGGCTACCAATATAGCCTTATATTTCAAATTTCAACCATCAGCAGCAAAATTAGTTTTGAAAACCCACTTACATTGAACTAGCTTTTTACCTGGGGGAAGATCAACTAGTTCCCAAGTGTTGTTCTTCTGGAGTGAGATGAATTATTCTTTCATGGCTGTTTTCCATCTTGGATCATGAGCTGCATCTTCATATTTATATGTGTCTGATTCAACCATCAGATAGCATTTCTCTGCAAACAAAGGGTCTTTCATACACATGGCACTCTCAAACTGAGATCTAGTCCTCCTAGGATCACTAGGATTTCTAGCTAGTTCCCCAGCTGCATGAATGGTCTATTCTGCCCATTTTGGTATTGTAGGATTTTCAGGATATGAAATTAAATCATCATTATCAGACATATCAGAATCAGCAAACTTATTTGTCTCTTCACTTACATTCAATGGTTCTAGTGGTGAAGAAGACTCTCCAACTTCAACTGTTGCTAAAGGATCTTCTTGGAACTGAACACTCCTTTCAATGAAGGATTTGTTTGTGCTCAAGTTGATAAGCTTGTACCATTTTTAATCTTCAGAATACCCAACAAATATGCACTATTGGCTTTGGGGCTGCAAATCCTTTCTCTTTTCAGTTGGAATGCTAGCCCAAGCCTTTGAGCCAAAAATTCTGAAATGGGTCACATCTGGCTTGTGCCCACTCCAAGATTTGAAAGGATTCATACCATCAAGCTATTTATGAGGACCCCTATTTTGGATATAGGATGCATAGTTTATAGCCTCAGCCCAAAACTTTGGTGGCAAAGCCTTAGCCTCCACCATACTGGTTGCCATCTCCTTTAGTGATTTGTTCTTTCTCTCAGCAACACCATTTTGTTGTGGTGTGTAATGTATTAAATGATGCATTTGAATACCTACATCCTTAAAGTATTGAATGAAATCAAACTTGACATACTCACCACCATTGTTAGATGTGATCATCTTGAGTCTCCTCCCAGACTGGTTTTCAACCAAGGCCTTAAAGACTTTAAAGAGGTCAAAAACTTCAGATTTATGCTTCAAGAAGTAAACCCAACAATACCTGGAAAATTCATCTATGGAGGTCAATGCATATTTGTCTTGACTCATTGACATATGAGGAAATGGACTAGAAACATCACTGTGGATCAACTCAAGAGCTGCAGAGGTTCTCTCATGACTAGCTCTCTCAAATTTATGCTCTCGGTGTTTTCCTAGCATACAACCTTGACAGAATCCCTTGGAAAACTTAATATTTGGTAACCCTATGACCATTTATTTTTCACTTAGATCAAAAAGATACTTATAGTTAAGATGGAAAAATATTTCATGCCAAAGCTTGCTTGCCTCATTAGCATGAATCAAAAGAGAGGAGGGGTTTGAGTAGGGTAGAAAATGTGAAAACATGTATACCTTTGAAGTGTGATCTAAAAATCCTTTTGAAATGACTTTACCATTTGAGATCTCTATGATCTCAACATCATCAGGGGAGAATATGACCTTCTTTGGAGACCCTATGTGAGTCATTTGATACACTAACAAGAGGTTAGAGGCAAGACCTGGAACATACAATACATTACTGAACTTACCATGGTCAAGATTAATCCTTCCTTTCCCCAAACTGTCAGTGAGAGAGTTATATCCCAGCACTATTGGTGTACCTTTCGACATGTCAAGAGAGGAGAATTCATCCTTGGTAGAAACCATATGTCTTGAAGCTCCAGAGTCTATGATGAAGCTAGGTGAGCTTGATGTGCTAGCAAGAAAAGCATGTACTCTCTCTCTGTCCTTTGAATTTGATCCTCCTTCCCTCTTCTTTAAGTAATCAAGAAGGGAGATGCTATTCTTCTCTAGGATTTGGGTCAACATGTCAATTTGCTTCTTCATGCAGGAGCTTTCAAGATGATAGCCCTTACTGCAGTATGCACACTTTCTCATTTCTCCTTTGTTATTCTTCTCATGGAAGTTCTTCTTGGAGCCTTGGGCCTCCTCTTGAGACTTGTTCTTATATCTCTTTTGTTCAGGTGGATTCTTATATTTCTTCTTACCTTTTGAATCCACCCTCTAATCTCCAACAACCAAATCTTGTTCTATGGAAGGTTTGATGGTGCCCATCATCACCAATTTATCTTGTTCTTGTGTGAGGGATTCCATGAACTCTGCAAGCTTAGGCATATTCCAGGTTCAAGATGTCAACTTGGAGGAATGCAAGGTTGAAACAAACATTGAATAGTCAGGGCCAAACTCGGAGAGTATGGCCAAAACTAGTTGCTCTTCCTTCTTTTCAATTCCACACTGTTTTAGCTGCAAAACAAGGGCTTTAAACTTGGAAAAGTAGAGTTTCAGGGATTCGAAGCTGCTGGGACTCAAAGAGATCAATTCATCCTTGATTTGATGTCCTCTCATCTCATTGGTCTTACCAAAAGTCTCTCCAAGCTTCTCCCATACTTCATTAGGTGATTTCAATCCATCAAGATGGAAGAGGAGGTCTCTTGATATGCTCAAACACAAAAAACCACAGGCCTCATCCCTCCTATTATGCCATTTAATTTTCTATGCAGCTGCATTGGGATTTGCCTAAGTTTACATAGTCACCCTATAGATACCTTTAACTCTCAACAGTATCTCCATCTCTGGTTTCCATTCAAAGAAATTAAATGGAGTCAAGATGATCTTCTGAGATTGATCCATAGCTCAGAACTGTGACCTTCAAGCAGCAGAATGTGCTCCCAGTCAAGATGTCGAACCTGAAATAGAAATATGGAAGGAGATAAATTGATATACAAAGTCTTTGATACCATGTGGAAATTGAACCCAAGTGATAAAACAATTACACTCACAAAATTTCTAATTAAACATGCAAATTTACCAACAAAGGAGACTGAAATTGGAGCATAACATTAATCTATATTAAATAAGTGTACAATAGACAACATTCTGAAGTAATAGGATGCTTCAATATATAATTAAATTAGAGATTTGAATGCATAAGGATTCCATTCGAAATAGTAAAAAAGTAGGATTACTAAATCTAGTCAAATCCCCCATAGGTGCATAAAGCAGTTTCCAAATCCACTTAGAGGCTCACGAATTGGAGAAGAAAAGTAGGAAAGATAATAAGGGATGGAAAGACAACTCATACATGCTTTTATTAGGAGAAAAGGATGGAGGATGACGAGGGAAAAAAACAAGTTAACTACACCTAGTCTTACTTTCCCTTTTGCCATAAATTTAAATAAAGCAGGAAACTTAGAATAAAAAGTAGATATGCACTAGGGAGGATCTATAATAAAGAAGACATGATAAATATGGTTTCCAGGAGGTTTCCCAAGCACCCCATGACTCAGTTTTAGCAATTTTTATTTCTAGTACATGTGGAAGACAACTTGCATAGAGTGGAATATTGGAAACTAGGCAAATAAGACAAAAATGAATTAATTAATGTCTAAGGTAGCTAACTATGGGTTTATTATTCTAACAAAAGGGACTGTAGGTTAATAGAAATTCCCACAAACTATTTTCTCAATTTAGGCATTGATCCGATAAAAAATGCACTATCGATGATAAATGTAGTCTTACCTCAACAGATCTTGTGGAAGTTGGTTGCTGAATATCTCCTTGAACAATATCTGAAGTTGGAGTAGGTTTCAGGGATTCTTGAATGGGGTAAACACTCTAGTATGTCCTTGCATCGTGTATGCATTGAAGGGAAGGATAACAAAAACATACAGATTGAAATTTGGCATGCCCACCAAATTTGGCCTAGACACAAGCAACTATTGTCATGCTTTGGAATTATCCTCAACGAGTTGGAACATATTCATGAATATAGCCTAGAATAAAAATGTTGAAAGTGCTAATAACATAAAAATTGTATGCTTAACAAAAGCTATACTAGCATACCCTGAAAGTGGGTGAAATGAAACACAGAAGATAATTTCGATATGTTTCAAAAAATGAGAGAAAGTTGTGTGTAGATAATAAAAGCTTCTGTGATGAAAGCAAGTCTAGGAAAATAAGTGAAAATAAGTTACATCGAACTTTTAAATTTCCATAAGTGAAAATAAGTTTCCTCCAAAAGGATTTTGCGCATAAAGTTTTTAAATTTGAAAACATTCGGTGAATAAGTTAATGTTTTTACCTCGATCCTTTGAATGCCAATGGAATCTTACAAAGCAAAAAAGTCCAAAAATACAAGGGGCATAGTTATAGGATTTTTCAAAGTTTGAGGTAGCTTTAGAGAACCTCGAAACCCCTGGACGTGGAGGAACTATACCTTTGAAAATAAGACCTGACCTGGATGTCGACAGACTATACATTTGAAATTGAAACTTGAACTATGCGAGACATGACAATTTCTGCAAATCATAATTTGCACAAGCAACACCATTTTTCATGTCGACCATTTGCATGTGTCCTCTTATAATCTCATGTATTGTATTCAAGATCATTGAATGGCCAAATAAGGTTGAGAGGTGAAGAAAATATTTTGTTTCAATTTTTTAATATCCCAAGTTAATCTTCATATTGAATATCGATAGTATATAGTAAGGATGCCCATCAATAACTTGTTGCTTAATTTTCATGATGTAATGGATGCAGAAGCCCACCCCCTTCTACACACATATTGTAGCTCAGGGGGCTGAATTTTTTATAGATGTACCAATTACATTGAATTTATTTTTAACTTTTCTCTTCACACATAATTACATGACCAAAACATACATGTAGATCCCAATAACATTTCCCACCAAATAAGTTTGACTGAAGGAAATTCGTAACACTCATGGATTTGTCATCTAATATTCTTTAAATTAATGGAGTTTTATAGATAACTTGAAGTATTGTAGTAAGACATATTGTATGAGACTATAAAATTCACACATGAAGGAGTAGGTTATAAAAGAGTAAGGCCAAAGAACAAAATTTATTCACCCACTAAGGTTCGGCTAAATCCATGAAAATACAAAGAAATGAATCTTAACATGTCTACTTCTGTGAGAGATGTGCTGACGACACATAAATTTCTCTCAAAGTTGTGTTGAGTTCTGAAAGTAACATAAAATGAGAGAAACAATGCTAGGATGAGATGAGCACAATGCTACCACCGCAATGTCGATCCCTACTCAGTGCCATCTCCTTTGATTACGGTTTCCTCAGATAATTCATGCTTTAGAGAATTCATGTAGCATAGGGTGGAAATGATGTGAAAGCAGATGGTGAAGAATATACGAGTCTATGGGAAATCCAAATCTCATTCACAACTTTACTGCATGCATGAAGGGTGGTTTTCCCATTTTACTTGAAAAGAAGAAGACTGATTCATAGCCTTAGTATCCCATCATAAATTTGTTAGGTTCAATCCTTTTCACTTGTAAAAATACATTTATAAAATAAAGGATACACAAATACCATCAATTATACTTTAATATTTTTACTTTCATTTATTATTATCCTTGAAAAAATTAAAATATAAATCCCATGTACAAAATTTCAATTAGGTAAGAACACACATATTTAATAAAATAATAAAAACAATCTATGTTTGCTCGAATAATTTTGATTTGGAATTATAAAAAACAAGTTTTGAATGTAGAAGAAACCTTAATTTAGCATGGATTTATATTGGTATGGAAAAGTTGAAAACACTATGTTCATAGTATAGTTTAAGAGTTGAACTTCTCTTCCCCTCAATTGCCCTCTCTATGTGAGGTCAAGGTCACTGTTGCAAGATTCGGATTGCATTGCATTGGTCAAATGCATAGTTTGTATGCCACAAACATACCAGCTTATAAAGAAAGACATGACATAAGAGTTATTTAACGTTGAGATGGATGATATTCATTAATTAATATCGGTGGTAGAAGACACAGAGGAAAATTCTATGCTAGCTGCATCCTTTCCAAGATTTAATCTTCTAGTTGTTGTTGTTCTTATATTTGGACAGCCAAAGTATTCAAAAAAGCAAAAAATACTTCTGGAAAATATCTGTTGTCACTACAATTTGGAAATTACTAGGATGTCAGGTTTGAGTTTCTTTCTAATCTAGGGATTTTATAATAAAAAATGAAAGAAGAAATCCATAAGATTTGGTAGTCCCGAGGCTAGTCATCTATGATTCAATATTAGTTCGATTGTGAAGTTTAGAATGTGTTGGTTTTACGTTAACCAAATTAAAAAAATCATGAAAATTGTACACATGGATTTTATTTTCTTAATGGGTAGGTTATTCCATCATTTTGCAGAGCTTAGCACGCATGAATACACTTTTTCTGGGGTGATTTGCAGTTTTATCATCAATTTTGTGTAGTTACATCAATTCACTCTAAATTTGTGTTAGCATTATTTATGATTTTGCAGTGGGTTTATTATCCTTCATTCTCCATGAACATAGTAACTAATTACATCTATGTATTTTCAACAAATTTATAGGTTTGAAGTAGATCTGTTAAGGAAATTAGCCATGAGTTTTCCTCTAGAGAAATCTTGTCCAAGGGAAACATATCACATGGAGAAATCTTGTCCCAGGTTTGGCGTTGACACTAGTGGCTTCATATCATCCTTTTTCCTTAGTTGTGGAAATAAATATGGCCAGATTTAGGAATTTTCATGACTGAACACAAGTCGTAGCCATTTTTTTGGGCAGAGGAGGAATTCATAGGTTGTAGGTATGAGTATGCATGTGTTTACAATTTATTATGGAATAATTTATTTGTAATCTGCTATCTAAGGGGACTAAGATGCATAATAATCACAATTCAAATAATAAGGGAAGTTAAAAATATGAGGCTAGTTTAATCATGGTTGGTGGATTAAGTTGTTATTGAGTAGAACTGGAGATGGTCGACCTGCTTCAAATTCATGGTGTGGAAGTTAAATACCGAAACGAGAATTTCTGGCTTATGAGGCATATACGCATAATAATCACAATTCAAATAATAAGGGAAGTTAAAAATATGAGGCTAGATTAATCATGGCTGGTGGATTAAGCTGTTATTGAGTAGAACTAGGGATGGCCGACCTAATTCAAAGTCATGGTGTGGAAGTTAAGTACCGAAACAAGAAATTCTGGTTTATGAGGCATACCATCAACAGGTTAGAATAACAACTGCATACCATCAATAGGTTAGAATAACAACTACAGGTATGCAAAATACTATAAGAAGATGCAGTCCTATAAGGCAGTGAAGTGGTGCAATAGAGCATTGTTGCAGTCCTGTAAGGCAGTGAAGCGGGGCATCATAGGATTGCTGCAGTTTTCATTAATTACCACAGGATCGTTGGAAGCTCCTTATATGATGTGGACAGATGACGATTAGTCGAGGGGTACCATCCCTTAAATAACACCTTCGGTGTAATTATAGCAAAGGCTTGCACGTGTAAGAAAAGAATGTTTTGTTTACGTTTATTAAGGAAATTAAATTCTTATTTTTGGGTATTAGAGTGAAAATAAAGTAAATTGATGCTTATGGTTACTATTATGATAGAAAAGTAAGTTACTTATTTTGATTACTTAGGGAAAAATAAGTAATATCAATCTTTCTTGATCATGATAGCTAATCTGGTAGGGATGTGTAAATATATGTCGAAGTTATGATAGCGACGTCTAAATATATTATATACATGCCTTAGAAGCATAAAATTGTTATGTTCTAAAGCGTCATAGTTAAAAAAACCTTATGTCATAGCACATATATAATTAGTCAGATATGTACTGTAGCTTAGATAGCTATGTAAAGACAAATATCAATAGAGAACATGCAATGTTTGACATATATAACCTGTAGATATATATTTATAAATGATATATTATTAACCAATTATGTTTATTTTATATATGGATACTCAGATTAGGTCTCTTGGATGGGTCTTATCCTAGCTATTCCTAATCAGTCCATCTGTGTGAATCCCTCTGATAAAACATAGTTGTAAATGCCAATCTGTAGTAATACGAAATCCAATCGCAAGATAGCGACCTAAATTTTGGTGACTTAGCATCAGTAGCACAACCAGCATAGGTATATATTATATAGTATCTAAGAGAGAAACATCTAAGATAGAGACAATATAGTCTTCAACAGTGGTAGAGCTCCTAGTTTACTTTGATCCATCCTGAAAAACCAGGCTTTGAATGGCCTGGCCTGAGAATCAAGACACCCACGTTGCCAACTGGGCACCCTAAGAAGTCCTCATGGGTGGAATAATATTAAATCCTCTCATGATCGAATTAAATCCTCTCATGGTTGAATTGGGGACGAACCAGGCGGTCGAAATTGATACTCATAACCCCGAATCCATAGATTGATTTAGCAGAAGCCCCTTTGGGAAATGGGTAGTTGTACATAGATCTATATTTGAAAATTCCTTCATGTTTTACTTCGCCTCCCTATGAAACTTCATAGGTTTAATATATATTTTAATTTGTATAATGTATAAGTAAATAATATGTGTATATATTTAATTATATTAAATCACATAACATATGAACTATATATATTTATTTATATTAAATCTTTTAACATATGAACTACAGTAACATATTTATATTAATTATATATTATTATTATATTTACATATTTTACCATTAGTAATGTGAAAGAAGTTTAGATATCATAAGGGTGTTTATAAAATATTGACCTATTTTATAAAAAAATTTAAGTATTATATATACATTTATTACAAGTATATTATGGATGGACTATGAATGTATGCATTTTAACATAATTCCTTAAAATGAAGCATGATCAACATCATTGTTCTCATTGTATTTATCATCATTGTCATTGTTATCATCACCATCATCATCATTCATTTCATTGCCATCATAATCATAGGCAATGTCGTCATTGCCATTATCCTCATGATCATCATCATCATCATCATCATAATATTCATCATCATCATCATTGTCATCATTCTCCTCATTATCAACAACATTATCATCATCATCATAACCATCCTCAATATCATAATCATTATCCTCATTTTCATCTTCAACATCTGGGTGTAAAACTGGATGCAAAAGTGGATAAAAACATGGATGCAAAAAAGGATGCAACAAAAGTAGGTGCAAAAGTGGGTGCATAATGGGGTGCACTAAAAATGGATGCAAAAGGTGATGCAAAAGTTGATACAAAAAATGATGCAATCATGGAAGCAAAACATGATGAAAAAATTGGCACAAAAGTGGATACAACCATGGATGTAAAATTCGATACAAAATTGGATGCAAAAGTGGATGCAACAAAAGTAGATGCAAAACTAGATGCAAAAGTAGTCATAACACCCAACGCAAAACCCGATGCAAAAGTGGATGCAAAAATGGATTCACAAAGGGATGCAATAATTGATGTAAAATTGGATGCAAAAAAAGATGCAAACGTGGATGCAAAAGTTGAAGCAAAAGTGGGTGTAAAAGTAAGCACAAAAATGGGTGTGAATTGGGACGTGACAAAAGTGGATGCAAAAGTGGATGCAATAGTAGATGCAAAAAAAGACATAAACATGGATACAAAATGGGATGAAAACGTGGGTGCAAAACTGGACAAAAAAATGGATGCAAAAGTGGATGCAAAAATGGCTGAAACAAAATGAGATGCAAAACTAGACTCAAAACAGGATGTAAAATTTGATGCAAAACTTAGCACATGAAGGGATGCAAAAAAAGAAGCAGAAGTGGATGCAAAAGTGGATGTAAAAAAAGATGCAAAAGTAGATGAAAAAAAGGGCGTAAAAGTTGAGGCAAACATGGCCGTAAAAGGGGGCGCAACAAGAGTAGATGTAGAAACTAGGTGCAAAACTAGGTTGAAAACCTATCACAAAACCTGATGCAAATTATGCCACAATTTGCGCTAGATTTAGAAAAAGGACGCAAAAACACCTAAAATAGCACCAACCCATGAAATTGCATCGTTTTGTCCAAAAAATGAAAAAAAATACACTAAAAGATGGTCTAGACACAAAATAAATTATAGGTGAAAATAAAGATGGTCTATGCTAAATCAAGCTCAAAATAAAGATGGTCTATGCACAAATCTAGTTTTTGTTGTAGTGCAACCAGTGAAAAGTAGACAAGACTTGAAACCATTAGATATTAGTAACATTGCATAGGAGACCAATAAGGAATCAACTAGTGAACTAAGAGTTTGTATAGTCTTAGGTGTATTCAAAGGATGGATAAATTATATGGATGATGTAATAACATGCATATTATCTTGAGAACTTGTTTCTAAATCAGGTTCATAATTATTTGAATGGAGTGAGGAAGATATAGACAAAGACAAATTAGGATCTAGTGAAAAAACACAATCATTGGAGATGGATCTAGGAGACTGATAGGTGATTTATCTAAGAAAGACACTGATATTTATGATTTTGATATATCATAAAATTAATCTATATCATATATGTGAGGAAATTATTTAACTCTAGCACTCAAGGGATAATTTATATTACTTTGGGACCGTGCACTATGACAATGTTATGAGGATTCAATAGGTTTATCTAAATCATATCGAACTTCAATGTTATGATTCTCAAGTAATTGAGACACGATTCCCGTATTATTATTGAAACATTTATTATCATTATGAAATCCATTTCTGCAATAAGCACACTTGGATGTGCTTCCTTTCTTCATTGAACATTCATCGGTAATATATGATCTTTCATGTTCATTATTCGACTTTGGCTTCTTCTCTTTCACTATTTGCTTCTCTTTTGACATTGCATACTTACTTCCTTGAACTATAACAAAATGATCCTTTCCCTTGGATATTCTAAGAGCACCCATTTGGATAAATTTATCTTGGTCATTTGTCATTGAATCAAATAATGTACTCGAAGAAGGCATTTTCGAATTCGAAATAGAAAACCTAGTAACATGAAAATTAGTTGACACAAAACTGATTATTCATGACCCAATTTTGAAATGATGGAAAGAATCGATTGATCTTCCTTCTTCTCAATCTCACATTGCTTGAGCAATATAACAAGTGAATTGAATTTGGTGAAGAGCCCTTCAATGGATTCAAAACTCCTTGGACTCAATGAGAATAACTAATTCACCAACTATTGTGCTCTTATCTCATCATGTACTCCAAAGGAGACTTAAGTTTGGTCCATACTTGGTTTGGAGTGGTTAAACCATCTAGGTGAAAAAGAATATTAGGATAAATAGAGAGACAAAGAAATAAATAATCTTCATCCAACCTATTATTCCACTTAAATTTCTCAACAATAGCATTGGGCTCATTCTCTAAAGCCAAACGACCTCTATAGAGTCCCTCAATATGCAACATAATGCCATTTTTGGACTTCCATTCATTATAGTTGAAGGTATTCAAGATCATAGCTAAAGAGGAATCCATGCTAATAAGTTGATGTGCTCCTTGAGATGCTCTCTAGAACCTACATGAATAGAAACTACAAGAAAATATTGTAAGATCAATTCAAGCTCTTCTTCAGAGAGGAATAGGAGGCTGTATGCGCTCTAATGTAGAGAACTAACAGCTCCTCAACTCTATAGAACTTGAAAAATTGAGATATATGATTCCATGTAGAAATATAAGCTCTTATACTATGAATAAATAGAGGCTTGTTGTTATGAACAAGAACATGATGAAAATCTAGCTATGAAGATAATTCTCACAAGCATGCACAAGGAAAATAGAGAGAAGAATAACGAGTCAAAATACAAGAGAAGTAGAGAATGATCTAATATATTTCCATGTATTATTGATCAACATAGTGTACATAAATAATACATCCCTAATAGGTAAAATCAAGTTTCTTAGGAGACAACTCATGCTAGCTCATAAGAGAGACTTAGTAGAATATGATAAACCCCCACAGGTGACTAAATCACTTTCCCAATAAGTCAAGAGTCTCACGAATTGGATAAAGCACGATTGATTTGTCATGATTGACGGAAAAACATGCTAATCATGGAATCTAGAGAGAAAATCATGGAGGACAGGTTGGCCACAAAAGATAGGAGTTTCCTATTTGACTAGTTTTACTTTATCCACTGAAAATCTAGCATAACGCTGTATCAAGACATAATAAAGGCACAATTACTAATATGTGTGGTCAATAAAGTAGGACTGATCAATCCAGAATTAGAATAAAGGTGCTCCTGGGGTATATATGGAAAATATTGACCAATTGGTGCAAGTGGATGCAAACTATCTAAGCTAGTGGATTGGAATTTAACCATAAATGATTAAAGAGCATTATCATAAGTATTGAGTGGGTTTATAATATTATAAAACAAGGAAACTAGAGTATGGAGAATTGGAATTAGTTTCTCTAGCTTGCAACATGATTCATTAGTTGTTCATACTAATTAAAGCATCCATAAACTTTCACAACCAAAACGGATATGTGGAAATGAGAGGAAATCACAACCTATTATAGAACACGTAGCATGAATTAATGATAGGAATAAGGTAAGAGTCATCATAACTATGAAATTAGTGTATTGGATGGTGAAAGAAAAATTACCCCTCTCAAAATAAGAATCTTTCTACTTGTTTGCAATGTCTTTACAAACACCAAACATGCCAAAGAATAAATACTACCAATCATATACAAATCACATGGATGCAAACCATGAGGAGTTCACTCAGCGAACTTGTTGCATAACACGACCGTTCATGGGATATTAAAAAATATCCCTAATTTCATTAAATATTGGAAAATGCATCCTAAAATTGTATGGTAGAATCCCCCTCCCAATTAAGAAAACCCCTAGTTTCACCATATATTTTAGGTATTAATCATACCTCTACTCAAAATTTTCAATTTGAAAAACTATAAAACTTATAAAACTTTATAATTGAAAAGATTATTAAAATTTAATTAAATTAGTTATTAGTTATTATTATTATTATTATGTGAAGAAAAGGGTCCATAGGAAATATTCATGATCTCAACTCGTCCTTCGTTATAATCAGAGTATCAACCCTCGCTTCAACCTATATTACGTGATATGTAACCTGTGTAGGTGGAAGAGAGTCCTTGTAATAGAAATATTTCTTTCGTCAAAGACAACTATTTTATTATTTGCTTCACTTGTATCTCTCTTGACTCTGATAACTTCTGGCATTTTACATTCTAAAGAAAGGGTAACTTTGAGGTGAACAATTTTATGTCATAGGGTTTCTTCCACTCTCTACCACCTTTCAATACTTATATACAACTTTGGTTGGAGATCAAATAAATAGCTAATTCCTCTGTTCAATTGATTGCTCTATTGTGGTGTCTGGGGTCATGGTTGTGATCCTACCCTAGTTCTAGCAAAAAATTTGAGAATTTAGTTTCCATATTCATGCATAGTGCTTTAATGTTTTATGTTTTATGTTTCCCAAGTGGTTTCTCTGGAACTACACTACTTGGCATCTGATTCCCCTAGGAAGAGCAAAATCAACATGGGAACTACCCGGGTTGTGTTTCTGATTCTGAACTTCAACAAGTATATATGAATCTCAGAGTTGGGGCATTAATTTATTCCATATATTTGGAAATAATGCAGTAGTTCAAAATTTAAAATATAAAGTTATAAAAGAAAAAAGAATATAAAAAACAATTTGTAGCTAATGCATGGATAATTAGTAGTTGATTAATGGATAATAAATAACTCTTAGCTGATGTATCTATAATGAACAATTCAATGGGTTATTACACTGCATGGAACATAAGTAAGATATAACTTATTGTGGCACTTAGCTTGTGGCCTATAAATTTTCATGAACCACAAGTTAAGTCACTAATAAAGTCACTATGCTAGTATATATGGTTTCAATTTTTAAATTTTAAATTAGACACAACCATATCTAAACTATCTATCTAATAGTTATATATATACTAGTACAATGACATGTCTAGTGGCTCGTGAAGACCGATAGGTGTAGCTAGCCACTTACTTTTGTAGAGATGGGTGGCTATTAAACAAATACTAAACATTAAGCTAATTACCATGTCCTTATTAATATCCATTAAGGTATAACATAAATATTAAGCTAAGAAAAAAAAACAAATTATACTATTTAATAAATAATAAACAAAACAAAAAAAACTAATGCTAAGTATAAAAATTTAGTGAATTATAGATTTATAAATAATTAAATATTGAATTCTTAATTGAAGTTTATTTAAATCTTAATTAGGATGCATTTGAGCATACTAAGAGACAACGACCATCAAATGAATTCCCATTGTACACTTGTTACACTCGATTTAATCTTGTTGAAAGGATCAAGGAAGTCCAGAATATGAGATAATATCTAAACACCTATCCATATAATTAGACCACCTTGCAACTATGATTTACTCCTCCATACAATTTCCATTTATTTGGTTTGTTTGACAAAGTACATCGTAGCCTTTTTTAATTTCTATGGGGGTTGATGAGGGTAGATGAGTTCTTCATTTCCAATTTGGTAGCTCGATTGTATTTGGGCATGTTGAGGGCTTGCCTCTTGTTTGACTACTCGACCTCCAAGTTATACAATGTACTAGTAGAGAGCATTCCTATCATTAATTATTGTTATGTTGGTATTTTTAATAATGGGTAATGATTGACCATTCATTCGTCGTCCTTCTCCCATCCACTATAGGAATTGGGGTATGTCTCCTAGTCGTTATTAGGAGCCTCGAAGGATTCCTTGTGGGAATTTAATTATGTGAATTGAAGTTTAATTTTCCTTGTGATGTTAATACTGTCATAGGGAATCCTTCTAACACTTGAATATGTTCAGGGTTTTAGTGAAGTACTCATTCATCTGTTGTGTTTCTTGGAGACTATCAAGCTTAGAATTGTTGGGCAGATTAATTGTCTAATGAAATAAACAGCTGAAGTTCCCAAATCACAAATTTTCAACCCGAGGAAGTCTTTTATTTCAAATCTATCATGCAATATCAATGCAAGTAGAATTTCTACCTGACACTCTTCATCTATTGGTATGAAATCGAAACTCTTTGTAAACAAGACCGCACCTTCTTGAAAATAAATCAAACCTCAAACCTATTCATAAAATTACACTATAAATCTAAAAACAAAATCAACTCTTCCGAAGCAATATCTAATTACATAAATCTAAAGGAAATGCTATGTTGGCCAACGATCTATCAAACTGAACAGGAAAAAAAACTATGATAAACCTAATGAATGAAGTCATGAACTAAATAATAAAAAAATATACACAGTTGCAATCAACACTACCATCATCATCTTATGGAAGAGGGCCCTTTATCCACTGAGAAGAGTTGGATCTTTCACAATGAAGGTCTACAACTCCATAATTAAGAAACTGCTAGCATTTATTATCACAATGAAATTATTACAATAGAGTCTGAATCAAATTCTACAGCATATCATTACTTTATCTCCTCTTCTCCTCCTATCCATGAGATTTATTACATATTTATACAAAAAATAATTCACGGGGATGAGGAACCAAATTCCCAACTTGGAATATGTTTTAACAAATTTGCTAATTTGAAAACTGGCCATAATTGCAAATATAGAAAATATCCTCTCTAAGAACTACTCGTATCTCTCAAACTATAGATTTGTTTGGAAATTTCCTCAAGATTCATATAATTGAGGTCGTTACACACAAAACCCATGTCCCATAGTTTCGATATTCTTCTCCATCTTCCCGCAAATTGAAATCCAAATCTAAATCTCTTTTTATGTGGCATGTTTGTTTGTTGAGGTTGTTTGATCATGAGCTGGAGGCTTTTATGTTGAAATTGGCATGAATTGAAATAAAACATCCACATAATAAATTCTAGGAATGAAACCATGTTTTGAATCTCCATGTGGGCATGTGCTCTCATGCCAACTTTGGAGGCTTGAACCATGAGTGCTACTGCTGTTAATATGAAAAATCACTCCACAAACCATCATCAGTAAAATTATGGATAATAATATTCAACTCATCAAAAATAAAGGAAAATAATCATTATTAACCAAAAAAGCATCATTGGGAGTAATATGGTATTTCACGGGAAGTTACAATAATTAATGGATGGAAAATGGAGTGATAACTTGATAATAATAGGAAGAAGATGGATGAAATAGATGTCGATAAGTGATGAAAATATGGACAAATCTGTGACCCAACATCTCCCCAAAACCTGAACTTGTTGTATGTCCTCATGCAACCCAATACCTGTGTAGGACCCAAACTAGAAAGTGTGGAAATTGAACCCAGGTGTTAGAACAATTACACTCACAAAAATTGCCAATTACACATGCAAATTACACACAAAGGAGACTAAATATGGAGCAGAACACTAATCTGTATTGAATAAGTGTACAATAGCCAACCTTGTGAATTCATAGGCTGCCACAATAAATAATTACATGAGAGATTCCATTCAAATTTGGTCAAAAGCAAGCTTACTAAATCTAAGCAAATCCCCCATAGGTGCATAAAGCAGTTTCCAAATCTGTCTAGGAGCTCACGAATTGGAAAAATCAATTAGGAAAGCTAATAGATGATGGAAGTACAAATCATACATGCTTTTATTACGAGAAAAGAGTGGAGGATGATGAGGAAAAAAAACAAGTTAACTTCACCAAGTCAAACTTTCCCAGTTGCCTTAAAACTCAGCCAAAGCAGGCAATAAAGCAGAAAAAGAAGACATGCACTAGGAAGGCCAGGAATAAAGTAGATTTGATTCCAAGTGGTTTCTCAAGTGCTCCATGACTCAATTTTATCAAGTTTGACCACTTTGGATATGTGGAGGACAACTAGAATAAGGTGGAATTTAGAAACTAGGCAAATAAGACAAAAATTGGATTAATTAATGTCTGAGGCAGCTAACTATGGGTTGATTATTCTAACACCGCCTCTTAAGCCTGACTTATGAGTAAAATATCAGAAAATTATAGGGCCTAGCAACAAGGCTTAGTCACCCTTTACATACTGCATGCCCATTTAACCAAGGAAATAGGCAAAAACCCAGTGGGAAAAATCCTCCCTTAAATATGGACTGTAAAACAAAATTTGAAAATCTTGTCATCACTCATGCTTCATAGCATGATCAAAAATCCCCAATAGTGATTTGAGATTGTTGAATGTCTTCTCACAAAAAACTTTGGTGAATATATCTGTTACTTGTTTTGAAGATGAACATAAGAGTAGGTGAATGGTGCCATCATGCACAAGCTATCTGATGTAGTGCATATGGATCTCAATGTGTTTGGTTCTCTGTTTTTGAACTGTATCATTGCAGATTCGAATGGTACTCTGATTATCACAATAGATAGTATTTGAGTATTCTGATTCAAAGCCACACTCACTAAGTAACCCCTGCAACCATAAACATTGAGTTGCTGCATTTACAACTCCTATGTACTCTACTTCTGTAGATGAGAGTGCAATGGCACTCTGTTTCTTGCTTGACCAACTGATTGGTCCTTCGGAAAGCATGAACACATATCATGATGTTGACTTTCAATCTATGTTGTCACCTTCCCAATCACTGTCAGTAAACCCAATCAAATCAAGATCACATTTAGCTTTATAGAAGATCCCATGAGTCCTTGTTCCCTGAACAAAGTTAAGGATCCTTTAGGCTGCTCTCCAATGGATATCATGAGGCTGATCCATGTATATTGAAGCCACACTTACTGCATAATAAATATCACACTGATTATGTGTAAGGTATAGCAAACACCTAATCAATTTCCTATACAGTGTATTGTTTACCATAGGTGAAGAATTAGCTTATTCAAGCTTAACTCCTAAAAGGAAAGGAGTCTTGCTTGGCTTGCAATCCTTCATGTTGAATTTGTTCAGAAAATACAAGTCATACTTGGACTGATGTACTTTTATTATGTGTTTGTTTTGAGAAATCTCGAGCCCCAATAATGGGCTCAATAACCCCAAATCAGTCATAGAGAATGCATGGTTCATTGCATCCTTCAAGGAGGCAATTTCATCCTTTAATCTTCCTGTAATGAGAAGGTCATCAACATACAAGAAAATAATCATTAATGAACCATGAATCAGCTTCAAATAGACATTTGGATCTGACTTGCATTGAAAAAAATTCAATGATAGCAGAAAGCTATCAATCTTGGCATACCAAGCCCTGGGGGCTTGCTTAAGCCCATACGATGATTTCTTTAGCCTGCACAAAAGATATGGATTAGTAGAAAATCCTTGAGGCTGCTGCATGTAAATATCTTTAGTAATATCTCCATTCAGGAAAGCACACTTCACATCCATGTGATGTACCTCCCATTGCTTCGAAGCTGCAATGGCTAAGGCTAGCCTGATGGAGTCCATCTTTCCCACTGGTGCAAAGGTCTCATTGTAGTCTATGCCATGTACCTATAAGTAGCCCTTGGCTACCAATATGGCCTTATATTTCAAAGGTGAAACATCAGCAGCAAATTTGATTTTGTAAACCCACTTACACTGAACTAGCTTCCTCCCTGGGGGAAGATCAACCAGCTCCCAAGTGTTGTTCTTCTGGAGTTAGCTGAACTCTTCTTTCATGGATGTTTTCCATCTTGGATGATGTTCTGAATATTAATATGTATGTGGGTCTGATTCAACCATCATATATCATTTCTTTGTAAACAAGGGGTTTTTCATGCACAGAGCACTCTCAAACTGAGATCTAGTCCTCCTAGGATCATTAGGATTTCCATCTAGTTCTCCAGCTGCATGAATGGTCTTTGCTGCCCATTTTTGTATTGTAGGACTGTTAGGATATGCAATTAAATCATCATTATTAGACATATCAGAATCAGCAAACTCAACTATCTCTTCACTTACATTCAATGGTTCTGGTGGTGAAGAGGATTCTCCAACTTCCACTGCTGCTAAGGGATTTTATTGGAACTGAACACTCCTTTAAATGAAGGCTTTGTTTGTGCTCAAATTGATAAGCTTGTACCCTTTTGAATATTTAGAGTACCCAACAAATAGACATTATTGGCTTTGGGCTGCAAAGCCTTCCTCTTTTCTATTGGAATTCTAGCCCAAACCCTTGAGCCAAAAATCCTGAAATGGGTCACATATGGCTTGTGCCCTCTCCAAGCTTCGAAAGGAGTCATACCATCAAGATTTTTATGATGCACCCTATTCTGAATATAGGCTGTAGATTTTATAGCTTTGGCCCAAAAATTTGGTGGCAAAGTCTTAACCTCCATCATGCAGGTGGCCATCTCTTTCAGTGATTTGTTCTTCCTCTCAGCAACACCATTTTGCTGTGGTGTGTAAGGGATAGAATGCTGCATCTGAATACCTACATATACACAATGTTAAATGAACTCAGACTTGACTTACTCACCACCATTTCCATATCTGAGGACTTTGAGTTTCCTCCCATACTAGTTTTCAACCAAAGCCTTAAAGACTTTGAAGAGGCCATAAACTTCAGACTTGTGTTTCAGGAAGTAAACCAAGCAATACCTGAAAAAGTCATCTATGAATGTCAATGCATATTTGGCCTGACTCATTGACATATGAGGAAATGGGCCAGCAACATCACTGTGGATCAACTCAAGAGGTGCAAAGGTTCTCTCATGACTGGCTTTCTCAAATTTATGCTCTGGGTGTTTTCCTAAGATACAACCTTGACAGACTCCTTTGGAAAACTTAATCTTTGATAACCCTATGACCATTTATTTTTCACTAAGATCAGAAATATACTTGTAATTAAGGTGGACAAATATTTCATGCCAAATCTTGCTTTCCTCATTAGCATGAATCAGAAGAGTAGAGGGGTTTGATTAGGGTAGGAAGTGTGAGAACATGTATACCTTCGAAGTGTGATTTGCAATTCCGTTTTCAATGACTTTACCACTTGCGATATCTGTGATCTAAAATTCATCAGGGGATGATATGACCTTCTTTGGAGACCTTGTATGGGTCATCTGATACACTGATAAGAGGTTAGAGGCAAGACATGGAACATACAATACATTGTTGAACTTACCATGGTCAATATCAATCCTCCCTTTGCCCAAAATTTCAATGAGAGAGTCATCTCCCAGTACTATTGGTGGACCTTTCAACATGTCAAGTGAGGTGAATGCCTCCTTGGTTGAAACCATATGTCTTGAAGCTCCAGAATCAATGAGGAAACTAGGTGAGCTTGATGTGCCAACAACCAATGCATGAACTCTCTCTCTGTCTTCTGAATTTGATCCTCCTTCCCTCTTCTTTGAGCTGTCAGGAAGGGAGATTCCATTCTTCTCCATGAGTTGGGTCAGAATGTCTATTTGCTTCTTCATGCAAGATATTTCAGGAGGATTTCCCTTACTGCAGTATGCACACTTGCTCATTTCTCCTTTGTTTTTCTTCTTCTGGGGGTTCTTCTTGAAACCTTGGGGCTCCTATGGAGACTTGTTCTTGTCTCTCTTTTGATCAGGTGGATTCTTAACTTTCTTATTTCTTTTTGAATCCACCCTTGAATCTCCAACAACAAGATCTTGGTCTTTGGAAGGTTTGATGGTGGCCATCATCACCAATTTATCTTGTTCCTGTGTGAGAGATTCCATGAAATCTGCAAGGCTAGGCATTTTCCAGGCTCGCGCTGTCAACTTTGTGGCATGGAAGGTCGAGACAAACACTAAATAGTGAGGGCCAATATTCGAAAGTATGGCCAAAACTAGTTTCTCCTCCTTCTTTTCGATCCCACACTGTTTTAGCTACAAAACAAGGGCTTTGAACTTGGAAAAGTAGAGTTGCAGGGATTCAAAGCTATTGGGACTCAGGGAGATCAATTCATTTTCAATTTGATGTCCCCTCATCTCATCCGTATTATCAAAAATATCAACAATATTCTCCCATACTTCATTTGGTGATGTTAATCCATCAACATGGAAAAGGAGGTCTCTAGATATGCTCAAACACAGGAGACAATAAGCCTCATCCCTCCTGTTGTGCCATTTAATATTCTCTGCAGCTACATTGGGCTTTGCCTCTATTTCCATAGTCACTCTATAGAGGCATTTCACTCCGAACAGTATCTCCATCTCTAATTTCCATTCAAATAACCTAAATGGAGTCAAGATGATCTTCTAAGATTGATCCATAGCCCAGAAATTGTCCCTTCAGTCAGTAAAATGCTCCCAGTCAATGATGTCGAACCTGCAATAACAAATTGGAAGGAGAGGAATCGATCTACAAAGGCTCTAATACCTAGTGGAAATTGAACCCAGGTGTTAGAACAATTACACTCACAAAAATTGCCAATTACGCATGCAAATTACACACAAAGGAGACTGAATATGGAGCAGAACACTAATCTATATTGAATAAGTGTACAATATCTAACCTTGTGAAGTCATAGGTTGCCACAATAAATAATTACATGAGATATTAAAATGCATAAGGATTCCATTCGAATTTGGTCAAAAGCAAGCTTACTAAATCTAAGCAAATCCCCCATAGGTGCATAAAGTAGTTTCCAAATTTGTCTAGGACGTCACGAATTGGAAAAATCAATTAGGTAAGCTAATAGATGATGGAAGGACAACTCATACATGCTTTTCTTAGGAGAAAATAGTGGAGGATGATGAGGACAAAAAACTAGTTAACTTCACCTAGTCAAACTTTCCCAATTGCCTTAAAACTCAGCAAAAGCAGGCAATAAAGCAGAAAAAGAAGACATGCGCTAGGAAGGCTAGGAATAAAGCAATTTTGATTCCATGTGGTTTCCCAAGCACTCCATGACTCAATTTTAGCAAGTTTGATCACTTTGGATATGTGGAGGACAACTTCCATAAGGTGGAATATGGAAACTAGGCAAATAAGACAAAAATTAGATTAATTAATGTCTAAGGTAGCTAAGTATGGGTTGATTATTCTAACAGAAAGACTCATTCAATTGGTATTTTCATTTTACCATGAATAGTGACCAAAACTACTCTGATTTTCCACTAATGATGCTAATGGAATATGATAATTCTTACCAAATAATACTTGAAATTTCTTTCAAATAGTGGCTATTGGATTTCTCCCTTAAAAGTCGCTTTGAAGTAATTTCTAGCAATTCTAGTGGAGATTCGGTAATTAGTGAAAAAATTAGCGAAAACTTTAGCAGAGTTTCAGCCATTTAGTGAGTTGCAGCCATTTAGCAGAAAATTTAGCAGAGCTGCAGCCGTTTTGCGGAAATTTTAGCCGATAATTTATTGGATTTGCAACAAGAGAGCCCTAAATTTAGCGGAGTTTCAGCTAAAGAGCGCTAAGTTTAGCAAATTTTCAGCAAATAAAACATGAAACTTCTAAAGGCATTTTCTCCCAAACGACGAATTGCATTTAGATGAAATTTTGTAGGAATTGTTTTACTGGTCCAATGCATCTCCACACCAAAAATCGGAGATACCCACATCATGGATTTCAAAAAAAATTAAAACTGGATGTAGGTGATGATGGTCATTTTTTCAAAATACGTGAAGCATTTTTTCTGAAAATTTGTGAGTATATTCTTCTTAGCATAATGCTTCTACTCACCAAAAATCAAATCCATCTGATGTATGAATCTCAAGATAAAGGAAAATGGTTGTAGGTGATGACAGCCATTTTATTGAAAACCATGCATTGGACCGAGCTGAAACTTATCAGGTTTGTTCAACTTGATGTTATGCATTTCCTGTCCAAAAAACATGATAATCTGATGCATAGTTTGTGAGATATGCTCAATTCAAATTCTGCATTAAATATGGAAAAATAATGTGCATGAGTAATATGAATGGAAAATGAGAGAGTAAACTAGCAAACATAATAACCACTTCTCCCCCAAACTGAATAATTCCCATGTCCTCATGGAAAAGAATATTTTTTATATAAGGTGGAAATACCCATCTCCCCCAAACTCAACATGATGCCATTCTCTGATGCCTTGGAAGATATAAGCCAACACATGCATCAAAATACCTTCAAATTAATTACCACAAGCCTCACTACTTTTATGTGTGCCCACTGATTCATTTTTAGATTTCCCTCTTTCCAATATGTAAGACCACATCCTCACCAACAAATATTTAGATACATTATTGTAGACATACCAAGCATGAACAAAAGGTATGAAATCCGACTTATGAAGCAAATTGTGACTCAAATATGTTTAAATCATCCCATCCCATTTACCGTATTAATTTTAATATTAATGCCAAAAACAATGTTTCCAAATTTTTCTTAATGCTATTGTATACATGCCTCTAAATATGCTGCCTCAAAATTTTGGAAAATAGTAGGCTAAAACTTACATGGTTGCCCCATTGTTGCTCTGTATTATGGTGCTCTTAGCAAACTTTTTAATGTCATGGTGGCTTGAATATAGTCCTTTAAATTCCATTAACACGCTTTTTCAATCCTACATGTCATCCTTGTTTTCCTTTAAATCACAAATGTGCTACTTTTTAAGGGTACCCCTTGTTTCACAATCTCATATTTAATTACAACCATACGAATTCCCTGCTATTGTTTTTGTATGTTGTAATGATCCAAGAAACTAGTCCATATTACTGGTGTAATATCTAGAAGTTAAATATCACTAAGTGTTGAAAATCATCTGGTCCTCATATTCCCCATGTGACAAGATGCTACAGGAATGCAGAGATCATAATTGTTTGGAAAGTGGAAGCATTTGCCAATTTTTTGTTATAGATTTCCTTCTAAGATTATAGTAGCATGCTAAAGTCTGGATATATAATGAAAATATTGAATAAAATATGGGTAACGTGTGGATGGAAATGCATAAAAGAAGAAATCAACAAAGGGATTTATTGTGCTGGATATGGCATTTAGAGAATGTTGTCTAGTAAAGGATGCTTTGGATTCTTGATTTTTCCTAGGATATACCTTCACTTTCTGAGATACTTATGAATTGAATTTGATCGGCCTTTTGGATCTTCTGGATTATAATGTCTTGTATCTATGGATTATGCTATATCTGAAGAGGTTTTTGATATGAATTATGTTTTTATACACTCTTTTCTGCATTATTGGGTGAGATTTGCATCGATATGCGATGAATTAGATAAGTTGATGAATGATTGTGTTACATCTACATTTTTCCCTTTAATGTTATGTGAATGATGTGAAGTATCACAGTATTTGTCAGTTTAATGTATGTTGATATCTATGTCGATATAAATATGGGTTAATGTGATGTGAATCATAATTATAGTAGTCTTTGTCGATGTAAATATGGGTTAATGTGATGTGAATCATAATGATGGTAGTCTTTTTCATTCTAAATCTTGGTTAATGTGATTGTGAATCGTAAAAAATTTGGTTAATAGTGCAGTTGCATTGTAATTTTTGTGATCCTATATTTATGGGTAATGTTGATATTAGGTATAAGATAATGTGAATTCCTCTTCACAGTGCAGAAACTTGGTTACTGCAACCCTTCCTCAGAAATATTGGGTGAGATTGTGCTTTCTTTGCAGTTGTTGTTGGAAATTGTAAAACCTTTCTAGGATGATGTTTAAAGAGTCTGTGTCGATGGTTGTTAATAGTAGCATGAAGTGAACCATCGTCTACAGAACTATTTCAACAAATGGTTATGTTGATGGGACCATAGTGCAAAGAATAACAAGACATGCTATGGAACCCGACAAAACCAAAAATTCAGGATTGGTTTGATAAGAAATATTGAGAGTTTGATGAAGAAGAGAATCAGAACTCGAGATTGATGACAGAAGGCTGGTTGGGAAAATATATCCACTCGGATATTCATAGAATATTATTCTCTAAATTTTCGATAGATGGTTGGTGCAACTTACTTTTCAGAAGAAGAATTTGTAGGGAGGTGAGCTTGATCAATGGAACCCAGAACTAGTCCAGCAGTTGTGAAAGGTTAACAACAAAGCTTCAATAGTTGTTGACGTGTGGATAGAAAACATTTTGGAAGGGTACTTAGTGAGTTCGTTGTCGACACAATCAAATCTTATAGTGATGCAGTAAGGTAATTTTTTAAGGGAACAATGGGGAGATTTCTATTGTTGTTGCAAATGTGGATCAATATGCTCATTTGTGAAAAAGGAATATTAAAGATGAATTCCAACAAGTAAAGCCATGGTGTGGAGAGGCTGTGGGTACTGTGAAGGTAAGGGTTTGATGGAATGATACAAGTAAATGGATTGTATTCATGATGAGACTCTGAGGGAATCCACGAAAGAGTGTGGTTGTCTATGAAGTGGGCTGAGGTTTCAATAAGAAAAGAGGAGGATAACTAAGGAGAATATTGGTGTGACCGGAATAGAAAACTGTGAGAACGGACCACAAGGGACTAAGCCACCCTACAGTGATGAAGGAAATGAATTGGATATGCCTAAACCTAAGGAAGGACCAACCCAAATCTATAATGTACCTACAACTTTGTGCACCATGGAGAACATAGGAGGAATAAACACAAGTTCATCGCAGGATTGTTTTGTGTGCCAACACAATGATAATAGTAGTAGAGCGAGAAGCACTAGGAGGTGACCCAAGATGGTGGGTGATGATGTAAAACTACCATTGTTTCAAGGTAATGGAACTGAGGATCCCAAACAATATTGGTTCATATGTGAAGCAATGTGGAAAGTGAAACAAGTGCAAGATGAGGAGATCAAGAAAGGACAATTAGCAACGACCTTTCGGGGCTGGGAACTAGACTGGTATCTGACATTTGTGCAAGTACTAACATGGAATCCCCAAAGTACCTAGCGCAAATCAAGACTAGAATAATCGAGGAATTAAGAAACCAAAATCAGAAGCACAATATATTACCGAATCGAAGGAAATTAATCAATTCCCTAATGATTCGGTGTGGTATTTCTATCATTGAATCAAAACTCTAATGTCCAAGGTGAGCTTTAGAATGAGTGACATGCAACATAAAGAATGGTCCATTACATCCTTGGTACCTCACATATGCATGCCACTAATGAAATAGAAGATCACATATTAGGAAGAAGCCCTAGAAATTATGATGAAGCTGGAGGCTTCACTAGTCAGCAAAATAGGGATTGGCATGACCCAGATCGAGTCGCAGTTGGAGAGCCTTACTATCCAACTGCCATATATTAAGAAGGGAAAAGAGGTCCAATAAGAACAATGGTGCAGTTGATGTCCATTGGATGGACATTACAAGAATCAATGTCTAGAATTTCATGATTATTTACAGTAAGGGGCACCGAATCCACTGAGTCAAGGAGGATTTCCCTGGTTCCAAATTTTCCAAACAAGAGGACATCGGTTAGAGGAATTTTTGTACTTACAAAAGGTTGTGTCAAAACCAACTAATATTTTCTACAACTTATGTTGGTCAGTTAGTTATGAATAAAAGGATTGCAGAGATTATGATTTTCTTCAAGAAAAAACTATGGATACATACTTTACAAAGGGATAAGATAAATGACCAGCATAAAGAACTCAACCACAACCATAGTATAATCATATGAAACAACAATAAAACCATAAAAAACCACATTATACTCAACCATAGTATAATTAGCAGCAACCATAGTATAATATGCCACAATAGAAATTCAACCAGCCACAATATAACTAGCCATCGTACCAATGACAAGGAGGATTCAAAGGAGGGTTTTGTGGAGGATGTAACATAGGATTTGGTCATAGATGAGCAATGGGTCAAAGTTATAGACTATTTTCATGCTATAATTGTGGAATGTTGGGACACTATCAGAGGGACTATCCAAAGATAGCATCCCAATGTACTTATTGTAGTGTAAATGGTCACACTATCAAAGAATGTCCATAGCTAATTGAAAAATGGAAATCTAACAATGCACCACAACCGCAACTGAACCAAAATGCAAATCAAAATCAAAATCAAAATCCTGGACCAAATGTAGGGAAGATATCGGCTGAACTAAGAGCTCAGCTAATACATGTCTACGTAGTAACAAGAGGAGGAGCTACGATAGGATATGATGGACCACTACTAAATATCTAGCCAATGGCTTGGAAGAAAGTCCAATTTGATGTAGAAATGGAGAAAGAACCCTTCTTCGAAGTAAAATATGCCTCGATCAAGGACAATGGTAAGTTACCTATTTACGAGATGCCACTGATTTTTAATTCGAAAAACTCACCAAAGTGATAAAGAAAGGTCAATACCTTGAAAAATTTCCTAGAAATATGTCTAACATTAGAAAAGGATTGGGATGAATTAGTAGAGATATAAAGCTTGTTGTATCAACAAGAAAATGGGAGACAAGATCACCCAGTGAATTGGTTGCAAAAGAATAAAATGGGAAGAGAAATGAGAATGAATGTCTATATTAGTGAATATGAGGTAGATTCAGTCATCTTAGATATAGTATCGGATGTGAATATCCTAACCAAGTAGACATGGGAAATGATGGGGAAGTCGTAGTTAGTTTGGTCTCTCGTACAACTTCATCTAGAAATTCAGGCCAAGGTTTCTTCAGTTGGACGAGTACCTCATCTACCCATTGAGATGGAAGGACTGAAGACGTATGCATACTTTGATGTTATCGAGATAGTAGACAATGCTAGTCCATACCTTGCACTGCTAGGGATTGGTTGGGATATGGAAAACTTGGCGGTTATAAAATTCAATAAAATGATAAAGGCATTCAAGAATCATGACACAAGGGTCATTTCCCCATTGGACCCCCTGAAAGGATAGCGATATGTTGAACCAATAAAATTTGAAGATGTGGGAGGATGGGATAATGCCTATAATGTATCTAAAGACTACATGAATCCCACTGTTGATGGATATTTAGGTTGGAGGAGTATCAACTCAACATATTTAGACTCTGAGGAAGCGCTAGAGAATTGGAAGAACCTGTTACATGAAGTATAACTCAATAAGTTTGCACGAATCACTAAGTCGATGAGATGGGTAGCAATGAAAGTATATTATCTACTGACATACGAAGGACTACCTAACTTGGCATTTTTTATCAATGAGTTTGTGAACAGAGTATCAGAACCACATCGCTTGTTGGAACTAGAAGAGGAACTGAAGGTTACTCCAACAAGATGGTGGGATACACACAAGGGGTCGATAGCAGATTGGAAAATATGTCAACAACTAATGAAATTTTTATTCGAGGAGGATCAATACTACCAAGGAAATAAATATGATGGAATAAATTATCCAAGCGACCATTTGATAACATGCCAAACATCATGGGAGATGAGGACAAAATATGAATGGGTTCTTGCATTCATCCATATGATGGAAGAAATAACATGATGATGGTATGTTTCTGTAGAAATACGAAGGGAAACAACAACTTGGGAAGAGTTTATTGTCAGCTTTAGCCATAATTTCTGTTTCACGAATGAAAATCCATTTATCCGTAGTGTGTTACAAGAAATCCACTAGAAAGTATTGGAGATAGTTTCAAATGAGATATTGATGGGATCATAGTGGACACTGACACCACAGATGATGATGAATTGTTACAGTGTGTTAGGAGAACCCAATGACAAATATGATCCGAGAGATGTTGATATTCTAGATTCAGAAGGAAGCCATGACATCAAAGCACTAGAAATGCCATGCGGCAAATTTAAGCAACCGTTCAGGATAAAGAAGGTCAATATTGGGACAATAGAAGACTCAAAGTTTGCTAGTACTAGAGATTAATAGGATGATTCAACGATGGGGAAAGTCACTGATCTACTGCATGAGTTTCAGGATGATTCCCGACCAAATTGTTTGGGACAAAAAGGCATTTCAGGGGATTTGGGTGAAATGAAAATTCCTCTGAAACCTAATGTGAAAACAATAAAGAAGCGACCATATAGGGTGAATAAGAGATACAAAGAGCATGTCATACCCGAATTAGAGTAGATGTTGGATGTAGGAATGATCGAACTTATCGAGGAATCATAATGGATCAGTCTAATGGTTGTGCAAGACAAAAAGACTGGTGAAGTATGAACCTGGATCGATCTGGGGAAATTGAATGATGCAAGCCTTCATGATCCATTCCTAACATTATTTACTGACAAAGTGTTGGAAGTAGTTGGAGGACAGGAAATTTATTAATTTACGGATGGATTTTTAGGATATCATAATGAAGGAGAATAGACACAAAAACACTTTCATGATAGAATGGGGATGTTTTTAGTACACAATGATGCCATTTGGTCTCAAGAATGCACCCATAATTTTTCCAAGATGAGTTGTTGCTGCATTCAAATACTTCATTCATAAATTCCTAGTAGTCTATATGGACGACTGGACTGTCTACGGGTTGGTAAAATTCCATATTGTGAACCTTTGATTGATGCTGGAAATGTGTCGACAATATCATATTTCAGTGAATATGAAGAAATGTATATTTTTTGCACTATTTGGAATCCTATTAGAACACATTGTATGCAAGGACAGAATGTTGGTAGATCCTTCCGAGATTGAAATAATTGTCGACCTACCAACACCAATGACAGTAAAAAAAATTGAGGGAAACATTGGGCCACACAAGGTATTACCAGAATTTTATAAGGGGGTATGCATCAATCACTGCACCGATGGAGAGATTATTGAAGAAAGATGTGGAGTTCGAATGGAATGATGAGTGCCATAGGAGCCTTGATAGGATAAAGAAAAAGTTGGTCGCAACACCAATATTAGTTTTCTCATATTTGAAAAAGGAGTTCCGTGTCCATGTCGATGCTTCGTCAGTCACGTTAGGATTAATATTGGCCCAAGAAGAAGAAGGATCAATTGACAACTCGATTTTGTTTGCACGTTGGAATTTTTCTACTACAGAGAAAAACTACACGATGAAAGAAAGAGAAGGATTGGTGATGGTGTATGCATTGCAAAAATTATGCCACTACCTATTAGGAGGGAATTTAAAGAAGTTTATGGATCATTTAGCATTGAAGTAATTGGCCAATAAGCCTGTGTTGGGGGGGAATATATGTTGGTGGTTGCTATCATTCATAGAATTCGATTTTGAGATCATTATGAAACCCAAATGCTTGAACACAAGACCCGATCATCTATCAAGGATAGAGTTAGGAAAAGAACCAAGCAACATCAAGGACGACTTACTTGATGCACAATTTTTGAAATTTGGAATGGTTGATTACCATTATGAACAAATTGTTCAATTTTTTACGACAAGAAAATCCCCTGAGGACTTCACCACTAGTAATAAGAAACAACTAGTTTTTAGAGCTGGTGACTTTCAACTGATCACGAGGAAGCTATACAATATGGGGTCAGATGAAATTCTACATCAATATGTTCTTCCGCATGAGCAAGAAATAGTGTTGCAAGAGGCACATGATGGGATTGCAAGAGGACATTATGGAGGATGTGCAACCACCAAAACAATACCCATGGCTAGATTATGGTGGCCAATAGTACACAGTGACACAACATAGTATGTTATAAGCTACGATGTATGTCAAAGAATGGTAAAACCATCGTGTAGAAACAAGATGTTGTTATTACCTCAGGTAACACTACAACCATTCAAAAAGTGGGAAGTTGATTTCATGGGACCTACCAATCCACCAGGAAATAGAATAGGTGAGAGATATATCATCATTATGAATGATTATCTAACTAGATGGGATGAGGAAACAATAGTAAAGGATTGCAAAGTCGTGACAAAAACAAGGTTCCTTTTCGACAATGTGGTTACCCAATTTAGATGTTTTAAGATATTGATAAGTGATCAAGGATCTCATTTCTTCAACCAGAAAATCATAACGATGACTGACGAATTATAGATACAACACAAGAGAAGTACTCCATATCACCCATAAGCAAATGGAGAAGTCAAGGCATTTGACAAGATACTAGAAAATGCACTTACTAAGATATGAGACACAAATCATGACGGTTGGGATCTAAAAATCCCTACGATATTATTGGCCTACAGAATGACATGTAAAATACTAATAGGATGGACACCATTCAAGTTGGTTAATGGACAAGAAGCAGTGATGTTGATCGAATATATCATACCTAGTCTATGCATAGCAAATGTAATAGGAATGAGCGATGAAGGCACAATTGAATAAATACTAGCGTAGTTAGTACGCCTCGAAGAGGATCTCTTCATCATAGGATTTCATCAGCAAGTAGAGAAGGATCGACAGAAGGCATGGTATGATTTCCACATAAAGACAAAACACTTTCAACATGGAGATATGGTTCTCCTATAAGACAACAAGTTTGTGAAGCACCTAGGTAAGCTTCAGATGCATTGGCTTGATCCTTACATCATACATTTTATTATTGACGGAGGTGCAATACATTAGCAACAATTAGAGGGAGTACTTTTTGAAAACTAGTGAACGAGAGCTAGATAAATCCCTATCACAATATCCTGGTGCGGCTCTAATGCTAACAACTAAAAAAATGATGGAAAGTTCAGAAGGAAATTCTGTGAACAGAAATAAAATGATGAGAAAATTTGAACCATGACAAGGTTTGGAGCTTGTTGATATTAGACAAGGTGTGAACTCATCAAATCAGGGAATAAATGAAGCAATTACACTAGGCAAGTGATGACGCAAGTTGGAAATACCCACATTTAATGGCTAAGGAACATGTTGATTTGAAGAATCGACGGAGGATTTGTTCAATCAATGAGGGATTTGGTAATGATGCTTCAAATCTCTTGAATGAAAGGATCAAAGGCTATAAAATCATGCTGATGGGCATGGCTCAACCCATTGTGCGGGTCGAGAGGAAGAATCAGAGTGAAGAGAAGAAGAGCTAAAATGAATACAATTGTAAGGAAGAAGAGAATTCTTGTAGAGGCTTTGGAACATATTATTTCGAGCACAAGTACGTAGTAAACACCATTTGTGAGGGAATCCATAATGGAAGAACAACTAGATATTGTATCTGCAAAAGTGCGATCAGTTAGGAATAAAATAAGTGCCACTTATCTGATCACTCTGAACAGAAGAACCAAGAAGACTCAAAGCTCGACGAGGGGGGCTGCAACAGAGGGAGAAGCAATTCCATAGACCACAATGGAAGAGGAAACAATGGCAAGGGGAAAAATACTAAGGACAACGATAGAAGAAATACCAAGGTACATACCATCAAGAAAGGAAGGGGAACCGATGGTACAAATTGGAAAGAATACCAAGTATGCCATCAATATGGACACAATATCTAAGGGCAGCCATGTAATGACCAACATACTATTGCAACTATAGAAGTGTTGACACAAATATATCGACATCGGTTCACTTCACATTATTGCCAAAAAATACTGACATAGACTCCCTAAACGTCGACCTAGAAATGTTTTATCCTTTCTAGCAACACCTGCAAGGTAGGTGGAGTCTCACCCGAGATGTTTGAGGGAGGGCTACAGGAACCACATTTCCATAGTAGAAAGAGGAATTTATATTATCTCTACTTTATTGTGACATTAACCAGAAATATATGTTTATAACTATGTGATTAACCATATCTACTCAACATTATTTTCAATCACACCAAACTAGATTTAGATCGACGAAGACATCGACATATATTAAATCGCTAAGTACCGCAACACTTCACATCATTCATGATAAAAACAGGAAAACATCATTCATCCACTCATCTGATCCGCTGCATATTTTATTTCATTAACACATAACACATTCTAACATAGATAAAACATCATAACCAAATTTCCAATGAACATCATAAAATACAAAATATTCCTTAGTCGACTAATGCTGCACTAAAAGATAAAGAGAAACAGATGATTCCACATGTATCCAAAAGACACATAATAGATCGATCAATTCATTCCCAAAACAGAGGTCAACAAATACAACAATAGATTGACAAATCATTTCTATCCAAATTTCAATGATGCTCGATTAAATAATCATTTACACATACAAATATAACTATTTTTATAGGCTCATTAGGTCATTACAAAATGGTCCACTTGACCAATCACTAAATTACTTAATCAAAATTCCCTAATTTGTTGGTTTCTCCTTTCGCTGCAACTGACTTTTATTTCTTTTGATGTTTTTATTTTCGGTGGTGAAAGTGTACTTTTCACACTCTAACCCCTTCCAAATAGTCCCCCCCAAGAAACTTGTGACTCATCCTTGATCCACCTCACCTAGAAGCAGCTGGTGCATTTAACTTTATCTTGAAGTCATCATATTCCGTTTTGGCTTGTTCGACAACTTCCTTGTGAGCCTGCAATGCCTTGTTTTCCCTCTTCATATCGACAAAAATTTTCACCAGTCACAATAATTTTGCTTTCGCAAACATTTTTGTACTAATGTATGGAATCTCTTCACGGGCCATGGAGACTTCCCTCTCCAGCCTTTGCATGTCCTCAAATTTTGAGTCCTTTTCTCCTTTATGATCACTTCCATTTCCACCGAGAGGTGTTGAAGTCCCTCTTTAGCACTTTCTTCATGTTGCTTGTACCATACCAATTGATCTTGGAATGTTGCTTCACAGTCTCTTATTTCTTCGCTTGCTGCGGGCTGAAGTCTTGCTAGCACATGCATCAAAAGCATATTTACATCCAGATCGATGAATTCATACTTTTGCAGTTTAATTTCAGTATCCTAATCCCCCATTATGACTACATGTGGTGAGATTTGGATTATTATCACCCTTGTACCAATGTCGAATTCTACCTCCCTTTTCATTGTTTATTCTTGCAGTATCTTTGTCTCGAGTATTGAATTTGTGACGGTCTATAGTAACTATCTAACTTGGTGGAAATATCCTATTACATGTTATGTTAGATTTGCTTCATTCTCATTTTTCACCGCAGTGATTGCAACCAAATCCTTATTTACCTGCTCATCGGAGATCCTTGTGGTGCTACTCCCTGCACCTTGCTCGAACCGGTGCTTTGTTCGCACCTCTTCTTGTTTTTTCTCCAACTTTGATTCTATAGGATTTGTGGAGGATGCCTCTTCTTATGATTTCTCTTCCTCATATGAATCCTATGGTTTATCCTGCTCATTTGGGATATCTGGCAGTGGTCCATTTCTTGGGTCCGACATTTCTTTTGTACTTACTGAAACTTTCTATTCTAGGGTCCATTCTTTGATGATGGAATCCATATCTTCCTCCATTAGCTTATGCTATTTCATAAGACATTGCTACTCTGGATTTGCTCATGCCTAAATATGTATGGCATGGTTCTCTATCTCCAATGAAGAGGGAGGTCTCCTTGGCCTATGAAGAGGTAGCTAAAATTAGCCCAGAAATTCTTACGAAAGAAAAGGCATTGTAGTTAGGGAAAGTTTTTGCACATCCATGGAAGAAAAATGAGGAATTACATGCTAAAGTGGTTTCCAACACACCACTAGAATAGATAGTAGAAGGGAGAAGTGTGATAGAATATGATGTAACAAATATTGTGGAACTAGAGAAGGAAGCACAAATGATTGTGGAGGATATACTTGCCACCCATCATCATGGGTATCCTTGCTAGTGGGCCCACCTGCACTACACATGCTATTGTAGGTATGCTACCCATTGGTAGCGACCCCACACTAGCTACCATGGGACCTACCATCCCTCCTTCCATGCTTAGGGGTAGCGTCCCTTCCATGACCATTCCAACTATCCTCGGTGTGGGAATTCAATGTCATATACCCCCATTCATGCATGGAAACTATGGTTCTACAAACACCGGCACCATTGTTGGTCCATCCCAAACCAACCTCGGGTCTATCCTGCCTTTCATGGCTCATCTTAACATTCCATATTTCACCAGATTAACGAATGACCCCATCCGTCATCAACCTAACTGGCCTCCCATGCCTACCAAACTTCCCTTTGTGCTGCAGCTGCAACTTGTTTCCCAAATTTTTGAAAAATTTTGGACCCTCCTTTTGATTTTATCTTGCATGGATTTTTTTTGGTTTCCTGAACTTTGTTTTTTCCCTCTGCTACAAATTTGGATTTTCTTGATTTTTAATTGAGGTAAATTGTTTCCTTCATTTTGGAAGTTGGATGATCTAAATCTGCCTTTGTCTAGTCAAAGATTTTGATTATAGAGTTTGTTTATTTTTTAACATTTGCTCTGTTGATGATTTTGTTTTAGCACTATCGAAATTCAGTTGAAGTTTGAGTCATAAATTTAGTTATCTATGCTGTTGTTGTTTCAGAGGTTAAAATAGCTGATTTCATTGCTGCCCAACCAAGAATATTTTGAACGCTTAACGCTTTGTTTTTCGATAAATTTTCGCTATCGAAAGTCTATTTATGTATGAATCAAGGCCGTAGTTCTCTATGCAGATGTCGTTGTGGAAGCCAACTAATGAACGTCCCGATGGAAAGTCATGTTTTTCACCAATGGGCTTTTAGCTCCTTTATTTATTTTCGAAAAACCTTTACTTTTTGACTTTTGGCATTTTTGTTTTATCAGCAGTCGGAGTTTTAGTCTTTAACAACGCCACTGTTTCGGAGTCCTTATTGTTTGTCTCACCGACACTATGGAATATTTTGCATCTCGAGGTTCTAATGAGTTAGTCATTAGTTTCTTTGATTACCAACGATGTTTCCTATTGTTGCGGAACCCTTATTCCATATGACTCCCGTCGTTGTGACTCCTTAGTGAACTAACCATCGAACATATAGTTGTTCCGTGCGCCAATGGTTAGTTCTGATTTTCGTCGATGCCTGGTTTTATTGATCAAACCTTTTACTTTGCGATGTTTCATTTTCACTATCGAAGCAGTGTTGATGATTGATTTGAGGAATAGTCCTTTGTGTTATCGACACGGCGGCAGTGTTAAGCTTTAACTGAGCGATTCGTAGTCCTTCGAGCCTCCGATCGTCGATGTTTTCAGTTGATCTCAGAAGTTGTAGTCTGATTGTCTTCTATCATTGCGGCTGTGTAGTACACTGTCTCTCTTATGTTTAGTTGGTTTATCTGCTAACACATTACTATATAGTCCTCCAAGCTTCCGATCGTCTATGGTTTCATGATTACCGGGACTCATAGTTGGTTTGTCACCGTCCGTTGCGGCTTTATAGTGAACTATCTCACCAATGATTAGTGGTTTTGAGTTCTAACCTTTAGCTTTAGAGTTTCCGACCACCAATGTTATTATGTTGAATGAAAAACCATTAGTCTATATATATTCTGCTATTGTGGTTACTTAGTGAAATAACCATTCGACATATAGTCCTTCCTCTCGCTGATGCCGATGCGTTTAGTGGGTAGTGGTTCCAATTTCTGATACGCGACTTCGGCAAAATTTAGTGCTTTATACTACGAACATTGCATAAACTTTCAGCTTTGTCTTGCTGATATTGCATATTATCTTGTGTCTTGACCTGCTGATATATAGTGCTTCTTCCTGTCGATGTGAGTTTCCCACCCGATGCTTAGTGTTCAAAACTATCGATAGGGTCTTCCCACTATTTTCATGGGCGATGAAGGTTTCTATTTTTGGTCAAGTTAGGTATTTCTCGATGAGAACACATTACAAGGCCTCACTTTTGATGATTAGTTTTATTGATAGTGTGGTTTACGTTTTGTGAAAATCTATATGATCTTGAAGGCAGTCCGGATTAATTATGAGTTTTTCGTTTTAACTGCAGACAGACTTAGAGGATTTTTCAGACCCTGTTTGATGATTACTACTACAAAGAAGACATATATAAAAGACAAAGTAGAAGGGAGTCGACCGAGGAAAGGAAAATTAAGAAGCAGAGATGTTGATAAAGAAAAGAAGAACTTGAAGGTCTGAGATCAACATGATCTCAAAAGGACCAACGGATTACTGAACATAATCAATAGCAGCAGAGCCTCGGGCTTGGGAAAATTTCATCAGTTACCAAGCTGGTCGCTTTTTATAAATTTCTTTTAAATATTAATATGAAATGTAACGTATTGTATAAATCATGAGCACTCATTAAAAGACAAAATTGTGGGATTAAATAGTTGGGGGAGCCCAAAGGTCACAAGGGGGGCAGCCCAAAAGTTTTGCTATTTTGTATAAATATAGGAGAGTTAGATGTAGAGAAGGAATTTTTCCGAGATAGATTTGTGAGAGTATCTTGTAAGAAGAACTATTTCCTTTTACAATAAAGAATTACAAGTTTCCTATTGGAGAAATCTTGGTGGAAGGTTTCGAATGCTGTGCTATGGATTTGTTGAATGTGAACTATTTCATTTTTAGCTTGTGTTCATTAACTGTGAGATCTTTCTAACTCTTTGAACCTATGTTCTTGTTATGAATGCACTCTAGTTTATTCTATGAAATTTCCACTATGAGTAATGAAGGATTTTCATAAACAATGAGTTATCTTGTTGTTCATATATCTATTAATGTTCATGTGTCTTGAAATATGTAATAGCTATCTGTGATTTTTCTTAATGCATGCACAGAAACACATTACTCATTGATAAATGATAATCCTGCTCCCTAGGGATAGTTTCGATAGTTAGTTTTAGTTTCTTACTATGTGTGATTTAGATGCAAGAGAGTTAAGACGAGAGGTAAGAACCTGCGCATCACATTGTGACCACTCCTCGTATTCTCTATCAATCTACATTTTTAGATAGGCAATTGCACATCATACTTAAACATAAAAAACTAAAAAATGCATATGGTGGACCAGGTCGTAACCGGTAAAACCTTGTATTTTGTTACTTGACCTACGGTAGCCAGGCCATAAACCGGATGGATTCCCCATACCAAACAGTAACGGGCTAGTTGGGAACGTTTACTGGGGAGAATCCCTAGCTGTTGTTACCTGTGATTTTCCAGGCCTCAATAGTTTTTGATGCTAGAAGGAGGGCTGCTAGTGCATGGCTGGCCGAGGAAATCCTTTTCCTCAAAATTATTCCACTGGTAACAGTTCTGAGAGCAATTTGTTTCCTAATCCAATTCTTGAAGAAAATGGTAAAGAGCATCTATATTCTATCGATAACGAAGTAGTCAATTATTTGAGAAGATTTACTAGGGCATATGCGAAGAACATTGGAGGATTAGCAATTATTCCTGTCTTACCTAGAAGAGAATATCAAAAGAAGGACAACCCTATATTGGAAGACGCAGTGTTGGTTGAATATTTTGAAGAACTGGTAGAAACAACCTTACAGGAAGTTGTTCAATCTCTGAATCAGTTGGACCCAGATACACCTTACTGTTCACATGTTCATACCCCTGTTCATTCACCACCTCACTCTCCACTTAAAATCGTGGAAAATGTAAATGCAAATCAGCCACCAAATCCACCACCTGCTTGGAAGGCTAGGTCACCTTTGAACCTGGCACTTCCTTTGCATGATTTGCCTCAAGATTTTGAGGAAATGTTTCCTAAGTTTGACCCAAGTGAAATAATTTTGGTAGATGATCATTTGCGAAGCTTCTACTTGGCTATAGAAGGACTACGGGCTGGAAAACTTGAAGATGTAGTTTGTAGATTATGTCCACATACCTTGAAAGGTGCGGTAGCCTCATGATATTTTTCTTTTCCTGAAAATTCAATCACAGGTTCGGAAACATTTGAAAGAAAATTTAGGAGTAAATATGCTGTCCAAAAAACTCATGCAGCTCTAATGAAAGGGTTATGCACTTTAAATAAAGAAAGAAAAGAAAAAGTGCATAGTTTCACTCAAAGGTTTGCTGCTTATCTTAAAAAAAAATCAGCAGCTGATAAGCCCTCTGATAAAGTTCTGATTGAATACTATACTTCAGCTCTAGGGCTTGAATTGGACATGTTTTCCAAGATGTCATTCAAGCCTACATTGTCAGAAACTTATGAAGAAGCTGAGAGAGTAGAAGCTAAAAAAGAAAGCATAGAAGATTATCCTGAGCAGTCGAAAGAATTTTTTTTGTTGTAAGAAAGCATTGTTACTGACTAAGCCTAAGGATGAGAAATCACATTATTTTGAAGGAATGTTGAAAATGATGCAGAAGCTGTCTAACAGAGTGATAGATTTGGAAAAAGAAAAGGAAGCTCAGAAATCTTATAAGCCTTACTATGAAAGGAGAGAAAATAGCAATCAATCTAAACCTCCTCCACAGAGTCCTACATCAATGAATTTAATTGAGGTAGGTATGGATAACTTTTGCACCTTTCATCACTAGCCTCATTCTGAAAAAAAATTTCCCTCAATGGATCATTTCAATGACATTAGTAATGAATCAGCTATTGGACTCTAAACTAACAAAAGATGATGAGCAGGAAGAAAAAAATAATCAACCTATAGAAAAATAAGAAGAGGATGCTTTAGTTTTATGGGACTGTGTCCCACTTTTTAATACAGAAGAGGAAGGTTCACTAAAATAGGAAGAAACATCAGAAATAAATGTGACAACAAGAATTCAAGCTTTGTTAAATAAGGACAATTCGATACTTTCGAAGATTAAGAAATTCAGGAGAATATGAAGAAAATACAGAAGAACAACACATATGATAAAATACCTGAATTTACCATTACCAATCAAGATCCAAAACAAGTCAACATGCTTGTTAAGCCTATTGAAGACAAAGTGGATAATGTTAAGGAAAGTCTCAAAGCACCTGAGATGGGGTACGATATTGTGGAGGACATTAAAAGGGATAAGGAAAATATTTTGTGTTTTTAAATGTGTAATGTACCTCAACAGAAAGAAAAATTGTTAAAAGCACTTGAAGTACTAGAGGAAGAGATTCCCACTAACAACCAACTTGTAGAATAAATTGTAGAAGAAAGTGTGGGAGGTAAGGCTAGGTTTTAAACCCCACCATTCCTCCTGACTTTTGAGATTTTAAACCATAATGTGCACAATTGTTTAGTAGACTCAAGGTCAACAGTCAATGTTATTCCACTATCAGTTTGCAAGAAGATCAATGGACAACCTAAACCAACTACCTGGTAGGTTACTCAGCTAGATAGGACCAATGTGAAAGTAGTCGGGGAAATGGAAGATGTTTTGATTCGCTTATCTACAAATGAAAAGATACGTTAGCACATTGATATTGTGGTAGCAGACATACCTGATGTTTATGGACTTGTTTTGAATCGATACTGGTCAGCAAGGCTAAATGGATATTTTGCATCAGATTGGTCACATCTATGGTTCCCTCATAAGGGAAGTCCAAAACAGATAAAAATATTAAGAGAGCCCCACATGAAGCACAATGTTACTCAATTGGAAGAAAAAAATAAACCAAGGAATTCTATGTTGGGAATTATCTAATTGAGCTAGAACCAGGAAACTCCCAAGCTGAAGAAGCCAATAACATATCTGACACCCAAACCGATCTCCTTCGATTTTCACGGGATGATGAGATTGATTGTAAAATAGTAGATTTAGTTTCAGATATAGTTTTTAATTCAAGACCAGTAAAATTAGATAATGGGTAGGCCTTTTCAATTTGTAGTCAAGCCTAGCCCCTCAACTTACAAGTTTCCAGATTTACAAGGGTGAGCAGAGAACTGACCAGTTAGTGGTTTAGTTCTCAAACTTTATTTTTCTTGTTTTCTTTTATTTCTTGATTATATTGTACATAAATAAACTGATTTGGTTGTTTATTTTTTATTTATTTATGTTTGTTTTAGTTGTATTTTAAGAGTATGTATTATTGATTTATTTGAAATAATTCTTCTACTTTAGTAGTTTTCCTAAATGGCTATGAGCACATTAAAGTCCTACTTAATCCTTGTAAAATAACTCAGGATCAAAAGGTCTAGAATACTATTTCGAGGCTCCATCCATCTCACATTTAAAAATGTCTTATGGGGTGATAGCAAAAGACCCATGGAAAGGAAGCAGGGTAAACAATATATTATATATAAATGATCCTATGCCAAGAATTGAAATCCAAAAGGAAAATAAAAGTAAAAAAATATTCTAAGAAATCAATATGTATCAAAACAAAGTACTGAACCATATGAGTACAAAATTGCCAAAGCTCTTCTCCATTCATGAGCTGAAAATTAAGTACATCTCTCACACAAAAGGACACTATGGATAGAGGAGCCTGAATAAAAATTCAAAAAGAAAGGCATGCAGGAGGACTCAAAAAGGACAAAAAGGTCCAAAAGCACAAAAGTGAAAAATGGAATGGGAATGAGGAACAAATGAATATTTCTGTTTACAATATGTCACAATCCTGTGGTGTCCAAGCTGGGAGCTACTCGAAGACAGAGATAAAAAATGAAACTCATACTCCTGGCCTAAAAAGAGTTATCTTGACTTTGAAATCTTGGTTTCCATTTTCCTCAATTGGACTATCATCAATGATTAAAAGTACATATATTTGAAATTTGGGAAATCTAGACGACTAGAAGAATTCAACATATTGGTTTTATTGTCATACAGTCTGTTATTTAAGGAAGAAATTATCTAGAGATATGGGTTCACCAGGTAGTAACCAATTGTTGCAACTGCAACTTTTTTCCCAATTTTTAAAAAAAATTTGGACCCTCCTTTTGATTTTATCTTGCCTGGATTTTTTTTGGTTTCTTGAACTCTGTTTTTTTCCCTCTGCTACAAATTTGGATTTTATTGATTTTGAATTGAGGTAAATTGTTTCCTTTGTTTCAAAAGTTGGATGATCTAAATCTTCCTTTGTCTAGCCAAAGATTTTGGTTATGGAGTTTGTTTATTTTTTAATATTTGCTCTGTCGATGATTTTGTTTTAGCACTATCAAAAGTTGGTTGAAGTTTGAGTCAGAACTTTAGTTATCTATGCCACCATTGTTTTAGAGATTAAACGAACTGATTTCATTGCTTCCCACCCAAGAATATTTTGAACACTTAAAGCTTTGTTTTTTGATAAATTTTCACTATCGGAAGTCTATCTATGTATGAATCGAGGCCGTAGTTCTCTACACAGCCGCCATTGTGGAAGCCAACTAATGAACGTCCCAATGGAAAGTCAAGGTTTTTGTCAATGGGCTTTTATCTCCTTCGTTTATTTTTCAAAAATATTTTACTTTTTGACTTTCGGCGTTTTTGTTTTATTAGCGATTGGAGTTTTAGTCTTTACGATGCCGCCATTTTGGAGTCCTTGTTGTTTGTCTCGCTGACACTGCGGAGTATTTTGCATCTCAAGGTTCCAATGAGTTAGGCATTAGTTGCTCCAATCATCGATGATGGTTTCTATTGCTATGGAACCCTTAGTCTATATGACTTCTGCCATTGCGGCTCCTTAGTGAACTAACCATCCGACAGATAGTTGTTCCGTTCATCGATGGTTAGTTTTGATTTTTGCTGATGCCTGGTTTTATTGATCAAAACTTTTACTTTCCGATGTTTTGTGTTTGCTATCAAAGCGGTGTTGATGATTGATCGGAGGACTATTCATTTGTGTTGCTGACACGGTGGAAGCGTTAAGCTTTAACTTGTCGATGCGACTGTGTAGTACACTATCTCTCCGACGTTTAGTTGGTTTATCTATCGACACATTACTAGTTAGTCCTCCAAGATTTCGACCATCAATGGTTTCATGATTACCGAGACTCATAGTTAGTTTATCACCCACCGTTGTGGCTTTATAGTGAACTATATTGCCTATGATTAGTGTTTCTATGTTCCGACCTTTAGCTTTAGAGTTTCCAACTGCCGATGTTTTTATGTTGACCGTGAAACCTTTAGTTTATATGTCTTTCACCGTTGCAGCTGCTTACTGAACTAACCGTCTGACATATAGTCCTTCCACTCATCGATGTCAATGTGTTTAGTGGGTAGTGGTTCCGATTTCCGATATGCGACTTCGATGAAATTTAGTGCTTTATATTACCGACATTGCAGAAAATTTCAGCTTTGTCTCACTGGTATTGCAGATTATCTTGTGTCTCGACCTACCAATATATAGTGCTTCCACCCATCGATGTGAGTTTCCCGCCCGATGCTTAGTGTTCAAAACTGTCGATAGGGTATTCCTGTTGTTTTCATGGGTGACGAAGGTTTCTGTTTTTGGTCAAGTTAGGGATTTTGCGATGAGAACACAGTATAGGGCCTCACTTTTGATGATTATTTTTATTGATAGTAATTTTTATGTTTTGTTGAAAAGCTAGATGATCTTGAATGTAGTCCAAATTAATAATGAGTTTTTCATTTTAACTGCAGACAGAATTAGACGATTTTTTAGACCCAGTTTGATGAATGCTGCTACAAAGAATACATATATAAAAGACAAAGCAGAAGGGATTCGACTGAGGAAAGGAAAATTAAGAAGTAGAGATGTTGCTCAAAAAAATAAGAAAGTGAAGGTCTGAGATCAGAAGGATCTCAAAAGGACCAATGGATTACTGAAGAGAATCGATAGCAATAGAGGCCCAGGCTTGGGAAAAGTTAATCAGTTACCAAGCTGGTTGCTTTTTATAAAGTGCTCTTAAATCTTAATTTGAAATGTAATGTATTGTATAAATCATGAGCAGTCACTAAAATACAAAATTCTGGGATTAAATGTTTGGGGGAGCCCAAAGGTCCACAAGGGGTAGCCCAAAAGTTTTGCTATATATGGGAGAGTTAGATGTCGAGAAGGAATTTTTCCCAGATAGATATGTGAGAGTGTGTTGTAAGAAGAACTATCTCCTTTTACAATAAAGAATTACAAGTTTCATGTTGGAGAAATCTTGGTGGAAGGTTTCAAATGTTGTGCTATGGATTTGTTGAATGTGAACTATTTCGTTTTCAGGTTGTGTCCATTAACTGTGACCTTGTTCTAACTCTTTGAACCTATGTTCTTGTTATGAATGCACTCTAGTTTATTCTATGAAATTTCTACTATGAGTAATGAATCCTTTTCATAAACAATGAGATATCTTGTTGTTCATATATCTATTAATGTTCATGTGTTTTGAAATATGTAACAACTATGTGTGATTTTTCTTAATGCATGTGCAGAAACACATTACTCATTGATAAACGATAATCTTGCTCCCTAGGGATAGGTTAGATAGTTAGTTTTAGTTTCTTGCTTTGTGTGATTTAGATGCAAGAGAGTTAAGACAAGAGGTAAGAACCTGCGCATCACATTGTGACCACTCCTCATATTCTCTATCAATCTACATTTTTAGATAGGCACTTGCACATCATACTTAAACATAAAACAACTAAAAAATACACACAGTGGACCGGGCCGTAACCTGTAAAACCTTGTATTTTGTTACTTGAACTACAATAGTCGGACCGCAAACCAGACGAATTCCCCATACCAAACAATAACAAGATAGTTGGGAGCGTTTACTGGGGACAATCCCTAGCTGTTGTTACCTACAATTTTCTAGGCCTCAACACTCTAACATACCAAAATTAGAGGGAAAGGAAGGTGAAGACCCCTAGAACCATATTATGTCTTTCCACTTATGGTATCCATCAAATAACATTGTGGATGACTCTATCAGACTGTGGATGTTATAGTGCACACTTACCAGTGTGGCTGCCAAATGGTACATCAAGCTGCCTTAGGCCTCTTACCCTGATTTACCTCACTTTCCTCCTTATTCCTCCAATACTTACAACTACTTGTATGATATGACAAGGGAGTGGAGATCCCATTATCCTTCCTTCAAAATAAAGCTACCCACATCATAGACCACATCCATGAGTGGCGATGACGACGTAGCCTGTGCAAAATCCAATTGGATGAACGAATCTTCCTTGAATGGTCCTTAAAGACCTTACTCTCACCCATATCCAAGGACTTCGCATCTAAGCGACCCTAATTCGAGGAGGATGCCATATTAAAGGATCAACAGTTCAGCTTAATCTATGCCCAGTCTGGGTATTTATACACCATCATACTTGATGCTCCTTGTGTCAGCACCTCTCGCTGTGATATGCTGGGGGAATCCCGCACTATAGATGGAGTCATCAAGTCGGTCACAGAACATCCTCAGTACTATGCAGCCACTCCCATGATGCCACCACACCTAGTTAACGTCCATAGTGTTTCCCAACCCAACTATATACCCATTTACTCATGGATGATGGCTTAGTCTAGGGCCAACTCCTACGTACCTCCTACACCAACTCATCATGTTTATGGACCAACTTGGTCAAAACTATTGTACTTGGTCCAAATCATAGGATTTGCAGCCCCTCCTACTGCTCTAGCCTATTATGCATCACCTATGCAACCCACTCTGACCTCAACCCCATCTCCTTCGGTTTCTAGGGGACATATTTTTGCTCATCAAAACCTTCACAACCAACATGCCTCCAATAACCAAAAAGGGAAGGGCAAGAAAAATCAAGGACAGAATAGAGGCAATAATCAGCCCCAAGGGGGCATCCAACAGACTAACCCTCCCACCAACAATGGCATTAACTCGTCAGGACAAATCCCCCAACATCCTGATCGACTAGGAAAGAACCCTCAATTATGAACCAATCATCTGTGTGATTTATGCAACACCTATGGTCATTAAACCCATCTATGCCCTCACATGGCTCATGCCCGACAACTTCTCCAGAATGAAGCTCAACACGATACCAATGCAGTAGCCCAGGATCAGCCCAACCTTGCACCACCAGGTCCTCTGCCGATGGTGCTCCAAAACCCCCTCCCACACCAAGGAATGGTTTCAACCACACCCTTGGCCCCACCTATTCCCCAAGCTAACACTGAGGCCCCACCTGTAGAGACCGAAGTCCATCACCTCATGATGGTGTCTTCTGACATCAACTTATAGACTCGACGCAGCCAGTGTGGCTCCACCACAGAAACCATTCATCCATCAGTGAGATCTACCTCTAACACTTCTAGTATGCCCCTCCACTTACCTATACCCCCCACTAATGGGGTTTCCAGAGTCCCATGGTTTCCTATACGATGTATTTCCAACAACACAACCACTCGAATTGCCCTAAATTATATCATCGTTGATGACTTAGCCCAGTCACCTACAACCATGTCCGCTCTAGAGGTGCTCAAAACTTTCCCATTAGAGAGTAAAGAGTTGTTATCCACACTAGGTTTCATTCATCCCTCTTACTCATTCCTACCATTGAAAGCATGTCCATCCCTTCCTTATCTGCTGTTGTCCCAGGATTATTTTCGAACACCCCGATGATGAACACTTTCCCATCTATTACACCTCTCTCTACGCCTACTGACACAACATATTTGTGCACTATCACATCGAATACCATCCTGACCACAACACAATAGTAGTTGCAACCCCAAACATTATCCCCTAAGAATTATTGGGGTTCATTCTCGATCCATATTATCGCCTTCCTTTTTCCACCATCTAGCATTGTGAGAAATCCTATCATGGATACTCTCAATTTATCTAATTTCATGTTGGGAATTCCAGTGTGGTATCTTGAACCACCCAGCCCACCTCCTATACCCTAGGTTGTGTCAACTCCTGTCCAACCTATTGAGATGGAATCATGCCCTCCTCCTGGTCCACCGACAACATCTTCCATTCCCAAATCATCCCCTCCACTTCCAAAGAAGGCCGGGGGAAAAACCACCAAATCCACAACTGAACCTCGACCGACTCCTCCTTGCACTTTGTGCAATATACAAGGACATGCGACGTAAAATTGTCCAAAAATTACCTATCCTTCGCACACACATGGACACTATGGCTATCGCTGCAGGGTATTCCATTAGTCACCATCCCAGCTCTGCCAACAACCAAGAACAAGTCATTTAGGACCAACCATCCTTGCACAATTTGCGGCGTGTATGGACATTATTCTCACCATTGCCCAGATTTGTCCGAGTATCGGTAAGTCCTTTGCAATCTTCGGAAACAATCTCATGAGTATAAGATCAAGTTCAGCAAGGAAATCCACCCTTCGGATTCATCCTCAAACACAACCCCCACCATATACATGATCTCTACTTCCATTATTCCTTCCTCCTCGTTGATTGTGGGATATCTAGCTAATCTATCCCGGCACCACTTTTACGATGACGAAGAGATCGTCAAAACCACCACTAATTTTACCCCATTTCACTTAGCCCATGGTGTGGGGTCAGTTATTCTCATTGAATTCCAGATTCCTCCCCCACATACTTTGCGCCAACTGCAGAGTCTCTAAGGCAAGGCCAATTTCCTTCGTCGGAGGTCCTATTCCTGAGTCGCTCACCATGCAGCACTTGAGGCATCGTTTTTATTTTTTTTGTTTTACATTGTTTTTACTATGATTCGATGACCCCCTCTAGTATTTTCTCCATGTCTAGTCATAGTTAGTCCATTGTATAAATCCATCACATAATTTGCACGTGAGCAGGTGGATATAACCCCTTCTCTTGTGCCACTAGTGGCCCAATGGAGGGTGCGGTCCCACGTCTACACATGCACATAGTATGTTGCACGTATGATCTATCTACCATTATTCGAGCATACTATCGGGTTCCAAGAACTACCCTAGAGTTCAAGGCTTCTCTGTATCTCCCCAGTATTACATGCCCATGTATGGATCGTCCTCTATAAGCATAGGAAGCTACCACCATTGTGCAAAAATCTCTAGGTAGAGAAAGGATCTTCTATATTTCCTCTATCCTTACCAATTCTTTGGGCCATTTCCTGGAGTCATGTCAATTTACATGCCACCATGCGAATCACACCTTGTACATTGTGCTAGCTCCATACCCATAGGCCTCCATTTGGTCTAGTTTTTACCCGTGCACCATTGCACCAAGGGCAGCATCACTAGCTTCTAGTCAAAGTCATTCAGATTCTATTTGAGATGTTGTTCACACCATCGAGTTTAGTTTTCCATCCTCTAAATTTCAATGATACCCTTTTCTCATGCTCTCACTATGATTTTCTAGGCCATTTTCTCGAAGTCACCACAATTTATGTGCCATCATGCGAATCTCTCTTTGTATGTATTGGCATTTTCATGAGCCACCTACTCCATCCATACTACAAAGTTGGCCATATTTTACCGCTATCGATCATCCCGTAATGGGGCCCCATCAGTGTTTCACATTTATTCCCATTAGCCATGTACACAACATAACCTCTTTTTATATATCGAACACTTCCCCCTTGCTTGATTGACCATTATGGAGTTTCTATTAAGATATTTTTTGACTCTTAAAAGAATGAAAAGTGTTATAATAATCAACCCATAGTTAGCTACCTTAGACATTAATTAATCCATTTTTGTCTTAATTTCCTAGTTTCCATATTCCACCTTATGCAAGTTGTCCTCCACATGTCCAAAATGGTCAAACTTGCTAAAATTGAGTCATGGAGAACTTGGGAAACCACTTAGAATCAAATCTACTTTATTCCTAGCCTTCCTAGTGCATGCCTGCTTTTTCTGCTTTATTGCCTGCTTTTGTTGAGTTTTAAGGCAATTGCGAAAGTTTGACTAGGTGAAGTTAACTTGTTTTTTTTCCTCATCATCCTCCACTCTTTTCTCCTAAGAAAAGCATGTATAAGTTGTCCTTCCATCATCTATTATCTTTCCTAATTGATTTTGCCACTTTGTGAGCTCCTAGACAGATTTGGAAACTACTTTATGCACCTATGGGGGATTTGCTTAGATTTAGTAAGCCTGCTTTTGACCAAATTCGAATGGAATCCTTATGCATTCAAATATATCATGTAATTATTTATTGTGGTAGCCTATGACTTCACATGTTTGGATATTGTACAATTATTCAATACATATTAGTGTTCTACTCCATATTCAGTCTCCTTTGTGTGTAATTTACATGTGTAATTGGCAATATTTGTGAGTGTAATTGTTCTAACACCTGGGTTCAATTTCCACATGGTATCAAAGCCTTTGTATATTGATTTCTCTCCTTCCAATTTGTTATTGCAGGTTCGACATCATTTACTGGGAGCATTCTGCTGACTGAAGGGACAATTTCTGAGATATGGATCAATCTTCGAAGATCATCTTAACTCCATTTAACTTCTTTGAATGGAAAGTAGAGATGGAGATACTATTGAGAGAGAAATGCCTCTACAGAGTGACTATGGAAATAGAAGCAGAGCCCAATATAGCTACAGAGAAAATTAAATGGCACAATAGGAGAGATGAGGCCTATGGTCTCCTATGTCTGAGCATATCCAAAGACCTCCTTTTCCATCTTGATGGATTAACATCACCAAATTGTTACAATAATCAACCCATAGTTTACTACCTTAGACATTAATTTAATTATTTTTGTCTTATTTGCCTAGTTCATGTGTCCCACCTTGTGCAAGTTGTCATTTACCTATCCATAGTGGTCAAACTTGCCTTATTTGACCCATGTAGTGCTTGGGAAATCTCAAGGAATCAAATCTGCTTTATTCCTGGCCTCCTAAGCGCCCTTCTGCATTTTCTGTTGTTTCAATGTTTTAAGGCAAAAGGAAAAGCTTGACTAGGTGAGGTTGACTAGTTTTTTGTCCTACACGTCCTCCTCTCTTTTCTCCTTGGAAAAGCATGTATGAGTTGTCATTCCATCACTCTTTAGCTTTCCTAAGCCATTTTGCTAATTTGTGAGCT